>VWZD01007166.1:225622-277983 GCA_013396695.1 Sakesphorus luctuosus | reverse complement strand
AAAAAAAAGAGAGTATAAGTCAATACAGCTAATGAACGTTACTGCATTTACTTTGGAAAAAAAATAGGATGAGGTCTGAAAGAAGCAATTTAAATGTTGCTAGATTAATGCAAAAAGCCTGGACAACAAAGGGGAGAATAGTACACAATATTAAGCTGTTGTAACAGCTATAAGGAAAAATGGAGAAATAGCACTTCTGACGGGAAGCAGGTAGAGGCTTTTTTCAGAAAATCATAAATAAATGCTAAGGTAGTGCAGTTGCACTGTATATTAGCCGTGTGACAGAGTAAAGAAAAAATTATATAACAGTAGCACAGATAAAGTGGAACTAGTTTATCAAAAATTATTTTTAGGAAAGACTGGTATCATGCCAGCTTTTTCTAAAACCCCTGAATCAGATTTGCGTTCACATAGAGACTTCATTTTATTACTATAGAGAATAAAAGATACCTGAAATTACATCAAGGAAACAAAAAAAAAAAAACAAAAAGGCCCAGATGTTTCTGCATACTATATGTGAAAAGTTTGTTTAGCAACAAACTTTGAAGGCAAAAATGTTGGGTCATCTTCAGATCAGCAGTGGAGAGCTAATCAGACAAAGTTATTGAAAAAAGTTATTACAGCTTCCTTAAATTATGTCAAAAATATAGACAAAAATTACATTTTTAATGAAGTTTCGAACTTCAAAAACTTGAAAAGGAAGAATTTCTAGGAATTAATATATTGTCTGGTTGTCTGGAAGGCTAAAGGGAGTTTCCTCTATGTCTGTATCCTCTGAAACCTCTGTAGTATAAAACTATCTTTAACTTGTACACCAAGTGCTGTGAAACTCTCATGTGGAAAGTTCCTATTCTGATGGAATAAATTGGTGTCTCAGAAAGGTCATTAGAAGTCAATGGAGAGCTAAAAAACAAAGGGAAAAACTGATGGTTCACCAAAGAATGATGTAAAGACCTTGCTATCCTTCAGAGCTCTCAGAACCTTCATTTCTGTAACTGCTAAGAAAATCAATCAAAGAAGGTGAAATGGTCATTGGTCTCTGTTCTGCCTCAATATCCTCAGTCCTGAGAAGACTGCCTTGTATCTAGAAGAAGCTTCCGCTAAAGAAAGACTAGAGCATTTGGTCCTGCTAAATGAAGTCTGATGAGGGAAGTGAGACCAGTTGGCACACCTCCCCAGGTGGAGACTGCGGAGGTGCAGGGCAGGAGAGGGTTGTGTTTTGCCTCCTACCCAGGTGCAAGCCATCTCTGTGAGTGTGTCACATGGTGAATAACTTCCCAACCTACCAAGAAGGCAAAAATATGTATTTGGTCTGCACATAGAAAAGGTGCAGTTAGATCTGATAACATTTATGTTTCCATACCTATAGTGTTTGCCTTGCAGACAAAATAATGCCTGGAGTATCAAAAGACATCATGAAACATCAAAAAAACCTTGATCCCAAATGCCCTTGTATGGGCATCTAAATTTTGGTGGATAATTAATTATATTACTCCTTTACCTAAATTAATTAGGGCTGCTTAAATGATACTGGATAGAATGCTTTCTGTAGGGAAAGTGCTAATGTTGCTTCTGATCAAAACAGTGCTTTTCCCCAGTAATTTAGAATTAATAGCTCAATATATTCAGCAGGATTAAAAATGCTTGAACTTTCCAAATGCATTTTCACTTCTGCCAATTCAGCTGTGTTACAGCAGAAGATTAAGTACTAGGAGCTCAAGAATCTGACTGCGTCAATTTTGTATATTCATCTGCATTGGTACTTATTTGTTTGTTTGCTATAACTTCTGTACCTCAGGTTATGCCTTAGAAAACCTGCATTCCCATCATGGAAAAATAGCAAGAGAGTAAAGCGGTAAAACTGTCCTCTTTTTATCCCTTCATCAATTTGGTTTATACTTTAAGAACCTGCAGCCAATACTTTTACAATTGGCATCAGTAGGAACTTCTCCTTCCCATGTTTCTTCTCTCACTTCACAGCAGGTTTTTTTTTCTTATTCCCTCCCCTTATGGTGATCACTTTATGTGCAAGTGGACAAAAAATGATAAGTCGTGCTGAGCAAGTACACTGCCCTCAGCATCATGGTCCTTACTCAATGCTTGTCAGACTCAAGTGTCCTTCCGTGTTCAGGCTCTCTGTCTTTTGGTCCAATTTGAAATGGGTCACTTTCTCTGGTGGACCTTAAGAACACAAACCAAAAGCCTAAGACACCTGAACTTTTGATTTATGGCATTTACAACTGTTCTGCAAGAGTTTGTAAGGAGGTGACCTACAACAATCTGAAAGCAGTCTGGGAAAGAGAGCTGTAAGGCCAAATGCATTTTCAAATAGAGAGGCAAGAATTGCCTTTAGTGACAATTGTCTTGTTTCACCATCTGCATAACACTGATGGAAAAGGTGCATGCTGACATACAACTTCCAAATGCTTCTCTTACCAGTTACATATTCACAATAAGCAGTTTTGTATACTGTAAAATAACAAGCAAGAATACATGGTTTTTTAGCACCTACTTTAAAACCATACTCTTTGTGACAAAAAAACCCCTGACAGTTCTTTGGGCCATCAAAATCAACAATCGGGTTACATAACCTTATTCTCTGTGATATGCAAATTTCTTGGCTTGGGGAACAAGGATCACAAAAGAAGCTGTGCTGGTATTAGCCTGGTCTGAATAGAAGACTGGATAATAGCATAGAGATCAGTTCTGCTTTCTGTATTCAAGTTTGAGGATCAGAGAAAATGGATGCAAGTCATTAATCATATCATTGTAGGGTTCTCTCATTGTTTCACGAGGAAACATCAACCTGCATGGCTGGCAGACTTGCCCTCTGTGTCAGTTAGAAAATGATAAAAGTGTTTCTTAAAATAATCTTAGTCTAATACTGTTACTTTCACGCACAATATAAAATTGCCAGGTCTCTACTATACTTCAAAGAATATGATTAGCGATAAATGCACTCTTTTTCTTTTGCTCTCATTTTGCAGAGACACTTGAAAATGGTAAATCTACTGAGTGCTAGTAGTACTTGGCTGCTGCTTTTTTTTTTCCTTTGTGAGCTGTTAGAGTGTTTAATCATCTAGTTAAAGGCAGTAATCATTCGCATAAACCAGAAAATAATTCAAGTAATGAGTTATGCAAAACAGGCACAAATGCACATGAAAAAAACTTCATTCCCATAAGTCTCACTTTCTGAATTGGCAAAAAATAATGAATCTTTATGTCGGCAGTGATAAAGCAGGACTACTCACTCTCAGTATCTCCATCTTCAGTTAGATTGCTTGCAGATCCACTGAAATTAGATGTCAGTGTAAATTATGGTGTAGGCCGAGTTACTAGCCAAGGCTATGAAGGGTAGACACATAAAAACAAGGTGCTATTGAAGGTAATTGCTTCTGATCTTAAAGTTCTTAAGTGACAAAATTGGTGCTGATGTGGCATTTGCATCAGAGGCTCCCTTTTAATTGACACTGACTGAATTGTAGGCTAGCTTTTTTTTTCCTAGGGGTTTTATTGTTTCTGTTTAATTCTTAAAATTCACCTTGTAAAACAGTAGCAGACCGTGGAACACAATTCAGCTTAGCAGGAAAAGAATATTTGCTTGTTTCAACAACTCAGGGGAAAAGCAGATATGTGTGTGCACACATACTCATCACATGTAACATCTGTATGTATATGTATGTGTGTGTGTATGTGTTTTATATAGAAAGTAAAAAAAGAATCATTTTAAATTCATAAAAAACCAGTAGTGTATAAAAGGTTAAACCTGAGAAAATGGTGGCTAGACTTACTGTTGCAGTACCTACCTCTCAGACAAGCCATTGTCTAGTGTAGTGCTCAGCTGGATTTGGTTTCATAGGCCCCTCATGTCACCTGTAAATAACAATTCTAACAATACATCAAAGCCATTATATCAAAGAAGGCAACACCTCATCTAGCCAGGAGGAAAATACAGGAAAAGAGCAAAAGTTAAGACACATATTTAATGCTTTCAGCACATTAAGTCAGAAAGATGGAGACACCAGGTATTTCAGTTTTCCAGCTAAAGCTTTTTCAGAAGAGTTCTTTTAATGGAGGGATGCTTTGCCACAGAATTTCTGCTGATTACTCATCACATCCGTTCAAAGGAGGTAACACCAAGGAGGGTTTCATCACAGTTTATTTTACCCATCTAGAGGACATCTGGACTATGCTGCCAAAGAGCTATTGGAATTCAGTGGAAGGAGAAAGTACTTCACAATGGTCGCTGATTTCTAGAGGTGACAGCTATCTCAGATTGAAAGCAACAGTTTTTGGTAATAATAGCTACTGGAAATAAGAAGGCCATTCTCAGACATGTTTCCTCCAATGGAGAATGAATTGCGCATCCCTATCCCTGTTCATTACCCAAAGGAAAAAGCTACTTACAAACATTGGTTTATTGTATCAATGTTATTATTAGTTATTTGTACTAGCATATTGTAAAATTTTATACTAACTATACCGACAAAGCAAGACAACAAAGTAATGGAGTTCTCTTTCAGTGAGACCATTCCTCAGAGACAGAGTTGAATAACTTTATCCTACCTACACAGAATTTAGATTGAGAGAAACTTAATGAGTTTCCTCTCCATGTCCATCTGGAGGAGTCCACCTCTAGCCTAGTTAGGATATTAACTGTCTAAATTCAACCAATGTTCCCCTGAAAGTGGTTCACCCCATGGCTGGCCATTAAAAGCTAGCCCCATGAACCTTACTCACTACTACCACCACAGCCAAGTCCCTTTGGGAGCCACACTGTCTCCTCAGCTCTGCAGTCACTTTAGCATCTTCAGTCTTCTCATGTTCAAGCCAGCTCCCAGGAGCATCCTGTTCTCCTTGGAGCAACTGCAGCCACAGCCCCTGACCTGGTGTTCCCACCCCACAGCTGACAGATACTCAGCACAGTTCAGCATTAGGCACCTGAGATAACCCTGACACTATGTGTTAGGCACCCCCAGTATTTGTACAATCACTGTTCTGTTTCATGTGGTATATAAACTCTTGGCAGCATGATTCACAGGGCAACTTATGACAAAATGCATGTGTGCCAGTGTGGAACAGGCAGTGCTGTTTGGGCAAAAGATACAACTACAGCAAAATTTAGGTAGCTTTCAGAACCCTCATGAACATGAACAACTTGTAAAGCATCACAAACTGCTCTAGTGAGCACAGTTCCTCCTGGTCCAGCCAGGACTTTATAATCTTATACTGATCTGTATATACATCTATACACTTCACCTATTTTTGGCATATGAATTTTTTTTCTTTACTACATCTTTTTTTTACCACAACTTCTTTTTCCCTTCAAAGAAGCAAATAATAATACTTCTGAAACATCACATTTAGCTTCAACTGAGGAAATGCCAACAGTTACAATTTCTCTTCAGGCTTTGCTGAGACAAAAAAAAATCAGCTATTTTATTTCTGCTTCCACATTTTCTGTGGTCATACTTCTCATTGATATGCTCACATAATAACTGACTTGCAGAAAATTTACAGGATTCTAGCACCCATGTGTATTATAGAAAATCCATTATAAACTCTGTTCTGGGAAGGGATGTTATGATCATGTAATTCAAGAATAGGAAGAGAAAATCGAGATCCCTGTATTTCAGCCAAGGAAGCTATTTCAAGCCCCTTTTACTCAAATTGTGATGTTCACAATTTAAAAACTTTTAAAGAATCAAAAAAGAATAAGATACTTCACCCACAAACTGCACATGCATGAATTGTATTCTCATATCTGAAACAGATGCATGGCAAAGGTATTAACAACAAAATTGATCCCATTTCCCTTTAGACTTTCTTAAGATTAGAGTAGTAGTACATTTCCTTTAACGTACTTGGGTACAGGTATGAGGTGTAGTTGGCTCTGACCTCACCTATTGTTATGTCTTCCTTAGAGACCATACATAATTTCCGTCTTTCAGCTTTCCTTCCCCCACTTCCCCACAGCAGTTTATTCAAGAGGTGTAGCAACCACATTTACATTTTCAAAACTGGAAACTAAGTGATATAGAAGGCACAATGAAAAACTATTTCTACAGATTATACAAAGCCCTTGACAATAGCTAATCAGCTAGTGTTCTGACACTGGTACTTAGCTCACCCTGTGTATTGGCTTTCTTGATATCTTCTCTTCCACCCATCCCCTGCAACTGTTTGTTCTCTTTTACTGTTGTGCCTTGTCATGTATCAAGATTGTAAGCCCTTTACAGCAGAGATGGTTTTATTATGCACAGGGACAGTGCCTATAATAATAGGGTCTTGAACCCTATTTGGAATCCTTACATGTTACTGCAATAAAGAACAATTATTATTATAATAAAATGAATTGAGTTGAGAATGGTCAGCATGGTATAAATGCACGGAAGCAGTTAGAAAGACAGACCCTTTTCAACTGTCAGAAGCAGTAGGTTTGTTCAGCCATTTTTTAAAACCTTGCTTTTTTCCTTTCATAATGTATAGATATAAACTGCTTCTTGTTTATATTCTGAAAACAAAGCTGGTGCTAGCTAAAGGCAGAAGGACCACATCTGGATGTGGCCAGCAGATAAGCCAAGAGAGTATGCAGTTTCCCGCATTCATTTTTTTTTATGTCTTCTGAGTTGTTCTATTATGTCTCTGAATGACAAAGAAAAATGCACCGTAGTCTTACATTTTCTCTCTTTCCATTTCACATTTAAATAATGTGTTTCCTTTAAGTGCTTTAGCTGTAATAGAAGCATATCCTGATAAAACTATTAGGAAAGAAAATACAAAAAAACTACAAAGTAACCTTCAAAGCCAGCATAAAAACCACAACAAAGGAATTAGAATTTAAAACATCAAAGTATCCAAAGTACTTTAATCGCTGAAATGGAGGGTATAGGGAAAGGAGGAGTTGCATTTCATGTGTTGTTATATTTCTGTGACTTAAAATCCATGTATCTCAGCAATAACATAAGAATAAAGCAACTGTATTTTCAAATACACAAACAAATGTAAATAGGACATGTCACTTTTATTTCCTTCTGTCTTTTAGCCACTCTTTCTATTAGCCTGACATTCAGTGTTCATCTACAGTCAGAAGAGCCTGTGTACGCTTCCATTCTTTCTCGGCTATTGTGATTTGCTTCTATTTTCTTGTTTAAAGTGGAGCGTGCAATTTGCTACTGAAGGTGATTCAAGTGCAATGTGGAAGACTGAACACTCAGTGACCTTAGCTCAGTGCCCTCTCACTGCAACGAATAAAGCAGTTCCTTCTAATTCTCACAAGACAGCCATCACATTAGAACCTTAATCTTGCTCAAAAAATCTCCCTAGATAAAAGCATATAATTTGTACACTCCAATGTATCTGGCTGTCAAACATGGATTTATTAGCTTCACCTAGGACCACTTTCCTATTCTGCTGTTTCTGTATCTTGCTTTAATGATTAGAATTATTTTCATCATCTGCTTCTATTTTCAGCTTCAAACTCCTGTCTGACATTTATCTAAAAAAGCAGGATTCTGGCAAGAAAATGTGACTGGAGCCAGAACTCAGTTTCCTTTGGGAACTCCACCTCCAAAACAAAATTTTTTTTCACTGCCTACAGCACCTCAATTATATTAAACACTCTAAAGCACTGCTATAATGACTATAAAAGTATTTTCCTGGTGGAAAAGGGATAAATAAATATGCATAGAAAACAGCCTCCATGTTTCTCTGGCAGTGGGAAGCATTAAAAATCTCAGCCTCTAGCAAAATTTAATTCTTACTGGAATGCAAGTTTCACAACAATATGTAATGCTCACCAGTGAGAAGTTTCTCTACTCTATATTTTGGACCTTTCTAGCTTTATCACTACAAAGTATTCACAAACCACAGGCTTGGTTTGAAATCTCTCTGTCTCTCCATTTGGACTTATTTTATCTCTCTTTGATTGACCACACTTTGGAATTCATCTTCAGAACCACAGCACTTAGAAACTTGTAAAGTGACAGCTACAGTCCTTGTTTCCAGAATGCAGTACTACAAGCAAAGCATAAAATGTCAAGTGCCATGCAATAAAAAACACACTTTAGACAAAAATAGTCTAAAGGAAATTCAGGGGAACTTCTAGCCTGTCCTCTGTTAATTCAGTATCAACCTCAGTGATGTCCTATCATGCATTTTTGACTCATCATTTCTTAAAGATTTCCAGTTCTGCAGATCCATATCAGCCCTAGAAAATCTATTGCAGTGTTTCACCATTTCTACCATTTAAAAGGTTTTTCTAAAATCCAGACTGATTTGTCTATGATACAAGCTCATTTCTCTTATCTCGTCCACCAAGATTATTCTTCCTCACTTCGTAACAGCCTTGAACTTACTTCACCATAGTAGAGTCACTTTTTTTTTAATGGACTACCCATGAATCATTGCATGCAAGATTAAGCCTCATAGATTGAGGCTACTTTTGTGATGTCAAACTGTGGCATTTTCTGACGGTTACCTTGCCTTCCAGTGATCTACTAAATCCCAGATTTCCACAGTAATGCTTCTTTGCTTGGAAGGCTTTGTACTAACGTTTAGACCAGCAGCAGCATAAAACCCATTCTCATCCCTCTTGCTTAATAAATCATTGTTGGGGGTGGAGAGTGGATTTCTACAGAAGGAATCCAATGAAACAAATCTACCACTAACATCCCATTTATAGCCTAAAGGGCACTGATGGCTTTCAAGGACTGTTAAATTTAGAGGAAAATATGTCATCAAAAGTGTGCTCCCTGATCAACGAAGAATGAATTTTTTAAAAAAGCACTGAACCACATTGGTGACAACAGAAAAATGTCTCCCTGAACCTGAGAGAGCTCTGTGCCTCCTTGCTGCCTCCCCAAATAAATGAGAGGAATTACATAAAGTATGCCAGTACCCAATACCCAGTAAGAGTATGGGAGAGCAGAAGAGTATGATCACATATTTTTAGGAAAAATTTCTTCACTAAAAGGGTTGTCAAGGATTGGAAGAGGGTATCCAGGGAAGTGGTTAGCCCAGAGGTATTTAAAATATGTGTAGATCTTAGTGGTGGACTTGGCAGTGCTGGGCTAGCAGTTGGACTCAGCAATCTTTGAGGTCTTTTCCAATTCAAGACCAGGACGGAGGAGCTAGAAAAGTTAGTTTTCCTCCCCAAAAGAACATTGATTTTCAAGGAGCAGATCACAGACACTTGCGACTTGCTTTTACTGGAATACAGAATATATTATCTGGAGAAAGGGTCGGAGATCATAAGAACCTTTCTGTTCTCTGCAAGGCTTATTTGGGGTGAGAATTTACTATTCAGGTTCAATACGAAGTTCAGTGACAAGACCCTGATAGTGCAGATCAGGACACAGAAGTAGACTGTTGCCATGACAAGAGCCTAGTTATTTTAAAATGCAGTAAAACTCTTTGCCAGTCCAAATCTCCCTCTGCCCAAGCTCTACATATAACATGCTTACAACTACATTTGTGCTTAGCTGGAAGGCTGACAGGTTTTTTTTTTTCCGGAGCCATTCAACACTCTTCAACAGAATAAGTATAGATGAATTTTACTCCAAGACTATGGATAAAGAAAGTAACCTCCTTACTTTCATGGTGTGTGAAGGAAGAAGGGCAGCAAAATTTGATTTTGCAATGGAGATGGCAGTAGCACTGTGGGAGAAAGAGGCAACTGGAGAGATGGCTGAGCAGCAGCCCCAGGACCAACAGATGGGAACCAGAAAGGACCAGAGGTGACAGGTTTTGGGTACCATGGTTGTAGACAGACATCTACCTCTTCCCCATTGCTAGCCTTGTATCTCATTAACCAAGCTTACTTTAGGCTCTTACTTTAGCTGGGGTGCTCTTTCCCAGCTTACAAGTCTCTTGGGAACTCCAGCACAGGGGCTGGCACCTCCAATCCCTTCTTTAGGAGTTAAGGTTCACTTTGCTCCCTGCAGCAGCTACCCTCCTTTGGTTCAACACAGTGTCCCCACTACCCAGGCTACCTCGTACACCAGGTACTCTTAAAAAAATCATATAAGCCAATCTAGAAACATAATATTCTGTGGGTACCAAAATTAAGTGGGTGCTGGCACTTTTTCACTTGTGCACCAATAGGTCATTTGCTGTGGCTTTGCCACTACTCATGTTGCATTCACTCAAGTGAATGCAACATGCACACTCACTTCCCTGGGGTGAAGACACAGATGCCTTCAGGTATTCAGCACATTTTGATCTGAAAAAAGTCAACCAAAAAACCGCACAAGTGCACACAATTAAAAATTTTGTTTGGGGGCCACACAGGGTACCATATGCAATCAGAGGAGAACTAGGACTGAATTCTGGGTAAGATGGACACAACTACTCTATGACACCTGGCTTAAAGGCTTCCTTTGCCCAGTGTGGATCTGGTTTTGGACACTGAGGTGTGGGGAATAGTCAGCTGTGTGAGTAGAAAGATGTGTGACAAGTCTAAATGGTGTATGCCTGAGCTTCAGTCTGGTCTTTGCCTCCCATGACACCGGCACACACCATGAGGCTTCTCATTAGTTCCAATCGCTTTTAATCAGGCCACAGCAGTCTTGAGTTATGTAATGTAACTTTTAACTGCTTTAAGACTTGTCTTATAGTGCTGGCAATAATCAGCAGCATTAGTTGCCACAATTTCTTAGATTTTAATGTATTTATCTTCTTTGCGGGTTTTGTTTTTTGGCGTTTTTTTAATTGTAGCATTAGGTTGTTGAATTTTCTTTAACTGTCTCTTGTTTTCAGTATGGGAGATACCTTCTAAACTGGTGATAAAATGTGCCACTTCTCTAGAACTCCTCTCAAATGAGTGAAAACTGAAAGTCTGGTAAGCCTGAGGATTGTCAAGTCAGAAAAAATTTTACTGCCTTACTTTAAATGGCAGACAGAGAAGCTGTGCTATGCTGACAAAATGTCTTTGAAGTTGACATGAGGTTACAAGCCATACTCTTCAGATAAGAAGAAAAACCAGATCCTTGACCCATTGGTTTACCTGTGAAAAAAATCTCAGTCCAAGCAGTCTTATGGAGCACCTATATGACAGTGGCCTTAGGTCAGCACAGGGACTGGTCCACCTAAGTTGAGCTTAACCTTTTTTTTACCTGCTTAAGAGCAACTGACATGGCACACAGTCCTCATTTCAGCACTTGTAAAAAGCCACAATTCCAAATAGGCTTATATTACACAGTCTCACAGTCTCACTAATTATAAGCTTTTAATGGAAATTTGATTGCTCTCTGAACTCTGTTTTTTGTTTAATTCGCTTGGTTTGGTTTCAAGTTCATTCATTTAATGCTATTTCTTGTCTTGAATGCAACTTTGCATTTCACACATTAAATCCACTTAAGCAGTTATCATTCATCAATACCATTTTGAAAAGTCTTCCTTTTCCTTACAGAAAACCCACATTTGTAACAAACTTTTGATGCTCCTTCAGCAGCAAGAAAACTGATACAAGCACACAGTACTCTGTGCTTCTACATTGCTTAGGCAAAAATGAGTAAAGAAAGCAGTAAGTGCATAGTACTACTGAGAAGTTCAGGCCTGACATGACCATTAATCTACTTTTCTTTTTTATTTTATTGCATTAAAATCTCTACATAAAACTCCCAGGATAAGATATTATAAATTGGTTTGTGAAAGTAGTTATATCTGAAGGCTAAAGGTATCAGAGCTTATATTCCTTACATAGCAGTGATATGGATTATAAACAATACTGATGTTGTTTGTACCCTTCCACACTTCTCTATATACACAGAAGGGCGGTCCTGTGGTGTAGTGGAGAGCACTTCGGTCTCCGACTCCCAAGGTCGCGAGTTCAAGTCTCAGTACGGACCGCCTCCTGGCAGTTAAATGCGTCCCTGCCATCCGATCCTGTCAGATCTCGGATGCAAAGCGGGGTCAGTCCCAGTTAGTACCGGGTGCTGTGACAGTCCCGAGGACTTTACTGTCACTGTCCAAGCTTGCTCGGCCGTGGCAGATGAACCTCAGGACTTAAACGGTGGGGCCAGTTCTGCGCACGCTGTGCCTCACCTAAAACATCCACTACGCAGGCTCAGAGGGCACACCCACGTGGGGAGAGCCCTGCCCAAATCTTTGTTCGCGAAGATTGGCCATTATATTATATACACAGAAATAGTAATGTGTAAGTACTTTCCTCTCAGAACTGAGGAACAGATTATTCACTGAAAAAGGTACAAAACCCAAGAGCTGTGTGGAGGATTGGAATTAAAATTAAAATTAAAGATTTAGCTTAAAGTTAATAATTAATTGGGCTCCTGCAGTTCCTCATAGTGATATGTTACACTGGAAAGTAAAACAACTGACTGAAAAAAGAAAATATGGAGAATTTGGGATTGGAAATTAAGCTAAATTTCAGCTGCAATTTTGTTTCTGACAGACAATGCACTACTCTGGATGTACCTACTCATCTTTTTTTAAAAGTATTTTATGCTGAAATTTAAGGAAGTTAAAAAGCTTAGGTTTAATGGTTTATTCTGTCCTCCCTGTCAATGGAAAATGTATTCCTAGGTCTAGCTGCACCAGGTTAATAAAAAAGCACAAGCATACATCTCATAGATGCATTTAAACTTGCATATGCCATAGCTGTATAAATAAGAATATGGTACACATTTTTGACATTCTTTTAGTTCAATAAATATTCTTTTTAAATGAAGTTGAATGGAGTTACATTATCATTTGAATACACAATTGTATTGAATGCAAGTACTCATCCTGCTTTCAGAAAAAGCACTGAGCTCTTGAGCAGAGGTAGATACTCC
Organism: Sakesphorus luctuosus; assembly: GCA_013396695.1. Lineage (NCBI taxonomy): Eukaryota > Metazoa > Chordata > Aves > Passeriformes > Thamnophilidae > Sakesphorus > Sakesphorus luctuosus. The sequence continues at coordinate 265,189 of VWZD01007166.1, read as the reverse complement.
TTGCAGTTGAAATAGGGAGCTGCATCAAAAAGAATCATGGGTCTAAAATCATTGTTAGTGGTTTGGTATTTTGCATATTGACTATGTAATATTTTTTCCTCATGTACATGTATTCTACCAGAAATCAGCTTTTTCAGACACATCTGAAAAAATATTTTTGAGCTATGATTGCTTCAGGTCTTGTATTCTTTGGTACCTCTGAAAATTCTAACATTTCCATTTTGTATCTGTGTAATAAACTACCAAGGGATAGAGCAGGGCAAAGCCATATCTGACACTTCACTGAAGTCTAGGGAATCTCAGTAAAAATAATAGCTTCTGTGGGGCACACCATTCACTGTGTTGTGTTTCCTTTTTTGTTTTCCTGTCCTTTCTATAAATCCTAAGTACAAAATACGGAAAGTGCCACTAAGGAGTCCTCATACCATCACAGGACTCAGAATAGCACTCATAACATTTGGAGACTTTACAAGTGCTAAAATAATAAAAACACACAAATATATAATAGTAGGTTGTATGGAAGTAACTCTTGTTGCTTGATATAGGAATACCACATTCATGAAATGAGACTAAACCACAGTCCCTGGTGAGTGCACAGGCATTAGTTAACTCTACTACCTGCTAAGGGCAAACAGCCAAATTATTGGGAAGATTTTGAAGACTTCACAGATCTGCACAGATATATACACCTGGGTGAGTTATTTTATAGCTAATTTGGGTGTATTTATATGTTTCATTATTGGCTATAGTAGAGATAATCTCCTCACATGTGTTTTGGAGACTTTACTGGATTTACAGGTCTTGAAAGAGGACATAAGAAAATATTGAATATCCATGCATTAAAGAGCCAAAATAGATTAATATCAACATCTTATTGCTTCCTTCATCTCTCCTGCCCTTCTCCTCACATGTTTTTCTGAAAGTTTTCTCAAGAGGGTCTTAAACCAATCTGGCATCTCTGCTGCTGAGTAACTCATATAAAAACCTTTATGCAAAACCCTTACGGTCCTTTTCCTTGGCCTGGGACCATTTTGGCAATAGATGATGGCTGGTATCTCACCTGCTGCGAAACAGAAAGACCTTGGCAATGTCAAAATCCTTACTCCAGGCACTGCCCACCTCTGTACAAATTCTGCATTTAGGATTTTTTCATGCATCTTGCTAGGCTTTTCCAAAGCCCTTTCCAGACCTTTTCTATATGGCCACTTTCCAAGCATGCCAAAGAAACAGACTTTATTTTCTTGAGGGCTTCAGCTCCTGCTTCTTTCAGGAACATTTTATAAATAGAGATGCCTCCAATTATGCAAATACTGGTTAGATGAGAAAATGCCAGCAGATGGTGCTCAAGAATATGCAGGAATGCTCTTGTACACATAAAATGGCTTCTGTCCTGTTGCTTTATGTACAGACTTCAGTCTCAAGAACCATACCATGATGCTATTCTCACTTTGGGCTGACCTAGAAACAGACATATGCAGTGTATGTTCTCTGAAAAGGCTTCATCAGTCTCCAAATAGCCCATATTCAGGAATAACACAGGAATTCAGATTCCATTGGAGTAACCTCTCTGGTAATTTTCTTTAAAATTATTAATTCAAAAAGTCTTTGGGTTTGAATACTACTATACTCTTTGTGCTGAGAGGGACATGGAGGCATGGAAGTTCAGAAAGTATGAATGAATTCAATATCAGGTATTCCTATATCTATGTTAGGGAGGCACTTTTGCCTTCCTAGAGTTTCACTATTACTTTAAGTATCGTACCCAGCAGATGTAAATATTCTGAAAGGCAAAATCTGACAAAAAGCAGGAGAATTCACATTTTTCTTCCTGGTGCCCACATAAAGACCTGTTTGTGGGTACACGGACTGCTATGTTTTGAAACTAATAAAAGGCAACCACTAAGAAAATGTACTAACATCCATCAAAAGCAAAGCTGTTCAAGATCTGTGAAGCTCACTATAAGCTACAGTAGACAATGAAGGAAAACTCACCCAGCGGAACTCATGAACCATATAATCCAGCATGTGAAAGCTTCAAGTGCCAGATTTTGAAGAAAATGGCACTTCATGGGGCAAGTCTGAGTCTGAATACTTCTTAAAAACATTTTAAAAAGTCACAGAAACCAATAACATCAGTCAGGCTAAAAACCTGGGAAGGGCAAATGTCATGCAATAAATGATCTGACTTCTTTTGTCTATGCAGTGGCAATAGAGGCAACACAGTCTGCAGGTCTGGACTACCTTAGACATTAAAAAAACCCATAAAACAGGAACAGAGTGAAACAACAAAACCATGATGATTGGCTGGCATTAGTAATTGATCACATTTGTTTACTGGATATTACCTTTGTACTATGCCTTAGGCATGAGTTAATGTCATATTTCCAAGATGCTGAAATTATAGAAAACAAGGACCAACACTAAGTGACTCTGTGGCAGCCTAAAACAGCTTGTCATTATCCCGGAAGAGAGCAGAAAAGCCAAGTCTCCTGTATATTAACTTACAGAATTTATAAGAAATTATTCCTTTGGACATCAATGATAAGGCACAGCTGCTCTACAGTAATCTTGAGAAACCAAACAGATGGACAGGTCCCTGCTGATGCCTGCCCCCCTACAGAGTACTGCAGGCTCATTTAACCCCTGTCAGTACCAATCCTACAGGAACTCTCATGTCTCTGGTTCGGTCCTTTTTCCAATCCTGACCATAGCAGTAAAGTTCCATGAGGATCTTGAACAGTATTTACTTTTGATTAGATTTCCAATTGGACAGGTGGTGGGGTCAGCAGGCAACAAGGAGTTTCTGATGCTCCTAGACTCTACCTAATGTAAAACCAATTTGCAGAGGACTTACTCTGGTGTTGTGTTTTATACAGTTACTTCTCACAATCTGAGCCAGAATAGTGAACTAGATCAATCCATAAAAACAAGACTTTTGACTTGTGCATGCCAAATGGTATAAATGATAGCCACACTCTCAAGTGCAAGCTTGAACAGTTATACAGTTATTCTCTTTTGCATTAGCTGTTAACAGCCACAGAGATCATCCCAGCAAATTCTCACAGTACCTGAAATCTGCAAAAATTTATCTTAACAAGTCTTTCCATACAACCACCTGGGGAGCCAAAGAACATGTTTTTGAATCCCTTCTCTGTCATGGTTTTCTATACTCTCAGAATGTGATAAAGTGCTTCATACCATGATAAAAACACAGTTCCATTTACAAAATGTAAGTGTTGGTGGCCTTAACAGAAGAGCTTTCTGTTTCAGCCATCCTTGCCCCACAGAAAGGAAACTATCTGAGGCACCACTCTTTGTACAATTATAATAATCTATGAACTGCTGCTGATACGGCAGCAACAATATATCATTCTCCTGCCACAAAGCTATGATATAACACAGGTAGTAGACACCTTTTCAGTTGTGCCATAAGCTGATGTCTAGCAAGAGTAGGTCCTGTCTCATAAACACCTTTGCATTTTGCAGAGCTGAGATACTTTTAGTCTAAACAGGGAAGTTAAAATTTCACAGTCCCTTTTATGCTCATGAAAAAAAAACTTCAACCTTAATTGCCTTCTATTTTTTGTGCACTGAAGCTGGACTCTAAATGTCTAAGAAATACTGCACAAGCAAACAATCTTCAAGTTTTTCCCCCTCCCAAGGATGAGCTTTCCTTAGCTTCTTGTGTGTTGATTAAGCATCAAGAAGATATGGTGAGCAGAAAATGGCTATAAATTAAACCATTCTGTGCCATTATAGCCACTTAGCACTCTCTGGGCCATGTTCTTCTGTCTGTCTACATGGTTGCCACCACCATCTACAGAATCTGAGTAAAGTTTATCTTTAAGTCCACCATGTGCTACAAATGCTAAGCACAGACAACAAAGAAAAAAGTAAGTAAAAAGAGATTAGTAAAGATGCTTTTTGTATGTCTCCTATTGTCTTTGGGTGACAAGCAAGCCAAATCTCATTAAATGGATAAACCTCTCTGAAAGAGCAAGAATTACTCATGGGGTTGGATAGTCACCACACCAGTAATTAAGCAGTTTCTTCAAAATTTACTGATTTTAAAATCCAGGAAATTATTCTTACAATTGTAAAACTAAAACTCTTAATTTAAATAAAATCTACCCTCCTACTAAAGAGGAAATGAAGTAGAAGCAAAGATAAAAGATTTGTAGAAAATTTGAGAGTGAAGCATAAAACCTGATGGACAGAAAAAGCACATACACATTCATCCAATGCTGAAGAGGTCAGGCAGAGTGTACGACTCCATTAACATCAAAGTCATTAGAGAAAGAGATAACAGTTTGGTACATTATCATAGAGAACAGCAGACAATGAGTTATTGTATTCCCATGTACTTCATTCCATACTTTTCTGATAAATTCAAATTAAATATACTCTAAATGCATTGCTGAGCAGAAATTAGTCTATTTAAAATTTAAAATTATAGACACTCCTATCTAATGTGATTTGTAATTTCCTTGTGCTTTTTGTTCGGAAAAACTGTGTGCAGAATGTCTTCTGCCAACTGAGATACTCTCCTTGAGAAGGCAATTTGAGGTATGTGACTTTCTGTTCTCTGATGCTGTGCCATCTCTTTTTAATTTTTGACTATCATATTAAACTGCTGCAAAAGTATTGCTAAAATGGTGGTTTAGTTTACGAAACTGAGAAAGCTTTACAGTAGCCTAGGAAATATTCTCATTTGCAGTTGAAACTAGAACTGATAATGCTCTTTAGCATTCTGAACTCCTTGCTCCATCCTCTAGCACAAAAGTACATGTTTTTCTCTTACATTAATAAATTTTTATAGCAGCAATATGGTAGCTCCAGGTGGTGTGGTTATCGTGAGATAATCACTCCCCTTGAGGATGCCTGTTAACACCCCAGAGGTGATGAGAACCAGGCCCTCTCTCGTGCCTTATTGCTTATATATATGCTGATGACAGCAAGTAGAATGAATTGCTAAACATGAAGAGTATGCAGAATTAATCTGCACTGTCCATTTGTTAATTATAAAGGCTACGAACACTGCCAGTGAACACCATCTACACTTTTACATTGTCATCATAATTAAAAAGTTTTAGTATGTGGTTTTGTGTTGCAACAACATCGATCAAAGTCCGTTTCCTGACATGTGCAGCAGAGGCAATATGTTCCGCATAGGTTATTTCTGGAATTGTATTGCTTACTGTAATAGAGCCCTGTCATGCTACCTCTACTGCACCAAATATACCTGCCATGGCTGCAGCAGCTTATTGCGTTTCCTGGCTCAGACTCTCTCAAGCATGCACCTAATGGAACAGCTGGGGAAAAAAAATTGAATTCTTATAATATTCTGCAGAAGGATTTTATGCATGCTAAGACTGATTTTTGTCTCTGCCCTCTCCTCTGGATACCATGAATATGCTGCTAGGAATAGGGAAACACTTCCTACAGAAGCGGATCAGAGAAATAACAATAACAAGGAAACTCTGGAAAATAATACTCCAAGTGCAAAGTTGGAGAGTAGAAGGTGTAGATGCTGGCTTGGGTTACTCATGGTAGCAATGAAAAGCATGTGTCACAAGGTAGGGCCACTGTAAAACAGTCTATATAGTTTGGAGTTACACCTCACTTGAGCTCGAGGCACAGGGAATATTAAGGCTACATTAAGAGTCTACATTAAAAGCAGTCACATTTCTTCATTATCACCTGCTTTCTCAAGAAAGACAGCTCAGAAGCTTTTCCTTAAAAGTAGAATGAAATTGTACAAATTCAGACTCCCAAAGAATTAACTGTTTATAAAATAAATATCAGGAATACAGAGGAAACAAACAAAAAAAAAAAGGTGGGGGGAGAACGAAAAAAAGAACACAAAAGGAAAAAACCCACCCAGCCTTTCTTCCTTTAAAAAACTGTAGCAGTAAAGAATGCCTGTGCAGGGAAGGAAAGGAGTAGGAAGTTTCATACTCACTTTACATCAATGTCCCACTTGTTTACTCTTCATAAAAATGTAGATGAGATGTCTGCTCTTCATGTTTTAGTGTCTATCAAATGATGCTTTTTGGCACCTTGCTGTTTGCAGAAGAAAAACAGGAGAAAAGTTGAAAAACAGCAGAGCCTTGATAATAACACCTTTCTTGCTTTTGATTTTCTATTCAGCTTCTATAAGTGTCATGAAGTAGGAAACAGAAACAGGTCATCTTTAAGGTTAGCTAAAAGACAGCCCAATCAGGGAACCTGACAGAAAGCGGATGGTGTCCCTAAGTGACATTAAGTGTGTATTGCAGATGGAGCAGTGATTTTTGGTGTTTGTGGGAGAGGATAACATTTGTAGAATTTGATTTCCTTCCTGGAATTTAACTAACTATACCGAATTAACAGACTGCCCTGGTGCATTGCAGAAATCATTCACAGTTACAACCTAGTGCACAATGTTCTATTACAAAAGTATGTAAGTGAGGCTGTGGGGTGATGAGCTGATAAACCCTGATGGGTTGAGGGAGACGCCTCAGCCCCCTGGAGGGGTGTAGCAGCAGAGAACAAAAGCTTTCAAACTGATGAGATTAACAAAGGGTGTAGTGTTAAAAAATGACATGGCCTCCCTTTGCGATATCTTCTACGACCAGTCAAGGAGCTACCCCCCTCAAGCATCTGTATCACCCCACCAAAAGATTGACTTTTAGTCACACAAAACCACATGAAGGAACAAAAAGGTATAAAAAATGTGGAGTTTAAACTCCAGCAGAGAGGGGGAAATGCCATGTCTTTGTTGAGGTACCTGCTGCAGCTTGTCCTGCCTTCTTCTACCTCCTGGAACAACGTAGGGGTGAGAAGACCATGTGCTTTCTATTTTTCTATACTTTACTTTCTTTACTTTCTTACAAAGCTTAATCCTTTATACATTTTATCTTACATCTTATGCTAACAGCTACTTTGATTCTTACTTTATAAGAATTTCCTTTACTAACTGTGTTTTGCTACCTTAATACTAATAACAGTAACTTGCTTCACACTTTGCTACTTTATATTGGTTATTGCTTTTTGCTATTCCTACTTTATAAGACCAGCTCTGTTTTGCAACTACAGTAACTTGCTTTACTTTCAATGTGCAGTTTCTTTTTCAACATGTGTGTTGATGAGAAGCAGTTCTGTTCTTTCCTTTTGTTTTGTGTTACAGAGAGAGAGTGGTGTGCAAGATATTTTATTGTCCTATGTTATTGAGAGAGTGTCTAGAAAAGTGTTTTAGGTGGCTGTGGTTTTAGTTAGTAGTTCTTTGTTGCTAGTTTCTGTCTGTTGTGAAAATGGGATACATTGCTGTATTGTAACTTGAGTTTAGTGTGTTTGTCTCTGTAAAATGTGTTTTGTGCTGGTTTCTTTTGGAGTCTTTTATTAGTTAAAATACAATCTTGCAGCTAAACGTTATCACTGGCAAAGCGGAACCCACAATAACTGTCACATATTTGTATTAATAAATGTTATTTGAGGAGCTGTTGTGGGGAAAGTTCTTTTCTAGCTTAAGTGTGGCTTCATAAGCAGAGGTCAGAATCCCTTCCAACCTGTATGCTGTCCATTAGTCAACAGACAGTGTTGGGGACATAAGGATCTGATTGTCTGGAAGCGCTTATAGCTAATAATTTCTCATTAATACAGTTAAGACTAAAAATCTTTACAGTTCTGTCTCCCTCCCCCCTTTAACGTGACAGAGGCCAATTTCAAAATATATAGCAGAATCTCATTTTGGCCTTATTTGTGCCATGGCATAACCTGTCAGAAATTAATATCCTCTTTTTATATGGTTCCACTTCTCTTAGTACAGCTTTACATGTGCTGCCTTTCAGTTGTACAGTTGTGCTTTTGAATAGCAGGGGCTGCAATATATGTTTACAACACAGAAGCATATGGCAATCTTTCACAAACCAATCTGCTGGTTACCAATGGACAAAGATGCTATTATGCTCATTAATGGATATTACAAAAGTGGAATGGCAGATGAAGACTTCAGTATAGAGAAGAGGAATGGAGAGGACGTACTTCTTTAGGGTGTTGACAGTCAGGCGAGACAGTTCAGAAACCCAAGCTCACCTGGAAAACTTGTCCTGAGAAAAAACATCTGTGCTTAAAAAAAAAAAAAAACTGTTTTCAAAAATGTAGTTAAAATGCCTAAATCCTTACTCCAGTGATTGAGAAATACACTGAGTTTAAACACCTGTGGACAAGAAATAGGATTAGAATACATTGGATTTTTCTGGTTTCTCATGGTAGTGAGATAATTAACATGGCCAAAATCAAAAGGCAAGTCAATATGAGAGTTACTGAAACTTCAGGCTATGCCACTTAACTAGTGTCATGGCTGTTTCCCAAAACCTGAGCCCAGTTAATATAGAAGCTAAAATAACCTCTAGAGTGCTCAAATTCACTGACTTGCTATACATCTGTAGATTGAAAATTTTACACTTTTCTCCAAGACTTTTAGAAGTTTTGACCAAACTTGGATGTTCTTTGAAAACTCATCTTGCTAGTAATTATACAAAAAAGGACAATTGAAGTCCATGTAAAGGTTTTTACTGAGACTGCCCTCATGTTAACATTGCTTGAAACTTGCTTAAAATTGCTTTAACAGTATTCTCAAACCCCTCCCTATTTCTACTTAAAATCTTTTTATTTTTTTCCTAACCAATCCTTTTTCTTTTAATGTAGTTCATTGGCCTGATGTTCAAGAGGTTAAGGATTTGAACAGAGTTCTGTTGTCTGCACATGTCAATAAAGACCTTTTCCTTTCAGCTAATCTACAGAGTCAATCCTGTTTGCACTTCTACAACACTGAATTTCAGATTCAACTATTCATCTTAAACTCAAAACACTACTTTTTTTTCAATGGGATATTTTTTAAGTTTTTTAACGTATTTCAGAGGCTTTTTGATTCACACAAAAGGAAAAATGCAGATCTGAATTTTGACAAATTTAATTTATAAACAGCATAACCTGATATGCTTTAACATCTTCTTAGCTTTTTATTTCTCACAGCCATTTATCTCTTTGTTAGGTGCATTCTGCTCTCAGGGCAGACAGCCCACCAGGGAAGTTAGATTTCTAAACACATCTTAGAAGATGAGATATTTTAGGAGGCAAGTACACTCATTAGTATAATGTATAATGTGTTTCTAACGGTAATAGCAGGAAAGTTCTATATTAAAGTACAATCTACTGTCAGCAATGCCATGGGACTGTATCAAAAGAGTCTAAAATTTCTAAGATTGAGAAGAGGAATGTAAAAGGAAAGGAAGGATGGAGGAAGAGAGGGACAGAGAGAGGGAGGTGGGGAGAGAGAGAGGGAAGGAAGGAGGGAAGGAAGAAGGGATGGAAGGAGGGAAGGAAGATTCTGGAGCACAATAGAAATCCAACCTGGGAACATTACTATATTCCAGTGGTATTGAAAAGTACTTTTAGGGAACGGATGCCTCAAAGAGACAATGCAATATGACAGAGTTTATATCTGGACACTCAGTTATACTGGAGTAGTTGCTGACCATAATTCAGTTTGACAACATTTCAATGACATGTATGAAATTTCCCTTTGTAGTTCAGTGTGTCCATCCTCATCAGAGCTAAATCCCTAGTCAGTGACATCTGTAGACAGAAGCAGTAAATTCATGTTACACAGCTGTTGCCCCTCCTCATTAGTTATACTAGAGCTGATGTTGGGAACTAGAGCTGCTAATTTTACCTTCCAAGTACAATCTATAATCAATTGGGGGTTGAGGGAGAGAAAAGGGGAAGCAAAGAAATTCATTATCTTCGCTACATGAGGCTTTCAGCCCCTCAGCTGGAGCAGAGCTGTGCAAACACTTGATTTTATTTTGGGGACTACAGAGGACCACAAATGACCGGCCACCACCAGTGGAGATCTCCTGCTTAAGGCAAAATTATTTATTCTGTCAGTGGCAGTTTTGCTTTCGGGAAATCCTTCCCCACTTCCTGCTGATCTTTCTCTCCATTTCTTCACTTTCTTTCCCTCTTCTTCATCCCAACAGAGGGCCTGACCCTTCAAAGTGTTTGGAAGACTGAATTGGTTCTTAATCTGACTGTGCTGTGTTAGTACAAAAGAAATAAATCATCAATTCCAAATGCTAGATAAACTGGTCAACTTTTACCAGTCCTACTAAGAACACACACTGATGCTTAGCACAGATATCAGCTCTCCACCTCCTTTCTCCCTCTGTCTTTCTCTCACAGTGCAAAGGATTTTGTTCAGGTGAAAAAAGTGGTGTCTAATCTGTCTGTGCTTGTAATCCCATCACCCTTACAAATTCTCACAGTGTAGAAAAGCCCACTGTTCACATATTTTGTGAACTGGTTTGCCCAAGAAAAAGCCTATCTCTTGACTGATATTAGAGAGGACTTCATAAGGGAGTTCTCCAAGCTAGACATCTTAAACAGGGTTCAGCTGCACAAACATAGCTGCCAAGAATCATTTTAGGCATTGTAGGGAATCCTACTTATCCTGCAGCCAGGGCAATGTGGTTCACCCTTAAAAGCATATTGTAGATATGGGGAGGTCTTAGAGACCCTGTAGTGTCTGATATTTATGGGTATATGTCAGGGGAACCTATTCATTACGTAAGTGTAGGTGCAAGCATGTATAAATATGCTTAATTTCAGTGCCAAATCTTGAGTCATCTTGGGCTATATCTAAACAGAGAAACCTTTTAGTCTTGGTTCTCTTGCAAAAATGTGACTGAATTTTCTGTGTCTTTCCTCTGGCTCACATATTCAGGCTTTCCTTCTGTGAAAAAGAGCTAATATGTGTTACTGGTCTTGTCCTTATGTGACTTTGGGAGGTAAACCCAGAGCAGATGGAATTGTCACACCAGCTAGAAGTCTGATACATATTCCCATTCTGCATTTGGTACAACCAGCACAGCTTATGTTCATTCAGTTACCACAGTGGAAAACTTCACAAGAGTCAGATCTTCATCACTCTGCAGTGATTCAATTTGAAATCACTCAGTATTTTGTAGCTGCCTAAAAGCACTGTCATTGCTATCTTACTCACTTCACATAGGGAAAAAAATCCCCTACAACACTATAGAGTTATCCCTATAACGCTACAGAGTTATACTCTATAAATTAAAAGGACATTCATGATAGAAGTAAATGAAGTACTGATATTTTAATTAACTTTAGAATTATATGCTAGAAAAACATGGCTTCTAAACTTTTTAGATTAAATATGGGGTAATTTTTTGCTCTGCTTTCATTGCAATATTTTTTAAAATCCCACTATACAAATGTTATTTATGCCTGCCAACAGGACGTGATTTCACAGAGACACTATATTTCATGTCTTAATTATAAAACATACACTTATAAAATAACATATTTTTACATTTATTATGGCTCTGAACCATAACATGCCAAAGCCCTTTCGTTCCTGTGTGAGTAAAGAATTGAAACAAGTTCCTCTTGTTTTGAAAAGACAATATGTAAATTCTGTCTCTATTGAAATAAGTTGCATTTTGTCAAGGGTTTCAGAAGGTTAGGGTCTGGTTCTAGGATAGTATGATCTATTCCATAAAAAAAAAAATTCAGTACATGTCAGTTATCAATAAGCTACATGAGGAATGACTGACTAAAGACTTGAAGACTGGATGCAATGTGCAAGGCACCTTTACCTGCCCGTCATTTTGGTTAGTTAGCCAAACAGCACACCTTGTCCAGCTTGGTGAGCACTGCTCAGAGCACTGGTGCCACTTGGTGAGCTGCAAGGGAAACATATTGTAGTACAGGTAAAGGGTACTGGCCCAGCTCAGATCCATCAAATTTCACTAATGCAGGTACAGCACCAACCAAGCATAATTTATTATGATTTGTGTTCAGAATCATTCTTATATTCTTTAGCACAGGGCCCAAGGTCACAAGCCCTGGTCAGCTCTGTGACAAAGCAAGACTCATGACTACTCAGGAAAGTAATTTTACTCTGGATCAGTGTAGCACATCCAACCCAGGTAGATACTTCATGTGGTCCTCCATCTCCCAGGCTACAGCAATGAGTACAGCCCTGATTCTGCTGGACCATGCTGGCTCCTGTTCAGAGCTTGGGCAGTCTCTGCTATGCTCTACAGTGCACAGGTTATTTACTTAAACTGTGTATAGAATGAAATTGTCTTGAGTTTGCTGTTCTTCCTAAAGAACCCCCACAGAATATGAATCATAATTCAAAGGCATTTTCTGCATTACCTTCCCAGTGATTACAGGACCATGTGGCAAGAGCATTTGACTGGCTCCAGTCCATAGGGCTTATGAGATCTGATTCTGTGCCTTGCTGTAGTGCTTAACAGTACTTAACCTAAACTCAGTCTGGAAACATGCCACTTCATTTACATTAATCAGCTTTGGCAGCCCAAACCTGTATCAACATTTTCTCCCTTCCTTCTCTTTATATTGTGTGTCTTCATCTTTAGGTTTCCCACTTTTACTTTTCTATCTTACTTCCACCTCCCACCCATGCCCATTGCCTTACCTCCCAATTTTTCAATAACATTATCCCTAATCAGTCTTGGAAGCAAAAGGACAGCCAGGCATCCTTGCTCTCTCCCTGTTGTAGACACCTGAGTAATTGTCACAGTGTGACAGAACATAAGCCCCGAGGTCAGGCATTTGGCTCTGTTCTTCCCAGAAACAGAGTCGAAGGGCCATTTGCATTATTTGCAGTGTTATCCATCTCTTTCCACTCTCCTTCCTTTTCCGCACTTTCCCCTTGATCCTGTAAGAAAGCAGACAATGTAATCACCCCAGTGTACTGGCCTGGTCCTGTTGGGATAGACCTGGAATTTGTAAAATGGACAAAAGATAGATAGATGAAGATGCCAAGGTCGAGGAGCCTGGTCCTGGGAACGTTAACGTTTTGCACAAAATTTAATGTTTCCCCTGTTTAATAAATGTAATGTCACCAGGTCTACCCATTATATTTTTCCCTGTAGTAGTCCCTATCCAAGTTCTTCTTCCCATAAACTCCTAGGATTTTCCTGCCAACCCTACCCTGATTGGCCCCAGTTTGGTGCATTGCAGTAGTTCTCCTTATATGGTTATGATCGGATCCCTGTTCCCCATTGGTCCTTTCCCTGTTCCTCCCCCCTAGTTGCACGCAGACCAATGTGATGCTTCTCTCCTCCCCTTTCTCCTCCCATGTTCTGGAAACCTCCCTCAACTCCTTTATAAGCCGGACACCCCAATAAACTTTGCTTCTTCTGTTGCCACCTAGCCTCAAGTGTGGTCCTTCCCTGGGGGGCTGCACAGGGCCAGGTGCAGGAGGAGCCATCCCAGCCTTTGAGGGGCAGCTTAAAGGAGCTGATACCACTTCAAGCCTTTGGCCATAGTGCCACTCAGAGCTGAAGACCCGTGCTTCTATTTTTGGGGCTTCTCGATCCACCAACATGGTCCCTGAACAAGTGATGGATGAAAACCATAGCCATGGAAAAGTAATTAAGACCATTTTGGATGGTGCAAGTGTCAGCTCCACTACAGAGCAACTGGCTGGTAGACCCTTTTCTTGCTTTTCTTCCCTTCTTAGTATCCTAGTGCTGTTCCAAATATTTCAGGTGGCAATCAGTTTCCACGGCCTTAAATACGGCAAATCTTATTCTATCCTTGCTATGAGGAGTTGTGCACTACCATAAATCCACATACAGTTGAATTTTCTTTAGAAGAACTCTAAAAGTAGACTCCAGAGAGAACAGGTTACAGCATTTCACAACTTCTAAGGATTTTTCTAAATACATACTATAAGGTTATAATATCACACCATTGATTTTTAAAGGAAGGGACATAATGTGGCTTAAACTGGTTAGTTCAAGGTTCAGAATTCTTGGCAATAATGCAGTAGATCTTAAAGGTAACATTTCGAGACCTATGCATTTCATTATATTGTATGAGATGTACCAGCTGTGTACCTGTACTTGAGATGGTTTGGGGGTTGGATATGGAGACAAACAGTTCAAAAGAACTGCAGTTTCACAGCGTGGAATCTTGTATAGTGATGTTTCTCTTCAGAAACTCATCTTAGGATCAAATAGTTTCAATTTTCTGTCTCAGCACAAGAATTTCTGACTTCAAACCTTAATGGAACCCCGAAAACCCTGATATTAGCACCAATTTTCTAAGAGTATCTCCTGTAATTACATCACACCACAGAACCTGCTCAGAAGCGCAAAATAGGTCAGAAGTTCCAAATTACTGTGCAACACTTTCCACCTGTAGGCCAGCAGGTCACATAACAGAAGGTCATGGCAATTTAAACTTGTGTTGTTACCGCTTGTTGAGGTGCTGGCACTTTGTTCAGCTACATGTTGATGAGCATCAGTGATGTCCTCTTTACTTAGTGGTGCTTTAAATCCAGTGTGTATTTACTATTCAAATGTGTAAGCAGTGATGCAAACCACAAAATTGTAGCAGTTCAGAGTTGCTGCCACAAATTCATGTTGGCTAATTTCTTCATAAAAATAATCAGCAACCAGATCCCCAAACAGTGTTTTATATAAAATGAACACATAGTCCATACCGCGATGAAAGATTATTTTTCCAGTGGATCTTTTTTTAAAATTCTCTGGAGATATTTCATGTGCCACTTGGGAGGATAAAACTACATGAACTCCATTTTTCTTAGCTTGCTTTACCCCACCACATCAATAAAAAAATCCTTTATGTAAACTGTTTCAGTACTGTTTTATGTTTCAGAAACCAATGCAATTTTGAAACTAATTATGACATTTGCTCTTTCAGGACTGTCTCTTTTCTCTTTAAGCTGAAGTTACAAATCAGTTGGCCATTAGCCATAAAAATCAGCAGGGTTATGATTATGTAGGTGTTTCACAAGCCTATAAGTACATTTTTGAGGTTTATTGTTAAGCTAATCTCTGAGTAAGATGCTGTGGAATATTAATGGAAGCATTTTGGAATTGTAAATAAACATGTTTGGAGCAATCTAGATGAAGAGTAGAATGATAAAAATGGTCATAAAAATCTAATTAACATTTTAACTGCATAAAGCTTGCTGATACAAAAGAATAGTCTCAGACAATAGATAAAGTTAAATATTCCCATGTGGGTTTCCAGCAGATGAAACACTGCTATCAATATTTAATGGAATGTCTCAGAATTTACCATCATTTGAAAGAATGCAAATAGAGGTTACCATAGAAATCACCTTGGCAGATTACTGCACAAAATGCAACATAAACTACCCCTGAAGCATCCTCAAAGGAGTTAGCAAAATCTTTGTCTGTTACCCTTTCATTTCGTCTCTTGAAAGGAAGGAGAAAAGGCCTACGTGTGTGACTGTGTAAATATATATTATGAAAAGTTATTAACTAATAATGTTAATAAGAGAAATAAGAAACCAAATCCATTTCAAACACTTTCATATTGCAGATACCTGAACTCAGTTCATGCAGCAGAATAAATAATAGCTGTGAATGGGTCAGTAAAATGTCACCATATAGTTAAAACCCACTTAATTCTGTAAGCCACATACTACAATTTTCACATCAATTTTTATATCAAACTTTTTAAAAATTTTTCACTCAAGAAGCCCCATTATCAACTTTCAGTTTATATTTACACTGCCTAAATATATATATGCCTGTAGAATAAAATTATGGATAGTTCAAAGGATAAATTTTGTTGGTGTCATGTTTTTCCTCTGCAAGAATATGTATGTTCTTAAATGTCAATCTTCATATAAAGATATCTATAATCAATGAAATCTGCCAGTTCAAAAAGCAGCTTTATGCCTAACTAGCCTGTCAATTTTACAATGTCTGTTATCTAGATGATGGAATCCTCCCCAAACTAACACTTTTTTTTTTGAGACCTTTTCCTTGTACCTCCTGCCAGGAATCCTGAACTGAAACTACTGAGTATCTTTAGAATGCTACATTTCTGCTCAGTTTATAATAAAAAGCAACATGTCAAAAGCAGCTCAGTGCTCCTGAACTAATAAAGATTAAAATTTGATCAAAATTTCTTGGTGAGAAAAAACACATACACATAATTTATTGTTTTTCAAAACTGAGTAAGAGAGCTTGAAGCTAATTTCTGATAATAAAAAACTGCCTTTTATGTAGTTTAGAAAATATTAGCATCAAATACCACTGGAATCTTACCTGCTATCACACCTCAGAACCTCATCATCTTGTACTTGTTATTCAGGTTGGAAGTAGGCGGTGTATATGTATCTTAGTAAAGATAGACACACATATTTTAGCAATGTCCAATATTCTCATACTAAAGTACGTCTGAATTCTGATGTTTTCTGCTTGCCTTTTGGAGGTTACATGTGCATTCAGGTAATACAGTAAAGCACATTGCATTACAGTTTGTTGGTTTTTGTTGTTTTTTTAAATTAGTCAAGATATAACAGTAAACCAAATGCAACATTACATACTTTCTCCTCCATAAAAATATCTGTAGCAATATATTGTTCTTTTTTTTTGTGATACCTCAGCCAAAGGAGAAAATTGTTCAAAATTTCATATTGATGCCTTGAAGGTTGTGCTCACCACCAGGCTACACACTTGGCTAAAACAAAGACCATCCTCCTACTGCAACTGGATCATTGTGCAGCAAGATCTGGAACTTCATGAGGCTGAGAAGAAAGGCAAGAAAGACCCTGCTTCGAGGAGGCAGAAGTCATTGAGAAGAGTCCTGCTGTTTGACCCTCTGGTATTTTAAAAACTGCTTTATGAGACAGATTATAGACCCTTCAATTTCTACTATGACAAGCATGATGCAAGTATTTGACAGCTGATTTTTCCATAAGACTTTTCTGAAAATGTTCTGAAAATGTGTGTTTCTTCAAGACAGTGGATCTTAATAAAGCCTAGTTAGGCTTTCTGTCTGAATATACTTCGGTGCTTTCTCCCTGTATTTTGCTTCAATGCATGTCATACACTGCCACAGGAGCTAAACACTTGCTCCTTACTTTCCTTCTGGAGGACCATGAATGCTGTGAACTCTACAACAGTATATGGCAAGAATAACAGCAAATCCTGGTTTGTCACACATGTAGGTTGTTCATGACTCTGTAGTATTTTGAGGGCAAAAAGAATGTCTTATCTACCTCGACTGACATAAACTGCCTTTCCCTAACATTTTGCTATATAAACCCTTACAAAACCCTTGTGACTGGTTAAGGAGCATCCTTTGACTACTACTGCAGGCCACTGAGCTACTGGGTGATCCTGCTGGCATACTGCTATCTGAAAATACTGATGTTCTTCCAGTCTCAGAAATAAGAGTCTTTTATAAAGTACCTGACCAACGCTACAATTTTGTGTTGCTCAGTTAAATGTAATTGCATGAATCTTTATGTAGTCATGAAACAAAAATCCTTTCACATGCTGCTCCTCTAGTCACACTTGGTACTCAGTCTGGCTCAAAGAGCAGAAGTGACATGTAGAGCAAAACACTTTATTACAGTGTCATTGCCCTAAGAAATAAGAACTTGAAAATTCATGGGAAAGGCTAGTCACAGGCAATCTGACTACCTTTGTACAATTACAATCAATTCAAAGAAATGTCTGAATCTATTTGTTTTTTATTTGGGTGGTACCTTTGACCTCAGATTGCTACAAATTATTTTATGCCAATACACAGTGGACTGAATGCTTGGTACTGATTCTAAGATGCCAAATGGATGAAAATGTATAGATGGAAACTCTTATCTTCTTTGAACTGGCATGCAGAATATATTGCCATGTCATCCTCTCTATACATTATGAAAATAAAACATTTTCTTACGTATTCTGAAACACTTTCCACATGGTTTTCTTTGTCTTGCTTAAGTAGATGTCACCATTTAGTAGTATTGCTGCTTTTTTCTAGCTGGAAGGAAGGACAAAAGGCTCCACACTAGTTCTGCAATCAGTGCTCTTTAAACAATTTGAAATAAGACCAGCCTGCTCCTCTGGAGTCAAAGATCCTGAAGTCATAACACTTACATCTCCTAGTACATGTCCCTCTGTTTTCTTAGCTAAATTTTTAGACTTGTAGGAAAAAAACCTTGTGTGTTTTTGGACAACTATACTTTCAGATGCAATTACTTTCAAAGAAACACAATTTAGTTATAGAATGCTACCTCACAGGTTATATGTGTAGGATGTCAAGAAATTTATCTTATGGTTTGAGGAAGAAAAGGTTTGGTTTTATTTTTTATCAAAATAAAAAGCACAAGTAAGCCTAGATTTTTCCCAGGTGTCTGCTGCAGCAGAAAAAAAGGTGCAAACTCATCTGAACAGGGCCCAACTGAAAGACATCTGGGGAGGTGAGAATGAATTAATTCTCTCCTCCTGTTGTAAACCCCACCAGCATATGGAACTAATGCAGACTAAGGGCTAAATGCAAAGAATGAGGAAGTCAGAGTGTTCTTCAGCTCTCTTCTCAGGAATATGTCTATGTTCTAGCACAGACTATACATCTACAGACCAAAGAAAAGCTTTCCTAGGCAAATACATATATCAAATGCATGGCAAATGTAGTCACAGTAAGTAGCCATTATGTAATAATTTCATTTTAATATTGCATTAAAATAAAGTTGACAGATGTCCCACAGGTAGAACCCGCAGGTGACCAGCCTGGCCTGAATGTAGACTCCAACAGAGGTTCTCAGGAGGGGATGTACACCTAGCTTTAGGTGAATAAGTCAACTGGCTAGGACAGGTGATCAAACCCTGACCTTAAATGAGTAAACTCACATTCTAAGTAACTAAGTTCAGGTATCTCACTGTAGCTGGCACCAACCCTCATGTCTATTGTTATACACCAGATCAGTTGTTATGGGGTCAGAACCACCTTATGAGGGATGAGTGTTTGTGTGTGGAGGAAGAAGGGATGGATTGAACCTCACAAGGTGGAGTGGCATCGTGTCCCTCATGCTAGTTCCTGGAGCCCACATCAGGAAGCCCCAGAGCTGCTGTCAGTCAGAAACAGCCTGGGAAAACTATAACACCCCACAACTCCTGGAGCCCCTGATCCAGCTTGGATTGGCAGGGACAGTAAGAACATGGCCCTTCACCCTGGCCTGGAGCCCCAGAGTGGCCAGTGGGTCAGAGGCCCCACCTGGGGGGTTTGGCCATAGAGAACTGAGCAGATAAAACCAGAGGCATAGGGGTGCCATGTGTCATGGCTCTGCCACCTGGACATGTGAGAAGCCAGCCTTCCACAAAGTCTCAGGGGTAGCTATCACTCCCTCTTCTCTCTTTTCTTGTTTCCCCTGTTTCCTTTTCTTGACTCATTTTCTTGATGCTTCATGTGGCTCAGAGCTGGAGTGATTGGATTTGACTTAAGTGTAGTGATTTGGTTGAATATTGCCTTGGGTGTTTTTTTAATATGTGTTAAGCTGGTATATTGTGGTGGAGTATTTTGTTTTGCTTCTGTATTGCTCTTTTAAACCATTGCCAAGTTTCCTTATTTTCTCCCATAAATTAATAAAGGAACTCCTTAGAAACAAGCTTGTGGCTTATTTACTGGATGTTTTCTTAAGATATTAAATAATCCTATATATATATAGGATTATTTAATATCTTAAGAATATATATATAAGTATTAAAGTAATATTCTTAGCAGAGCCCGTGAGGAAACAGCCTGGGGCTGGAGTGTTACATCCATGTAGCATTTTTTCAAATGGAAGCTTCCTTCCATCAGCAGGGAAGAGGTGTCAGGTGCTAGACATCCTGCCAGTTCTTAAAGAACCAGAGCTCAGAGCAGGGCTGGTCTTTTCCTACTAGTACCGTATGGTGAAAGACTCCATGTCTGTGGGGCAGATAAGGTTTCTGTCCTCCTTGCTCTGTCTCTGTCATTTCAAATTTGTACAGTAATTTGGTTTGGAAAGAACCACTAGTTCCAACAGCAGTTCCAACACCATCTATTCCCCACCTATAGGGCCAAAACTATTATTGTGAGAACAAGAACTATTATCATGAGAACTATTACCATGAAAACAAGATCCAGTCGAGCTCTGAACACTTCCAAGAACGCAGATCTCAAAATCCCTCTGGGCAACCCTTTCCAGTGCTTGACCTTTTTTTTTCTTCCAGATATCTGCTTGGAATTTCCCTTGCTGCAGCTTGTGATTGTTCCCTCTTGCCTTTTGTTGTAGGAAAGAATCCTGGTTCCATACTCTGAACCCTTTAGGTAGTTGAAGACAATAACTAGATTTTCACTTAGCCTTCTCTTCTCTGTTTCAAACAAACTGATTTGTGTCGATCTCTCCTTAAACAACAGAATTTTTATATCGTAAGATATTTTTACTAAAACCTCCTCCCCTTTCTGAGTACCTACTTTTCTCAGTGCTGCTGAATCTAAACAGATATCACACATAAACTACACATGAAAATGAGTGTGCAGTGACACATAAAGGAAGTAAAAGAGTGGAATATATGACATTCTTTCCTCAAGTAACAATGATCAGGATTTTCTGAGAGTCTTCATTTTTCATGTTGCAAAGACAAAACTGTTCACTGTCATTTTACTAGAATCTGTAAAATTAAAGCCTCTTCAAACTTCATAATGCTTTGTATTTTAACAGTAAAAACTTATCTTTGCAAAAACATTATTAAATGCATGTGTAGCAAAACAGCACCGCTATTTGTATGGAGTCCAACCCAATAACAGTACTTCCTATATCTGCTGAAATATTTATTTTCAAACTCATTTACCCTTGGACTGATATAAAAGCTTCACAGAATTCTCTGCCTAAAACAGCTTTGGAATATAAATGTAGACTCAAGGGAGTGAAGAAACAAGAACAAAAACAGGGCTGAACTGAACCTTTACTTGAGTAGGAGCAGACATCTGAATTAATCTCCTGCTGCTAAACAAGAACATAAACTAAACTAATCAAGGAAGGATAAAAAGGTTGGGTTTGAAGTTGAACTTTAAATTCAGATGTAATCCAAACAATCTAAAGCCAAAGCAAAACTGATAACTTGAAATTAAACATAGTGTTCTGTGTGCACGAATTATGAATTGCAGCTGGAAACAGTGGAAATTGACCCCAAAACATGAGAGAGGAGGAAAGAAGAGAAAAATATATGTGGGTATAAGAAGCAGCAAAAAATGATATGCTGAGTCACCTTATAGTAAATGTCCCGTGCCTAACTAATGTAATGAAGCAAGTTATTATATTTTCGTAAAAGTCTGATCTAGTGCTGGGTTTAATCTTAAAGATTTTCAAATAACATTACATTTTTGCAATTTTGGAGAAAATCCTAGTCATTTTAGTCATGATCAGAACTGCATGCCATTCTGCCTTGAGATCTGAGAAGCTTCTGTTTTATCAGTCACACAAACTGAGCACAAAACACAACCAGATAAAAGAAAGTCTGAAACCTAGACTATGTGGCAAGTTGCATCCATGTCTGTTTAAAGATGTCAAGAGACAGAAAGCAGCAGCCCAGTTGCCTTAACTTTTGCAGTGCAACTGACTTCTGGATCACTGGCTCACTACCTTGCTGGAAGAACAAGTATTTGATTTCATCCCTATGGATACAGCTACTGGCTAACTCAGTTTTTAAAAGAATGTATTAGTAACTTGCTGCAAAAACAAGTTCATATTTGACACAAATAATGGAAGTGGATGCATAAAATCATTGCTTTGATCTCCGTCTCTGTCTACCATATAGGCTCCACGTGCCTGTTTTTCAAAATCTTTACTAAAACTCTTTTCTCCTTTGCAAGAACTGAGGAATATTGCCATAAAAAAGCACATTGCTTACATAAAAAGAAGCAGCTCCTTGACTCTGCTACAATGGCTTTCCTTCTCATTGCCAAACTAAGAAGAAGGGGGAGAAGTCCCAGCATCTGCAAATGGCTTTGGCAGCATGCACGCCTCCACAGCCCCCTTCAACATGAGAAGCAGGGCCTGACCTCAAATCCAGGATATTGAGAGTCCAGCTTGCTTCATCAGCTCCTTTGAACCTATATATATTGGGTCAGATTGAGACAGAGTAGTTGTAAAACTACTCTGTAGGGCACAACTGAAGATTTCTTTCTTCCCCATAGCAGCACTCAGTGCTGCACTTCGTAGGCATGGCTAGAAAGGTGTTGATAGCACCCCAGGGTTTTGGCTACTGTTGAGGAGTGCTGGCACAGCACTAGCACTGTCCCTCCAGCATTCCCCACTCTCCTATAGGCTGAGAGTAGGGAAAATCTTGGGAGGAGCACAGCCAGGACAGTTGAACCATACTGACCAAAGGCTGAACATTGCTTGCTGATAGACAGTAAAGAATAAAATCTCTATGGGTTTTTCTTTTTTTGCACACATGCAGCCTGTCACTTTTGCTTATTAAACTGCCTTACCTCAGCCTACAAGGGTTTTATTTCCGTCTTATATTCTTCCCCCCTTCTTTCTGAGGAGGACAGAAGTGATAGAATGGCTTGGAGAGCACCTGGCATCCAGCCAGCGACAACCCATCACACCATGATTACAGCACTCCCAAAGCTTCTGAGTCTTCAGATAGGTCACCTTATTGCAAATGCAAAATAGTGCCTTTTGCTCCCTTAGAGCAAAAGAGAAGTCCCACAGAGATTTTCCGCTCCTGTGTCCTCTCATCTTGCTTCTCTTTTTCTTACACATTTTCTGATTGATGAGATTACCTTGTTGCACTTTATAGGAAAGAGCCAGGCATGCCCTATCAGAAGTACTCTTGCTAGAACAGTAGGAAATCTACTTTCCCAAAATTATCATGATGAAAAATGAGTTTGATTGTTTGTTTTCCCAAGCATTCATCATGAATGGAAAAAAAATTTCATTTTCTAATGCTAGAATTATATTGAGTGTCATATGAGAAGATTGTCTTTGTGACACTAAAACAAAAGGGAAGTATGAATCAGAAGAGAATTACTCCTTTACTGAGCATGGCCCATGCTAAAAGCAAGTCCTTGTACCAGGTAGGGAGTACAGAAGCTAGCTTTGCCAGATGATGTCTGAAACCTTGGCTTTGTCTCTTCTGGGCATTATCCAGTACTGCTGGTGCAAGGGCAGAAACAACAACAGAAAAAAAAAATAAACATGAAAAAATATTAGAAAGATGTCATATATATAGTCATAACTGTGTGTCTGGCTCATCTTGTGATTTAACAGATATGCCACACTTCTTCCTAAGAGTTGTTGTCAACTAACCAAAAAGAGAGAAAGCTGCCTGGGCTTCAGAGGGATTGGGTTTGATATGCAAATTAGAAAAGTTCCCCCCAAAATTCAAGTTATTAGATCAGAAACTCTGAGGCAACAAGCCTGCATTCAAGTCCAGCTAAAAAGGAACTCTTTCCTATAATTCTATCTTTATGAAGCACCATTGAATGCTTATAAAAAAAATCTTTTGTAGAACTGCAGTCTACATGTCTGTCAGACTACACCTTGGGAGCTGTACTTGTCAACAGTAGCTTCATGTGTTTTGGCTGTTCTTTGTGTTCAAATATTTTGTAATGAGAACATTCACAGAATTTCTATATAGCAATTTTTATTCTGAAGTAAACTAGAGGCCACTGATTTGCATCACAGTAAACAAATGTGGGCTATAGAAACCACAGTTCTGCTCCCATCTCCTCTCAGAATCTGTGGAAACATCCATCAACACAAACACTGCGTGGAGGGAACTGGTCAACAACACTCCAGGATATTACTTCATTTTAGGAGTTTGTGTGTTATACATTTGTTTAATGATTGACTGCATCATGACTTCAAAATTTTGGCAGATAAGAGATTAAACAAGCTCCAGCTCGTAGAACAAGTGTCCTTCTGAGAAAGTACCAGTAGTGGTGATCTGTGTGATTTAATGAAGTTCAGGCAAAACTTCTGAAAAGCTTGAGTTCTAATTAATAAAATTAATAAAAATAATTAAATAAATAGCTGCATGAAGCAAGCAGAAAGCCTCAATTTCACTAGGTTAAGTTTTATTTAGAGTGTTATCACACAATAAAACCTAATAGACAAAAGCTATTCTAAACATTCCATTCTCAGGGATTTCCCAAAATGAAATAAATTTTCAAGATTCAGTTCTTACCATGTAACCTATTAGATGAATACAATAAAAAATGCATGAGTTTATTTAAACACTAAATATTCTATGCAGAGGTCTGTTTTTTCTGTTCAAACCAGTACAGGAAGCTTTTAAACCCATTTTTCCTCCATCCACAGACCATATAAAAGCATTTTTCTTCATTAATATGTGCATTGGAAAGAGAGAAGGGTTTTTTTCCCCCTCATCTGCCTAGGAAGGAATAAGAAAGTGGTTTGGTTTGAAAAGTGCATTTTTTCTCTCCAAATATAAAGTGCTTGCCTTAAGAAAATTTTGAACTTTTCAAATTAACTGTCTTAATGTGAGATGCCCACAAATGATATACTCCAAACACCATGATAACAAGCCCATCTTGCGTTAGCTGTTTCCAGTTATGAACTTTTACCCATTTGAAGGTAAGTGTTTGATAGTTTTCTGTTCCTGGATGGAGTTGCTCCAGAAATCCTTTTAACACTAGTAGAGTTGAATGGAAATCTGTGCACAGCAGCTGGCAATGGTGAGAACAAAACATTTTCTTTCATTATTTACAATGAAAAAAATAGTCTTTTAATGAAAAGTATTTTCAGTCATGTACTAACTAGAAACCCAAACCATTTCCTGTCTTTTGCAAGAAACTTCTAACAATATTCATTTTTCATGATTCTTTTTTCTACTCATTTATGGAAGGAGAAGAAGAAAATAATTCCAGTGAGTTGTGAGGACATACATTTATTCTCTGTCTAGTTTGCCATAAGATGACATTATGATGAGTCCTTGAAAAAAATTATTTAAGCCCACATGGAGATTGGGCATTATAGTAATTTTATGCCTGGAAAGAGAGGCAGGGAGCTAGATATGGTACTAAATAAAAAGGAAGCATTGTGGGGAAAAGAGTCAACATTTGTGAGAGTTTATTCATTTTTCTACAACTAATTCTTGTTTGTATGTCAAGTTGTATATGCTCGTAATCTGTTCCAACCCCAGCATAAAAACTAAGCTAAGAGTAGATAATTTGACAACTGCTGAAACACAGGTCAAACAAACTGAACAAATTTCACCTTCAATGTTTAAGACATTATTTTCTCCCTTTTGCAGACAATAGCTAAGTGTACAAAGCTCATGGCTGAAACAGCTTGGCTCCATCACCTGGTCCGTATGAGAGGCTACAGCAGAGAGGTCCCTCTGTACACCTGGAAGCAGCAGTGCTGGAAGGAGAGCTGTAATGGTAGTCCAGCCAACTGAGTGGAACTACCATTTTGGAGGACAGTAGATTCCAGTATGGTAGTATTCTCAATGTCTTATTGATCAGACCTCTATCACTCTAGAGCACAGACTCTTAATTTCAGTGAGAATTAGTAGAATAACATTGTCTGAGAATCTTTGAAAAAAACCTCTAAAATACAAGGAAATGAAAGCATCTTCACTCTTGGGAATTATCTGCAATTAAAAAACACTAATGGAAAAAAAGTCTAAGAACATTTACAATATTTCTTCGGAAGTAAAGGCCAATGTGGCTCTAGAATACAGGTCTCAAGCTTCTACATGCATAAATCATTAGAAATGGAATTGTAGCTGTGAATGTGGGTCTGGTCTGCCAGTGAAGTATTAAGATAATTCTAATTTTGCTGATTTTCTTCTATGCAAGAAAATACATCTTTGAACTCTGAGTTCAATAAAAGATCAAAGTACTTTCAAAAAATGTTACACATCTCTGAAACAGTTATGATTAGACAGATTTAAAATAAAATAATAAAAGAAAACCCCTAACATAACTTCTTTTCCCTGTCTGGAGAATTACTTTAATACTTCCAGAAGCCAATAAAAGAAAGTCAGCTGAAGTCAGTGGGTGTTTTTCTGGGTGATTACAATGGGCTTTGTATCCTGCATTTTTGTTCAAATATTCATATGCAGAAAATTAGGATTAGAGACTGACATGTGTTTTCAATGAATGTTCTTTGCCAGCAAATTGGCTGTATAACAGTTCATAGAAACTGAAGTCATGTAGGAGTCACAAATATATTTATTCAAAAGTTCAAATGTGTATCAAAACTATTTGACCTTCTGATCTGCTGCTGAAGAATAAAAAAGCTAAGTTCTACAGTTTTAAAGAAGAAAGCAACTCTCCTTACTCACCACAGAGGATACTGTATCTTTGCACTGATATTTCCTTACACTGAAGTTAGATGAGCTCCAGAAATTCTTTTCAATCTAAGCTCCTTTTATTATTTTTAGGAATATTTGGAATTTTCACCTTCGATTAATATATATAGATTTTTGATTTACACAGACAGGATTGTAAGTCTGGAATCAGCCTTTCAAATTATAATATTGAAGAACCTAAAATTCACATCAGTAAGACATATGAGCAAGATAATACCCAGATAACTGAGGATACATGAAATTATTTTAAAATAACTCCTAATTATAATTCAACAGATAAGAGAATGTTGCAATTCTCAAATCAGTTACTATTACAGACAAGCATAATGTAATCCAGTATTTATATAAGCTACTTAGAGATTATGTATAGATATATTGTACAATGGACAACAGTGAGTACTTCTTTCCATCAATACTATGAGTATGTCCCCTGAAGTAATTATAAACAGCATGTGGAGAGATTTCTGTCCAGGTAGATCTACTAGATACAGAGGTATATATTTTAAATTCTAGTGTTTCTGTCGAATGTACAGTGTTAAGACTTCAGCTGTAATTCCTTATCTCAGAGTTGTGGAATTCCTCCATTGACAGAGGTACAACACTTTGGTGTCCTGAAAGGAGAAATTCTTGAAACCTTGGCCAGTAGGGTGGGCACAGTGGTTTAGGACGCATCTTTTCCAGATGCATTGTCTTTCAGAGCTTTTAACTAGTCATTGAATCTCAAAGGAAGGGTGGTATTATGAGCACACCCTCCCAAGTGGAGAACTCTATTCAATAGTGACTACATTGTTTTTCATAAAGGGACAGGAAAATACATCTGGCCTTCAGAGAGCTGTTAAATCAAACACATTTTGTCTATTAAGCCATTATAGAGAAGACAGCTAGCAGAAATTACCCTTGCATGAAGTTATTGTTTTGGTGGATAAATCAATAACTTTTTGAACAACACTTGGAACTATCTTGGTGGCCTGATACACCCAATTTAGAAGGAAGATCCTAGCTGTTAGTTAGTTGTTTAAGTGCAGGAATCATTCCAACTCTGATGTCAATTTCTGTGTAACGGAGACAGCTGTTGAGCAAGGCTGGTTAGCAAAATAAGGCAGCAAAGCTCAGGAAAGGGTTTGATAATATTTGATATGGTAACTTGTTGCCACAAATTCTAGACAGAAAAATTAATTTTAGATACATTTAGGTTTTAAAAACATAGCATAATGTAAGCCTTTTTTTTCAAATAAAAGGCCATTTGGGCTGCTTTATTATCAAACATTTACTAGATACATCTGTGACTGAAAAGTCCGTAATTCAAAAGAGAAAAAGTAAGAATAAAAAACTATTGGGACTTCAGACAGGACAACCAATGCACTGTGACATAGATATCTTATTGGTTACAATTTGCAGATTAAAAATCTTTCCATTTTGAAGAGCCACGAAAGAATTTGCAGCAAAGATGTTGGAAGCTGTCTTACTGACACACTATTCCCTTTTGAATACTTTACTACTATAGCATTTTAGGAAACATATGAAATTATTTTTAATTAAACTTCATATAATCTTTTTTCACTAAGGATGTATCATAAATGTGTGGCAGATAAAAACCCACAGATCTCTCTATTTTTTAGCTTTAGCTACTGGACCAGACTTCCCATAGTGTGTCCAGTTTCAGCATTGTGATATCTCCAACAACCAGTCACAAAGTGTCCCCTATTATTTTCTAGTCTGTTAAAACTCTTTGTGTAGCCAAATGAGTATCATGTGCAAACCACCCCAGCCAAGACAGAAAGAGTCAATATTAAAGTACATACTCTTAATATATATGAAATTTCTGGGAATTATGTCAGCATTCAGATTCATGTATCTAGTGCAGCAAGACTAGTCAAGGGTGGGGTGTCAGATGTACTCCCCTCTGGAGTAGGCCTGCAGTGATAACTTAGAGGATCAAACTGTTGTCCTTATGACTGCAAAAACAGTTTCCACACAACCGATTGCTATGAATTTCTAAATAATTTTCCTAGCTTTGTAGATTTTTTTTCAGTTTGATCATGCCTGGAAGCAGATATACATTGAGTTTTAATACTTCAACTGTTGTTAAGGGAGATGGAAAAAAGAAATTTTTCCAACCTGCAAAGAAAATTTTGCAGCATTTTTTTGTACAGGACTGCCAGGAAACACAGATACCACAGCAATTTACCCACTTTTTGTTCCATTTATACTTCAATAATATCTTTAAAGTTGAGATCATTTTTACTCCCTATCCTTTTTGATGGTATTTACAATTTTTGTACACAGAATAAAATAAATGAAAAGCAAAGTACACCATTGAAGGCCATATATTTCTTTGCTATGTATTTTGGGTTTACCTGGCAATGTTTTGATAGTAAAGAGACTGCATGGACATATTCTGTTGAGAAGATACGAGGATCTGGCCCCTTGCTGGGCAGAGCCTGATTTAGTCAGCTCCAAAATGGAAACACCACTGGTAAAAACATTTCAGAAAGGGTAAAAGAATGCTATGCTGCAGCTGTGAGAGAGATCAGTCCATGCTGGAGCAAGGAGAAGTTTGTGCAGGACTGTCTTCTGTGCGAGATACTCTATGCTGAAGCAGAGGAAGAATGTGAGGAGGAGGGAGCAAGAGAGACAAATCATTATGGATTGATTGTAATTCCCATTCCCTCTCCCCCTGAGCTGCTCAGGAGGAGAAAGTAGAAAAGTTGAGAGTGAAGTTGAGCCCAGGAAGAAGGAAAAGGTAGTAAGGTGGTTTTAGTTTAACTTCCCACTGTCCTACTCTGTTATTAATTGTCAATAAATAAAATTATTTCCCCAAGTCAAATGTCTTTGGCCTCTAATAGTAATTAGTGAGTGAACTTCCTGTCATAACCTCAGCCCATGAGCTTTTTTCATTATATTTTCTATTCTTGTCCTGCTAAGGAGGGAGAGTAAGAGAGCAGCTTGAGGGGCACCTGGTCCTAGTCAGGGTTAACACCCCACACCATGATGCAATCATATGGAATTTTTTTCACTCCTTTGACAATACATTTGCCTATACATTTGTGCCTTCCTTCAAAAGGATATGTGATTGTTACATCGTACCACTTTCAAGCTGTGCTAAATCACACAAGTACAAACCATTTCAGATATTAACAAGCTGAGAACCCCAGCTGCTATTTTGGGCTTTACTACTGAGTTCTCATGAGACACATTCTTGCTCTGTTCTCTCAATTTTATGTCTTCAAAGAGCAGATAGGGGCACACCCTCTAGTAGTGTCCTGTTGAGAAACCATGTAAAGGTGACAAATATTTATTAAATATATGGCATCAATACTGAAGAAACTGGTAATGTAAAGCAGCTTTACATTTTTTAAAAGTGTCATATTGGCAAGGACATTGAGATAATGGCAATTGAATAGGCACAAAAGATTGCCAGATGAAAGTTGATAATCTTTAAATCTTCTTACAATGGAGTTCAGGGAGAGAAACAGTAATCACAAAATTTAGATTGGCTGAGGACACCACTTACTGAGGTATGTCATTATATTCTGACATTTATTATTTTGAAGAACTATATAAACACTGTAGTAAAGGTAACTTCATTTCTGATCTTTTCTCTAAGGCTTTATGTTTCATCTGTCATTTCTACCTCTGTGAGGTGACATGACTGTCACGTAGTAAAAGGCAGTCAGTCCAAAGGTACATTTACCTGGGTAATAGCCACAATCACATATGTCGATACAGTTTAGGTCTCCACTGCCATCTCTTTTCTTGCAAAATCAAAGCCAGTGATTAATGTAAGAAACAAGCAATCACAACTGCTCTTTATAATTAACATTTTTCATACTTATTTTTGAAGTACTTCAGAAATGAGAAGTTGCCCAGACTTTTATCTGCCCATTTGCCAGGTAATTTGGAGAACTTAAGCTTCTTCTCGACCCAGTTCCTGAAGAACAGGATTGCATAACTTCCCTCATGGCTTCCCATCAACACCCAAGCCCTTTAAAAAGCACTTAGACTTTTTGACTGATTAAAGCTAAATCACGTTAAAGCACAACAAACTCTGTGGCTCACACACTTTTCATTCATCTCATGGGCCCAGTTGTAGTTATGGTCCAAAGCATTGTTTAGGTGCTTTAAACACCTACTTGTGGCTCAAGACACAGGACAGCCACCTCAGCCAGGTATGCTGTGCCCAGACAGAGCAAGAGCTGACAGCTGCACTGGTGGGCTGAACACGCTTGGCTGCCCCTCTTAATGCAGAAGTGGCTTTAATCTGCTCATAAGGGAGTCTTTGCACCTAATTGCTGTGGCAGGCAGACATGTTTGGGTTTGGGGGTGAACTTGGCTCTTCACAAATATAAGAGTGTACATATGTTTGTTGACACCACCCCTGGTCCACAAGACAATGTCACTTTTTAGTGTATGCAGTCATGTTTTACTCTGGTAGTGAAACAAGGTTTGCTGTATATTGAAGAGCGGGACGAAGATGCTTCATTTTTTTCCCCCTTCTGTGTTAAACGAGTGCATTGAGATTTTCTCAGCTGGAAGCTATTTGTTTTTTTCTAGTGATGATCTCCACTGAATGACTACAATGTTACCTTTGAACAACTATTTCATTATCTGTTGCATAGTTACAATTATCTGTCTCAATAGATAACAAGTGACACAAAAACTTAACAAAATTATCACTTAGCTGGTAAGGTTGTCCAAACTATCTTTGCCTAAATGTCAGGGGAAAGACAGTTGTTCTGAGCACAAATGTACCTTTAGAAGTTGCATATTTCCTAAATCAAACTGTACAAGACTTTCTAGTATTTTACAGTAGTCTAAATATATTTTAATCAAATCAAGACATTTTCAGAAAACTGAGCTCCTTTTTTTCTACTGTGGAAAAGAAATTCAGGACAGGATTTGTCTTAGAATAATTTATATAGATATAGTTGCCCTATGTGTATATAAATAATTCAGTTACACACTCTCAGAAACATCCCTTTGTTTAAGATTGGTGTAGGCAAGATATAAAAAACAGTGGAGAACATTTGCTCTTCAACATAACCAAGCCTAGGTGTATCCAAATTCAGCTGGAGTCTGTGCTCTGAACATAGAAGATTTTGGAGTAAAGTGGACTTCATACCAATGTCTGAAACCAATCATGGGTATCAAGACTGAAATTGAACCTATCTGCATTCCTGCTTCAAGTTAGGCTGCTGTGCAATAAAAAATTAGGCAATAAAAAGTGGACTATGGAGGTAGAAAAACAACCTGACTCTTGATGGTTAGAGACTGCATTTAAAAATGGAGACACATGGACTCTGTCATGGCTCTCAAATTTTTGTCAACAAATACCTTCAGTTCAGATGTCCTTTACAGTGCTGGAGAAAAATTCTCTTACTGGTAAACTTGTGGTTTTAAAGAAAATAAAAACATGTCAACAATTTATTAAAAAAAATAGTTAGGAACTGAATAAAATGAACTCATTTTTAGAAGAAAAAAAAGCATAAAAATACCTCATAGAATACTGTTTATAACATAATGTGTGATTAGATCAGAAAAATTAAGTACTAACTGCATATAGTAACACCAATATTTTTGCAATTACTGGAGAAACAAATAAGTAAAGAAACAAGACAGATTAATTATATGATTGATCTAGTGAAACCTTCCAAGGAATAATTGATAAGCTCTCATTACCATAACAACTAATTCACATAAAAACTGATACATGACACCTTCTTAGAAGCCAGTTAAAAATCATTACTAATCATGTCATTCTGCATTATGGCAAATTGGATGAATAAAAGCCTATTTGTAAAGCATTTAGTATCATCGTTTTTCATAGTTCCCTGGATGAAATACTAATGGTCATCACAGTTGAGTGAAATGTCTCCAAAAAGAAGAAAGAACTGTGCACTCATAACATAATTTCATAACTGTGGGGGGAAAAAGGGGTCTACAGATATATCAACATGATAGATAATATTTTTTTCCCAAAATTGTAAAGTAATTCATAATACCTATTAAAATAAGATGCCAACAGGACTACCATGCCATGGACAGACATTAGCCAGTTTTAAATGGAAATTTGAATAATTCTATTTTCAGTACTTTGTATTTTTATATTTTGAGGTGATTAAAGGTACTAAATTAATTACATTACAATGACTTTAAGTGGGACAAAATTATCATTAACTTCCCAGGAGGGAAGCTGTTTTTACAATACCTTTTTTACTTTTCACAATCATCCTGAGAAGTTTCTACAGCCATGGAAAGAGCAGCAGCTTTTAAGAAGTCAAGAGAGGGAAAAATGCATTAGTTAGTTATCCTTAAGAGGGGGCAAAGAATGACATTTTGAAAGGTTAAACTGGGCAAAGTAATTGGCAGCACCAAGTGGGAAAATCAGTCCAATTGAACAAATAGCAACTTTTTCATACAGTTCCAATGCATTTTGCAACACTTTTCAGTTGGCCCTGGTAGCTGGTTCCAGACTTAGGCCTCTGTTCCATCAGGTGAGGAAAACAAACATTATTTGTTCAAATGAAATGTGTCAAAATTATATCAGGTTCTTAGTGTGTAGAAATGTCTGGAGCAAGGATGAGGACAGGCAGCTTTTTTGAAGAGAAGTTATAAAAGCTTTAGGATATTCAGAACAAAGTGTTGTGGGTTTTCATAAGATGACAAAAACAATAATAAAATCTAATTTTGGCACAGTATGACTCAGTTATATGCCTCCCAGGGTTTTACATTTTATCTCCACTAAGCCCATTTTCTTTGCTTCTTATGTCATCTTTTTTCAAGCAATTTCCCAGCCCTCTTTTTCCCTGGATGAAAGGTAACAAAGGGTAAAAGTCTTATCCTGATATGCCAGAATATACATGTGTAATAGATTTAGTTTCTAAATAATCATATTTGAGCCTGAGATTCTGAAGATGCAACTCATTTTATGGGAAAAGTTCCTACACTCATACTGAATGTCATTTATGCAACTAAAACTCTCACAGCTTCAAAGAAATTTCTTTAGAATAAGAATGCAAAGTCTACCCCTAGTGCTGAGAAGAAAGCAATATTTTTGCTTTTGAACAGCTTTACATGACAGATACAGAAAAAAAATTACCGTGTACTCATATTCAGTATTGTGTTGTTTGGTTCAACAGTTCTCCAGAGAAAAGAATAAAAATGTTCGTACAGAATTCAACACTCAAAATAGTAATTAAATCTGCCATCACTGGAATCATCCAGAAAAAAACGCAATTTGGGGGGAAACCTAGATAGCTGCAGAAAACCTATTTGGTAAGCCAGTCTTTCTCTGGGAGCCAATACTCACCCATTCCATGATCTGCTGCTTCTCATAATTAGAGACTCCCTGTCATGAGAATGATATCCACAAAGAATTGTTCTGCTGGAATATTACATGAATAAAACAGGACAGTATCCACTCACATGTGTCTGCCACTGCTCACTTGTACATAAATGGCTGAAAGCTTTCTCTGATGGTTTTGGATAAGAAAAGTCTATCAATCATTATGAGATCTGTAGAGATTAAAGCTAGGCGAGATGCTGATATCCACCCTCAGCAGACTTCACTGCACTGAGTCCAGGCCCCTGCACCTGACTGATAGCAAACCTCCCCACCATGCTGCAGTCAAACAGGGTCAGTCGCAGTCCAGCAAGTTTGATTCAAACACACAGACAAAAAAAAAAGGGTTTTTTCACATTTTTAAATTATCAAAGGCCCAAAGGATGAAAAGTCAGCTTCACTGTCTGAAGCTTTTATACTGCCAAGTTTCAATACTCTAGGAGAAAAGTTCAGCCAAGAGAGAAAAGGGGAAAAAATCCAGAGAAAATAAAATGAGTAGCTTTTAGAAAGAAGGTCCACATACATGCTAATGTATTCAATGTTAAATAATTTTGATTTATAATGCTAGACAGAGATATCACCCTGAAGTCTAATTATCCCCCCTCCTTGTACTTTGTCTGCACTCCAGAAATCTGTAATAAAACATGTGTGGCTTTCATTTATTTGGAATGAGCAGAAGACACAGACAAAGCACAGCTACACAGAGGCAGAAGTGCTGCTTTGGTCATCTCACAGAAGCTGGTCAAAAGGTAAGACTGCCAAGAGCCCTGAGTACTATCCTGCTGAGGCCTCAGGAGAGCAACCTGGAATCCAGTTGGCTTCTTTTCCATGATCCATTTCCAAAATTAAAAATGCCTTCCCAACCATCTTTTGCGTGGCTGAGTGAGCCATGGAGAACTAATCAGAATTTTTACTTCAGTTGCAGCTGGATGACAATGTAGTTCAGCTTCCACAAATAACTCTTTTTGAATGCTCTAGCGAAGTTAACCTCTGATGCATCAGCAGTAAACTGAGGTTGAGACTAAAGATAGGTGTAATCAATGACATGCTAGAACACCAAATTTCACAGTTTCATGCATACCTGAGAGACAATATAGGGCATCTACAGGCAAATGGAGTCTGTAGCAGGATGCTTGAAGTTACCCCAGGACTTTCAAACAGCTTCAGTACTTGCTCAAAGTGCTTTGTCCATGACTCAGTCTTTATTGGTATGACTTGACAGATTTGTATTTCTAGATCAAATAGATTTTTGTTTGTCTTTTAAGATAAGAATTAGCAAAACCAAGCAGTGCCAGAATTTAGAGTCATGCATACCATAAAGGGGCTTTTCTAGCTTTCAGCTTTAAGCTAAAAAATATGGAAAGTGGTACATGCAGTTAACACTGAGCTACCAGGAGATTTCCAAACCTCCTTAAACTAAAGTAGTCTTTGTGACTATATCACTACACTTTCCTATATCATGATGTTGTAAGTGTAATTAGGATATGAATATAAGAATCACAGATTTGTCCCTTAGAATACAAACAAGGGATCCAAGGATTGCATAACCAAAAAATTAATTGGCAGTAATCTTGACTATGTGCTCCTCTTAGAACATAACTAATAGAATCCAGTGATAGCATTTCCACTTAAGCTATTGTATTCCTTTTAAAATATACATTGTCTTGGAATTAGCCTCAAGCTGTGAATACTTTCTAAAGGAAATAATCAGAGAACACCAGCAGTGTTAAAATGAGCCTAGCCAAAGAAGCAGCTGGGTAAAATCATGGATAGTAAATTAAATGACCTCTCTGTCTTTGACCTCCAATCCTTGGGCCCAGCTGTGAGACAGAGAAGACCTAAGAAAAAAGAAAAAATCACTATATTGCCAGATGAAATC
Source organism: Sakesphorus luctuosus (assembly GCA_013396695.1). NCBI lineage: Eukaryota > Metazoa > Chordata > Aves > Passeriformes > Thamnophilidae > Sakesphorus > Sakesphorus luctuosus. The sequence goes on along the minus strand of VWZD01007166.1, from coordinate 229,767 downwards.
ATATTAGTCAAAATTAAGCAAAAATTACTTGGTTTTGTGACCCCGCAGTTATTATTATTCTCAGGAATTTATTCACTTTGCCTCTCATGAATGGCATGACAAACTTGCAATTTCCTGTCATGAGATTAAAAGTAGAGGTTTACCTTGGAAGCAGAGTTTACAAAAATCCTTTAAATGTCTTTGAGACCCTCAGTAACCATCCACACTCTGCAAGGGAGCCCAATGGTCAGAGGTGTACGTTCATACACCATAGGTAAGAGATGAGAAACTCTGGAAGCTATTGAGCAGTGATTTTTCACAGCAGACCAGCACAAACATATTTAGCACAGGGCTTTCTGTCACCGTGAAGTGTCAAAAGAAATTTAAAAACATTCAACAAACTGCTCTGTGGTTTGTTTGTGCTCCTTTCTTCCCCTTAGTGTCTCTTTACTGAAATCTGATGTGCCACACTGCAGGAAAAATCTCCTTACATTATAGTACAAAGCATCATCTAAAAGTACTTGACCAAACAAAATTTTGCTAACCTCAGTCTTTTGTAGCCTTATATAAAAAGTTATTCGGAATAGCAGCACAAAAGATGTAATGAATAAAATTTCCATTTAGGTAGCTAATTCCCCGTAGATCTATGTGTCAGACTATAATATATAGAGGGGTCATTGACCTATATCTTCAGCTGTGTTCCTCAGGATGATAAACAATACAGGAGAGTCAAAACAACAAAGCATAATTAAACAAAATGCCTCACAACAAGCTGTTTTTTGAAGAGTCAGAACATATACACCACTGAAAGTTCAGTGTCATCCAAAAATTAAATTACAGCCCAGCGGTACATAGCATATGGATGCAATTTATTTTGTGGGTTAAGGGAAAAGCTTAAAAACACTTACAATAACAGGTAGTAAGTGGTGGCTTTACTATGACATCCACTAAAGTTCCCATCATTTCTTTCTCAGGGTTCAGTAATAGTTGCTTTGGATTCATTCCTAGAAATAGGAATCAGCTATTGGGGAGGTCAATAAAATATCCCAAATGCTGCTTTCATGTAACTTTTTCTTCTTGTATAAAAGGAAATAAACACTGAGACACCAGTCTTACAAACACACATCTGCATAAATCCCAGTCACAAAAAAAAAAAGTGTTTCTCTCTACAGGTTTTGTATAAACCCATGTCCTTTAAAAAATTCCACTCAAGTTTTTAAACTGTATTGCAAATATTTGACTGTGATTCTTTTTTTTTTTTAAGTGTCCTAGGGAGATGTCCGTGATAGAGGTGCACAAAGGTAGTAGTCATGTTTTTACTCATGCTAATATGAAAGACCAGCAGAAATTAAAAACTAGTGCTGGATCTGGCATTTTGGAAGCCTTGGTTCTATGTCTGTTTTGTTTGCCCCATTTTGAAATTCATCGTGTTATTCCCTATGTGCTTTAAGAATGTCTGGACCATTCCCAAACTAGCATTTAATGAAAGCAGGCTATTCTGATTGAAGAATGGTAGCTGCTTCATACTGTGGTTGGGGTTTGCCTCTCTGACAGCTGTATTAAGGCATCTGGTTTTGCCCTTTCATGAGGCCTTCAGCACTATCCGGTAAGGACTGAGAATCAAACAGGCCCTCCCTTCTCCAGGGTAAGGAGCAGCAAAGGGGCAATATCAGAAAAGCCTGAGCAGTTGTAGGAGGCATGATTTATTCTGCCTTAGCGTGAGACTACTACAAAAGAATGTATTTTTTATAATGTGTCACAACTAGGTTTGTAACAACATAAACAACACACACAGCAGCCGTGCCAGCAGTGATCATAAATACATGTTTAGCATAGCAGCTATAATAACTTCCATATCATCATACAGGAGCAAATTCTTGTCACACTCTTGTAGGTGGAAAAAAATATGCTCTCTAAAATGTTTCACATGAAAATTCAATGCTCCCATTACCAGAGAGTGCAGTTCTCACAGGACAAATAAGACTGCAGTCTGAAAACTATTTTAATAAATCAAAACTAAATACACTGCTGTCTATATTCTCTTTAAAGCCTTATTTTGACTCTGGCTCAGGGTTTTGTAGAGCAGATGTGGCAGTGAACATGTGCACACGTTCTTTTTAATTTCTCTGCTTCTTTTTAAACACTATAGAGAGAGAACAAGTAGTGCTTGCTCACAGCAATTCCCAGTCCCAGAGGATCCTCAAAGCACTTTTTAACCCCTACTTTTGCTAATAAATGTAATACGAAGAACAACCAAGTGGAAAACCTAACCAATAAAACAAGAAGTGGATATAATACGAGTTTGGGGTCTATTCCCATTTCTGTCTCAATGTTTTCTGGGACTACAAGCATAAAAGTACTTTTGACTCTCTTAGCCTCCTTTTTCTTATGTGTCTTCTGTCTTAACCTCTTATTTCAAACCATAAGGTCTACAGCAGTGTGAGTTTTGCACTGGTAAGGTAACTTTAGGAAAGTCAAACTGATGGAATCACACCTGTTCCAAATATTTGCCCTTTTACTTCATTATAAATCAGATAGATGTGCTTTCACCCTCAGGTTTAATTTTTGCATAGCTACATCTCTTATGCTTTAGACCATTCCTTTTCACTCCTCACCTGCCAGGAAATAATGAGAAAGAACAGTTATTTGAAGTGAAGCTTCTGAATTTGGGATGCTCAAAAATATATACCACTCCAAGCTAACAAAACGTGATCCAAAAATGGCTGTTCTAATAGCCCATATGCTTTATCATTTCATATTTCAAGGTATCAATGGCAGAGCCCTTCCAGCTTCCCCATGGCTGCCCTTAAGGCTGGAGCCTACTAGGGTGAATGCAACTCCCATTTTCCACAGTTTCTCCCTAGTATTCTTAATCAGGAATTACTTGCCATGAAAAGGTAAATTTAAGATCTTCCCAGCTGCATGTCTTTACTATTCTTATATTACTTTCACATCTCACTTTGTTGAATATGTATCTTACTTTTATAAAACTGTCTTAAAGAATTTTACTTTCCTAATGTGGTTCTAATCAAGCAGGGAAATGTACTTCTTTTCTACAGCCAACACTTCAAATATTAAGCATTTATTCAACCTTGTATTTCTGATTGTTCACTCCATCTATTTAGTCCTTCCCTTTTCTCTTGGTATCTAGGGAGTCAGGGCTACTGGCTTCTGAAGTCGGTTCAGATGGTTATCTGCAACTTTTCTTTACAGTGCTCTTCGAGGTCAAATCCATTACAGCATGTGTTCAGACTGACTTTCCACACTTAACTCTGCTGGTCTTACTGTGACACACTCAGCAGTTCACCTCAGAACCTGTTATCCATAGATACAGTAGATGTTAAATTTGATATAGAAAAAGAACCTGTTTCCTGTCTCCTTCTGATCTTAAAAAGTCTTGTGAATAGAGTGATATTTTTGATGAAAAATAAAAAGAAAAACAACATGATACCAAATACTAATTAGTACCAAAATTAAACACACCCACAAAAAATACCTAACATACAGTATAGCTGCAGTGAGGAAGTTTAATCACACTGGCCATCCCAAAGACCTTAGAGGTTGTATTTTCTTTCTGTCATATTGTATCAACAGGGAAAGAAGTGAACATCAGCAAATAAAGCTCCTTAGTTTTTGCAGCTGATTTGTAATGGAAATTATGCAGCCAAGATAACATTATTTTCTTATGCCTCAAAGTCTTGGGTAAACTGGTGTATATAAGGCATTTTTTTTTAAAATATAGGCATAGATTTAAAATCCATTACAGACATACTACTTATGAAACAGCAAATATTAGGTACCTGCAATTTACAGTCCAGCTGTAGACTAAAACATCAGGCTTTTGCATCTGGAGGAAGGCAATTCTTCCTCCTTAATTTTCAGAAGGCTTTTTTCCCTAACCTAATTAAGATGGATAAGATCATAGTTGTCTGGGAAAATACACCAATATGAAAGGAGTGAAGGAATTTCAACCTTTCAAATGATGTCAAGATTCTGAATTTGGTTGGGATTTCCAGAGTCTTCATCCTAGCAGTGACCAGGATGGCAAGACAGCCCTTATATGCAGACTGAAAATGGCTCATTCTCAGTTAAACTATTCTAATGCTTGTGTGTCCCCTCTCTCCAAAACAAACAAAAAACCAAACAGACAAACAAAGTTTACAAAA
>VWZD01007166.1:70404-219794 GCA_013396695.1 Sakesphorus luctuosus | reverse complement strand
ACCTAATTACCTGTGCTGTTCCATCCACTGACTCAGATGTTAGCAGAAGGTCTAAAGGAGAAGGTAGGAATTTCTATAAGATATACACCAGAGGATTAAAATATAGAGAGCAGGACCTGGAAGACTTGTATCTGTTTCCTGGCTCTGCCATATACTGCTTGTGTGGACCTAAATAAACCATTGGGTCCTTATGCCTCACACTGATAAATTGAGGTAGTATTTTGCACATCAAAAAAACCATGTTTTGCACTTTTCTAAGCACTGTGTTTGCAAATTGCATTGAGGTCACAATTCCAGACTCTAAAACTGAATTAAAAACAAATTTATTTCATCTCATAAGAGAAAGTCCCAACTGAACAAACTACTGATACNCAACACCCAGTGTGAGATGATCATTTCCGATTTCTCTGTTTAGAGAATTCCCCAAAGGTGGCCCTTAGCCATCTATTTTTTGGAACGATGTCAGTAATATGCACATTATGTCTGTAAAGAATGACGCTGTTACTGAATCACAGAAACAAGAAAGCCACCTAATACACTCAACACAGAAGGAGGCAAAACTATTTTTACCAGCCAGAAATAAATCTCAAGTACTGTAGCTTTATATATCTACTGAAAATACAGACATTGTCTCTGATATGTAATAGATGTGCAGATGGAGAAATCTCCTTAGTGGTTTTTACTGCTTCTGTGGAAAATGGGGCATGACTGTCCCTTGGCTCGGTTGGCTCACAGGCAGCCCCTGCCTTCCTCCTCTCCCTCCCCTTGTATGCTGTAGTGGCTGGCAGTGGTCCCAGGAGGCACGGGTCCTGCCGCTTCACTGCATCACCTAAACAAATCCTGGTACAAAAGCCCTGCAAGCAGCTGAGAACCTCGATATTTTTTCTCTTTGCCTTGGTCTATCCCCCCAAACCAGACCTGCTCATTCGGCTTTGGGAATAATGCAATCTGCACAAGATTGTGGCCCTAGACAGCTCCTGCGCTCCTGCCTCCTTGCTGCCTAAAAGGGCAGCCTAACTAATTGGCTTTATTGCATCTCTTTCTGGGTGCAGGATGTTGATGCATCAGCTAATAAAAACAGAAGAGAAGCTAGCACTTACAGAAAATGACAATATCAGGAGCAGGCAGGCTGCTTTGTGTTATGTGTCACAGCTCATAACAGAGAGCAGTGGTTGACATCTTTATTAGCTCCTGACTTGGTATATGGTCCTGTGTGTGCACACATGTGTGCAGCAGCCTGTGCCCTGAGGAAAAGAAATAGCAGATGTGTAGAAGGTATCTTGAACACCTTAATATAGAGTAATTCTGCATCCTAGTGATTGGAAAACTATTATAAAATAGATACTGAGAGTTTTAAAACATATTATTATAATTGGACAGCAGTGTGTAAACAGCCTTGAAAAGAATTATATTTTAATGCTGTTTCACTGAAATTCTTTTTAAAATTACATATTTGTAAGTGTTTTGCTATAAAAAGCTTTTGCAGTATAATGAAGGCAAGCTGCAATCTTGCAGGTGAGTACAGTATAAATGAATTAATGAAAACTGATTTCAACCATTTTGTGGAGAACATAACTGGTAGAACATATCATGTCCAAATGCAAAAAGAAAATTATCAGGAAAGACTATTCATTTAAGACCCACCGCAGAGCTAAAGAAAAGGTACATGCAGCTTTTTTTAAATGTCAGAAATCCATTTCACACTGTTAATGATCTCTCAATGCCCACTTTGCATTTAAGCAGTGAGCTACTAACATTTTCTCAAAAAAATTAACCTGTCTTTGATTTATGTCATGTCCGTACATTGTTCAGTTGGATGAATCAAGTATAAATGAGAAAATTTTGAAAATTTAACAATGTGACTACTGAAAGCTAAGCATAAACAGAACTGTTCAGTGGGGTCAAAGAAAGATTGAATATTCATGCCAGGGAGTATCTAGCTGTGTCATCTGCTCTGCTGCCATTTTAGCCTGTTATGCTGCAAAAAATCTTCCAAACACATATCTCCTCCCATTCTGAATTAGCTTACCAAAGGCCTTGGTCCCAACCTTCACTGATTCTCATAGGAGCAAATTCTCTACTTTTCAAAGGTTTTTCCTTCACTTTTATTAATCTTCTTGTTTCTGCAAGTGAATTACTGCAAGCCTAGACTAAAACCGCACCTGCTTCAATAGACACTGTGTAAGCAGCTTCTTACAGCTCTGCAATTTATTTCCATATTGACCTAATTAACATTTCTTCTATTTAACTTTTAAATGACCATGCAACAAGACGAAGTTAGCTGAATACCATGAAGCATCCGTGGTATTTAAGTCAAGACCAGCAAACTCACTTAGCCACTGACCTCAAGTAGGCACAAATATCGTATTTTGAAATAGAAAGACTTAAGGAATTTATACTCTGCTTTTTTAAAGTATGTGAACAGACTTAACAGAAAGCACTTCAAGAATTAGATAAGACAGTCCTATAAAACCAAAGGTTTTGATAAAATAGCACTCTTCATACTCTGTTCCCAGAAATGCAGTAGCTCTAATACTGTAAGTTTTAATAGCAGTTCATGATGTGCTTTTTTCCCTCTTCTTTTTAAAAAAAATTTGGAACCTGTTTTAAAAGCTTAAGATTTAATCCACAAATTATTTTAAAGGGAGCTGTGGTGATTGATGCAATATTAGAGACTGCATGTTTTTAGGGTTCTTTCTTTGTTAGATGCTGTCTTAGAGCAGCACCTAGTGGCACTCTAGCTCTGCACCCTCCTGCAAAATAACTTGTGATGCAAGAGGAGTTACTATGATAACTACCTATGTCAGGTTTACACACACACACACACACACACACACACACACACACACACACACACTCTGTCACTCTATAGGAGGCAACCCCAGCCAGTCTGGGGTACCACTTACAGGCCTTTACAGCATTTTCATTATATTCAGAATGCAATCATTAAAAAATCTGAAGTTAGACCCTCAAAGTGACAAGAACTATTGAGTACCTTACCTTGTTTTTCTCAGGTGCACCTGTGTCAAAACTCTAATTTTTTTGTCTTAGTTCATCCAAAATAAGTGTAGTTTCTGTAGAAATTCCTGCATTCAAAAGCAAAAATACACATTAGCATTCTTTCCTGAGGCAGCACTCAGTTCCTGTATTTGTATGTCTAGAAACTAAAGATTTGTCACTCTGACTCAGGCAGTTAATTTTTACTATTTTCTGTGGTCTCCCTGATTTCAATAGGAATTAATTCTATTCAATGGATTTCAAATTAAATCAATTTCAATTATGTACTTAGGGAGTTGTAGTTGCACCTGAGACTGTTGTGGCAAAATTGCTTTGGTCTCTGAGTAGCTTTTCAAACGTCCTCATAACAAAAATCACCCTGTAAGTTATTCAGGTTTAGTCTATACTCTCTGAATAAGAAGAAAACTATTATAATTTTAGACACATTGAAGTACCAGTTGAGAACTCAAATCTAAGAGAATTTTATTCAAACAAAAGGACTGAAATAGCTTAAAAATAAATAAAGATTTCCAAAGTTAAATTTACAATAATGGCTAAGGTTAGTTCTCTTAAAGTGTTGTAAAACATTTTTAAGTCGTCAAAATCAGCATGCAAGTAGCACATTTTTGTAATTAAGTGTTTACAATAGGTAAAACCAGGAAACTGATGGGTAACATCAAGTGAGATCACATGTAATACTGACTGCAGTGCTTAGCTAGTTTAGTAGCAATTTTTCAAGAGCTGAAAGATTTTTTTTTTCCATCTTTATTCTGGTTTAGCAGTTTTGTACAATATTTAGTTCATTGAAAGTATAAAACTGAGTGAGATTAAAAAGTAATACTTTGTTTTCCACATCCAATTTACAAACAAAAACAAGCCATGAAAGGGTAAAAGCTTGGGGAAAATGTAACCATAAGCAACTTGTTCAATTCACTAGTTACAATTAATACTTTCTCATTAATAAACTAACTAGCTCAAACCACAAAGTGTTTTAATTTAAAAATATGCCACCAGTCTATTAAAAGTAATTTTATTTCATTAATAAATAAAAAAGGAGATGTATCTTTCAAAATTAAATAGAACTCCAATGTAATAATCTTTCCGTTTCCATTTACAGTAGTTTGACATAACGAATAAGTAAAAGTACATGACAATAAACAAGAAATATCACTTCACATTTTAATAATAAAATTTTAAATTAAAGAGTAGCACTGTGTAGAATTAATGTGTCATTTACATTTAGTTGCAAATCAACATCTCTATAATTAACAAATAATAATGATCAAGTACCTCTGAAGAAAATAACTGGGAGAATCAACAACAGAAGACTAAAACCTGCAATTAGCTCAATTAAGATTTTTTTTCCTCCTGATGGAAATCGTGACTGAAAATACTTGATGTATAAATTCTTGCCTACCTGTGCTATATAGACTATTTTTGAGCAACAGTATTATTTCTTTTGTTGCTTTTCAAGTTTCTTCAACTCAAATGGAGCTCAACAGACAAATTTTTAACTGCATGTCTATGTGTTTGATGAAAAGTAAATAACTCATGACAAATGCTGCACTAACTCAATGGCTGAGAAACACTGGACAGTGTGTAAAGGAAAAAAGCAGCTGGGAGGAAAGGTAGCAAAACCACAGAAACCCTGAAAATAAAGAGAAGGCTGCAGAACTACTCCTCCACCACAGGATGTCAAGTGAGCAATGCAACCATAGGCAACATGCTGAGGGAAGGAGAAATGAGCTCACTTGCTCCTTAGTAAGCCCATCTTTGATGGGCACTCCTCAGGACTAAACAAGACATGTTCTCCTTTTACAGGTATCAGAATAACTAGCTAAATACAATTTTTAGACCACAATATATTTTAGAATCCAAAGTGGTCTAAATGATAGGTTCTGAGTTCTCCACATCATTCTGGCACGCTACATGATTTCTGTGAAACCTTGGAAAAGGACGACCAGGTTGACTTCACGCACATATTTAGGAGACATTTTTAAAGAATGATAATAACTCTGTCCATGATGAGGAAGTTATTCATATCACACATCTATAGCCATATTATTTAAACAAGTATTCTCTCTAGGTTTTAGCCAACAGCCATTGGAGAGAGAAACAGGTTTTTCCCTGGAGATGATTCAGACTATATACATCAGAGCTCTCTGAAGAGCTTGACAATAGGAAGACTTTGGATAATAGGTTGATCATATCCGCTGCCTAAGACTGGATGATGTGAACACTTTCTTATTTTTTTTTCATACTGATTCAGCTGCTCATTATGAGCTATTTTACTTGTACAGTTTGAAGTGTAAAACTTGCTTTGGTTTGAAACTCTTCCTTTTCTTCGTATCTGGACAAAAATGTTGGATTTACTTCATATATTTAAATAGGATTCTTTTATAACCCAGAGACAGCTGAAAGGATTCTGCTAAATCCAAATAGTCTCTCAAGCATGGAAAGCTATGTCATAAAGGTCAATGTTATAGGATTTCTTGAAAGTACAATAACAGAATTTTTGTAACAGAAATTGATCTGAAGCCTCCTGATGACTTTTCCGTAAAGCATTAGGGTGAAGACCTTTTCAGATATACCTTTATTGACATACATACTGAGTGTAAGCCTCTTTGGAAGTTGAATTATTGTGTCTGACAATTTTGTAGATTATAAGCACACGCATAAAGACAACTTGAGAATATGTAACTATTATGACTAAATATGTTCAGAAGTCTTTGTGCCTAGCATTATTTTACAATTCCTTCACTTTTTCAATAACTTATTGTAAGAGGAAAGAGTATTTAATCATTTGTAGTGTTCAGTTGTGGTAGTGAAGACACAGACTCACATCTCCATGGGAGACATATGTGTGAATCGTTTATTGATCGTTAAACCCACACTTATGAACCCCAGGGAAGGGATGGCTACAAGGGGGTGGAGATTTCAATAGAAACCAATAGATTTGAAGTCCATCTCCTGGGCATGTGCAGTTGGCTGTCCTTTTCCCAGGCTTGGCATAGATTTTGACGCCCATCCTGCCAAGCGGTAACTATCTTGCAGATGACAAACCCCTTCCTATATTCAGTGTCTGAACTAATTCACTAAATTGCAACCTTAACATTATATATTTAGTATTGCACCATTCTTCTTAATGTCAATGTCATTAGCTTACTTAGGTAAGAAATCATCCAAAAATAGCAAAAGCAAATAAAAATTCTCAAGTGGTTGTTATGATAAACAAGATAGATGAAGATCACTGATGCTATAGGGGGTGGGAAAGAGGTGAGGGGATATGCATGTATGTGTAGATAATTTGTGCTGAAATTTAATTCCCTCTAATCCAAAATGACCAAAATTTCTTAAACCCCACCATGTTTCAATCCAGATTCATTTAAAATAAAGTTCAAGAGGTTTAGAATAGTTTTTCCAGACACACAGAGCTACTCAAAGAAGGAATTCCAGAGCTGAGAGGGTCATTTCTGCTGCATGTCATACCTTCAGAAGCATCGCAGTCCACAGTTGATGGTAATGTTTGGCCAGCTGTGTACAGAAAAAGAATTGTGTCTTCCCTCAGAATTCAGTTTTGGAAATAACTGATACACAGGGCAATTTTAGGGTACAACTTGAAATGCCTTAAAAACATTTCATTTTCAGAAAGTAGTGTTTTCCTGCTTTGTTGGACACCTCGCAACTACACACCTAAAATTATGAAGTACATTTGATATCTTGTTTACATAGTCGCGCTCAAAGAGTCCACAAATTATGGAGTCCTCCTAAACAGAAACTTCACTCATCACTTCATCAGGAGAGTCTCAGGGATGAGTACTGAAAGAAAAACCCATGATCATAAGTGTCTTTACTAAGCATGGAGGTTTTACTACTAATGACAGACAGGTGATGAAATTTTCATGCACTAAGATAAAGTTATAAATTCATGTGAGCATCTAGTGCTATTATTTGGAAAAATCTACTAGAATAATATGGGTAAGTTACTGTAAACAATTATTTATCCCATGTGATCTCATTTAAAACTGCACACTATATCAAATCTACCATTTATTCCCAGTAGAGTACACATATATAGTCACCTGGTAGCTCTTAAATACAGAGTTTGTTTGCATGCATATAAATATATATAAAGAAGTGAGAGAGAAGCCAGAAAAAGTATATCACAGAGTCATTTTATTATAAAAAGGACCTTTTATTATCTGACTTGATTGGGTTATTTGTGTTGAACCAATTCAGACAGGCTAGTATTCTACATTTGGAGAAATCCTAGCAGTGTAAAGTGACATTGAATAGGTCTGAAAGCCATCTACTCAGTTCCTACTCTCATGGCAACGCTTTATAAAATGTTGAGTTTCATCAGCTCCCGAATTGAAAAGATTGATTTGCCTGTCATGTTGAACAGAGTCTAAAAGAAGTTTAAGGAGCAATTAACCCTGAGCAGAGCTGCAGAAAAGTCTTCTGGGCATCAAGCAGAAGGCAGCTCAAGATTTCCAAGATAACTCAAATTGTCTCAGTTATGAAAAACAGCAACATAACTCACTGTGGACTAACTCAAGAGGATTTTCCATAATTAAGACTTAGAGAAAAGCTTCTTGAAAAGTGGCATTTGCATAAATACAGTAAAATCACCATTTGCATATGCTTGGCAGGAAAAAAAAGTCAATACAGATTTGGGGTTGTATTATTTTCATTCTTATTTTCACTTTTAAATATGGTTGTTCTCACTTAATGCACTCCAGGATTCTTGCTGAATCAATGAAGAGAAAAAATGAATTGGAGCGGGCAGATGTGCATGATGGCTGTGCATCCCTGCCAGCACTTAATGATGCACAGCTACACATACGAAGTTGCAACACTGGCAGGGGTGGGAGCAAGGGCTCTCTAAGGGTTGCAGTTAGAGCCTACAACACTCAGAGGAATTAAGCGTCTGCTGTCTGCTTGCAACTCTCTGCCCATGAACATCTATAAATCACAAGTCTAGAACANCAAAAAAAAAAAAAACCTCAGTTAATTCAGTACATGAACATGATAGGAAGGTTAAAAGTCTTTTTCTGATCACCCACTTTTCAGGCAGTTTCAACTTTTTAATTCCCTGACAGACAGAGACTTCATCCTATGATCTGTGCTGAATATGCCCAGGTGTTATTCCAGACATTTCCAAAGTTTTTAAAAGCAATTAAGGCTAGAAAGAAAACTCTCAGTGCACAGATGGTCCTCACTCTTCTGTGATGTATTACTTTCAGGGGTCCTGGCTAGGGATCAATGAAAGAATTACAATTGGATTCAGGGGTGAACTGAAAAAAATCTTTTCAGATAAAAATACACAGATAAACTGAAATTTGAAGATGTGTATATCTCTGACATTTTCATGAGCAGTAAGATCAAATGAAACTCATATCAATGAAGTTGAAACTGGTGCACTTAGTTTTGCTCCTTATATGAGGCTTGTTATATATTATGTGTATATATATGTAAACAGTCATGTCGTATGTATGGTTTATTTTATGTAGGTTATACATTTATGTAAGACATGGCTTTTTTATTTTAATCATTTCATAATGTGCTAACATATCAGTATATCTCATTTTAAACAAGAAAGCATCCTGAAGGTCCTACTCCAATGTTATCTTTTTCACATGAAGGTCAAAATATTCTTGAAACCAGCTGAATTGCCTACGGACTTGAAATTCCAGCTTCTGGTGATTTTAGGCCAAGGAGAAGTACAATAGCTAAAGAAATGCCATTTGATTACTAGTGTATTTATTGCATCTCAAAAGGGAGTGGGTTGTTTAGATGTGATGGCTCAGTAAAATAGAGCAAGCTGAAGAGCAGTGCCTGAGCTATAAAAGCAGTAGCTCCTGCAGGCCAGGGTCTGCTGCACATGGATCAGTATGAAGTGCACATTGCCAGCTGCAGCTGTTGACTGACATTGCAGATGCCCATCGCAGACTGCCTAAAATACTTTAGCTGCTCATTAAGTCCATTACACTCTGGAAGTAAGGTGGCAGTTCTACATATGCAGCAACAGTGTAAATTCAGCATGCAAGTCACATGCTTCTATTTTCAGGCCATTATTTCAAATTTGGCTAATGAAGAACGAGTGTTTTTACATTAGCAGATTCCAAGGTTGAGCTGCTTTATAGCATGCAAATCCAATCACCTCTACTGGCTGTGTTCCCACTGGCAAGGCAAAAAGCTGGCCATTAAATTGCTATATAAAGTGATAGTGTGACTATTGGCAATGTTCAAGTTAAGGTTGTGTCAGCAATAGCCTTTCCATTACAAACCCACATTTTTCAGGGGTTTTATGCCTTGAGGTAAAATCCAATCGTAATTCTTCATTCAGTGCCTCAACTCAGCTGTGAGGTTTTTGCATCCATCATGTTGCACCCATGGTACTTTTTTCTCCTTGATTCATTTTCACTGCTAAACACAAAATATTACAAAATAGGCACATGTAAAGAATTATAGCAAAGGGGAATGAGCAGAGCTTCTGCCATTTTTATTAAAAAAAAGGAACAGGAAAGAGGCCCCAGCTCCCTGCCCGCAAAACTTGCCTTTTCACCTCAGGGTATCATCTAACATGCATCAGGTATTCCAAGCTAAAATCACATTGGAGGCAACATCTGCACCCTTGTGCACAGTTACCTTGTGCATTGCTTTCACTTGTATCTTTACCTCAGGCTACCTGAAATACATAGTACCCTGAGGTAAAACACAGATATTGTGGTAAAAAAGACAAGCTCTAGCAAGGATCCAAATCCTGCCAACAGTTAAAGATAGGTTTATTCTCAAAGAGGCATTAATAGCCCGACATCAGGAGCTGCCCATGCAGAAAATACCACACTCCCCAGGATGAATGGATGCACTATGGCATTTTTCCTTACACTCAATGTTAGAGATGCCAGACACCTCGTTGCATGCAGAGCAGCCACCTGTGAAAATCTGGTTGGTGTGAAGGAACCTGGAATAGCGCCCTTTTGGTTTTCTTGTTTCAATTTAGATTATCCTTTATCTGGTCTAAGCAGCCATTCTTAGATGATGGTTAATGAGACATCAGTTTTGGAGTTGATAAATGTCTTTTATATAAGAACAAGTAAAACTGGAAAAAAAAACCCCTTAGTTGAAAAGGACTGATGAGAGGAGAGAAAAATCTCTGTCTTCTCTCCCTTCGCTTGCCACTTCCCATCTGTCTAACCAGCTTCACTTCAGCACCCATGGTGCTTCCATGGCTGTCACACTTCAGCACAAAGCCAACAGGGACAGATACAGGTTAAAAAAAGCCACATGGACTGTCTTTGTCACCTTGTACAAGCTGAGGTAATCAGTCTACTGTGCCCCTAAAGAGAGTCATCCAAACACATGTTGGTTGTGTGGTGTGGTGAGGGCATGGTGTAAACAACACGCTCCCCTCCCCATGGACGCAAACATAAATGGTTATGTAGGCAGGACAGCAACAAAATCAGAGGTGTTGCTTTAAGTTTGAAGTTCTACTGCTTTCAAGAATTTATGGTTTGTCTATTCAAACAACTTTTTCAAAGTTATAGAAAGAACTACTGAAGAAATTTATTCTCTGCATTTTTTTTACTAGCAAATTGTGGTCAACGAACTTCTCCTGTAAGTGATATTTTATATTTTACAAATGCACATTTAAAAAAAAAGGAAAAAACCACCAAACAAAACAAAAACAGCAACAACAACATCATCATATTTTACTCTGGGTTGAAATGACTTCAATAGAAACACTTCATTTCTCCTTTGAAGCTGGGGCTTGGCATCTATATACAACTTCATACAGCCAAGTTCTACCATGGTGTATATACTGGTGCAAGTCTCCATTTCTCTTGTTAAAATCTTTTCATTTTCTACAAATAAATGTTTCTGGAGCAAAGACTTGAAAGTCTGGCCCAGTGAGTGTAAAGAATTTATTCAGAGAGAAACAAGTCCAACAGACAAGAAAGAAACTGAATCCGTAGCTGAGAGGTTTGTGCTGAGAAGGAATTGAAAAGAATAAAGCAGACCCCGAGCAGATCAGTTCAACATTTTTCTTTGCAGACTGTTGCTGAACTTTGACAGCATGGTTAGCATTGCTCACTGTGAGAAGAAGGACACCCTGAAGTCACTTATGAATTAAAGACTTGACCCTTCCAGTATATATTCTCGTATTCTCTATGTACCCATTGCCTCAAGTCTTTAAGAGTTACAGTGGCATTCTTTGCTGTTCTGAAAGATGTTATGCAGTGATGCTTCCTGCTTTAATTACTTCAATTATTTAAGGGTAGCATCAGCAACATTCAAGACATGTTTAAATAAGAATTCTCATTGTGAACAGGACTAAGTGTTCAATGGCAACACCATCAGCACAGCAAACAAATAGCCTGACCTTGAAAATTTTCAAAGCTGATGGATACAAGACTGAATACAAATATTTATTTAGATGAAAATTTGTCACACTTGGCTTTATCATTCTGAGTTACCCACATTTCAATTTTCCTAAATATGCTCAGAAACCGTGGTTTGTGACAGAAAGGAGATGAGTGGATATTGTCGCCATGGAAACAAAACCATTTTTCTTCTGCTCTTAAAATGTTGCCTATTAGGGACCAGAGAGGGAAAAAATAATATGTGTATATAATTAACTTTACTCTCTGTCATGTTTTTCAGACTGCCAAAGATTGTTTCTACTATGGTTTTCAGAAACAGAGATGCTTAACCACAGTCGGAATGGTTAGAAACAATGGGGTGTTCCTTTGCTAATGTAGTGAAGCAAAGGTGCATGCTAACCCCATACTTCGGTAGGAATTTTATTTCCCCACTTGCTGTTCTACTGGATAGGACATTCAGACAGAAGTTAAATCTGCATTTTATGTTTGGAACTGAGAGCTATTTCCTCTTGATGTATTGCTGTTAACAGGCCAAATAAAAATTGGAGATATTTTTTATGAGCTGACAGTTTGTTAAATGCGGATGATCATTGTTTATTCCATAAAAGCTTTTGCCAGCTTATACTTTCTCAGACTGAGCTCATTCCTTTGTTCTCTATGCAGATGGAACCTGGACTTTAATCCCAGTGGTAAAGCTCTAATTTTCTTCGAAACTGCTGTGAGTGTTGGCATTCAACAAGATTAGTGTTTTGCCCTCAGTCTGGTCACAGCTACAATCCGTCATACATTCCTACATGCAAAAAGCACTTAAACACCATCTCCACTTCGATGTCATTTTGGTCAGCTTGATTTTTGTGCAAGAGAAGAATTAAAATTATTTTCAGTTTTAATTAACAAATACACATGCTCTTATGAAACTTATGACTTTGTCCTCACACCCATGTAAAAGATGCACTTCTTTAAGTGGGGAAGCACACTGGAATACTCAAAAAACTTCCAGTTTCAGTTCCCTCTGTTTTGGTAGTAGTAAATACTTTGTACTCCTCTTGTCTTTCAAGAGTACCCTCAAGGGATTTATGTGATTACTTATTAGCTTTTTGTTGATTTGAGCTTATTTGGTGCAGTCACTTGTGATTCTGCAACATACACTCCATTATCTCTTTGATTTTTTCTTAATTAATTGAAGGGTCTGATCACCCACTTCCAACTAGTTTTTAAGTACCCTCAATTATTTGTTGTTTGGGAATTGATTTAGAGTTGGAACATGTCTCAACCTGATTGCAAGACATAATACCACAAAACTGTATGAATTAACAAATATTAATGTGTACTCAGCATCTGTCTGAGATACCAATATTTGTACACACACTCAGAGGATGCTGCTAGAGGCTGAAATGAGAAGACAACAACAATGTAGCTTATTCAAAGTCTGAATTTCTCTAGTAAAATCTAAATCAGCATGAGAAATATGTCCCATTCAGACTAATTGTTCAACATCTTCTATTATAACAGAACTTTCTAGATGATCCTTATGCCAGCAGAGGTTGTGCTTCTAGCCAGTATTACTCAATTAACATTCAGTGTGAGGTATTTCTCCAAATGTTTTGATTATTGTTTCCCTTAAAAAACCAAAATGGATCACATACTTTTAATTTCTCCTGGTTTTCACTAAAGTAATGTATTATAAGTTTGCTAGGTCATATGAACCAGCACCATTTCATATTCTGGAAAGACCATAAATTTTCACAGGAAAAAAGTGTGTAAAAACACTATGTTTGTTTGCACATTAAGTGGTGTTATTTTCAAAGTATGTTCTATGCATGAAGTTTAGCCACCTCACAATATCAAAAACCAGCTGTACAGGCATCAGAAAACAAAACAAAAATAAAATAGAGAAAGTTGCTAGTGGAGAAGGGGAGGGAAGAAATCCATGTGTAACCTTTGATGGTTTAAAGACCTACTCAGAATATTGTACCTTCACCAATGATTAAAAGTCTCTCCCCTTTAAAATGTATTGAACTCTCATTTTTATGTGGATGGTTATTACCATACTAGAAATTCAATCTCTCACTGAGAAAAAGGTTGATCATAAGGATAGAAAGACATTCAAACGAGTAAAACCAATGTACATGCAAACCTTTTGCCAAGTCCTTGAAAGAGATTGACGATCTGATGAAGTGTAAACACATGGGGCCTACATTTCCCAAAATAACAAGTATTGGCAGATGCTCT
This sequence comes from Sakesphorus luctuosus, assembly GCA_013396695.1. NCBI lineage: Eukaryota > Metazoa > Chordata > Aves > Passeriformes > Thamnophilidae > Sakesphorus > Sakesphorus luctuosus. The sequence goes on along the minus strand of VWZD01007166.1, from coordinate 206,178 downwards.
GCTGGCACTGACACGTCAGGTAACCATCACTCTGGGAGGACAGGTGTTTTCTGAACACTGGGCACTTTTTTAAAAAGATTGCAAATAAAGCACTCAAACATTGAGATGCCCAAAAAGTTTAATTCGGATTGCAAATAAAGAATTTATCTCTTTCTCAAGTCTTTCCTACTTTCTTCTTTGTGTGTCTTTTCTTCCCTGCTCTGTTTGAAAACAGAAAAAGTGGTATGCAACAATATGGGACTAAAATAATGATATATAGGTACACATATAAACTCTATACATACATGTCAGCCAACAGGTTAATTTTTAGATTCTATTTTGAATACATCTTTTTTTTCTTTTTTTTATCTTTTTGGTTAAGGATCTTCAGAAGGTTTTCAGTATATACATTTATCTATAGCAGAGATACTGCAAGTGGAAAATGCAGCTTTGATTCTGCCATATTCAGATAAGGCTTCATTTTAATCTGATGAGGAGAGGTAGGAGTGAAATGAATAGCAAACATGCTTCCAAATGGAGAAACCATAACTGTATTTCTGGCCTACATCTTTAAACATCAGTCTCTAAGAAGGCTGAAAGATGAGTGTAGGCAACCTGAGTGCTTTGGGTTACTGGATGAGCATTGACAATGGCCAGAACATCTTGGATGAGGGAAAGAGAGGATTTTGTACCATAGTTTTTGCAACTATTGCCTTGTTCTGTGCTTTCTGGCAGCAGAGAGGGAGTCATGCAAACAGTGCATTGAAAAGCCTATTATGATTTGCCTTAACTGTCATAGCCTCCAACAACTCAAATTGTAAATGAGAAAGTAGAATGGAACTAAGGTATAAGAGCTTCTGTGGGCCTGTGTTGGAAGGCACATTAAAGCAGCTAGGTCTCCCATTCCAGGAAGGGGTATTTGACAACAGGTTTGTACTCTACAATGCTGCATCAGTGAGTCATTTAGAACAGTTTAAAGCCATTTTGAGCCTGCTCACACTGGGTGGGTTGCTGAGTGCCCAGGGCTGTACTGATTCATCAGTTTGGTGCCTGACACAGGGAAGGCACTTAGCCCAAGCAGTAACACTGCCAGCAGCATTGCTGTTACCAGAGCCTAGCTCTGTTGCACTGAAATTCAAATTTCAAAGCATTATTTACTTTATGTAGAAACATTTTGCATAGAAACATATAAGATCTCAGGTTGACTGTCATGATCACACTGGCTGCAGGGACGTTGTGAAAATAGGGAACGTGGTGATGTCAACCATGTGCATGCTTTGCTTCTGTGTACAGTTTAAGCACCTTCAAATCTTACTGTAATGAAGCACAGGGATTGCATGTGGTTTTACTCACAGGGAAAATATTGTCAATCTATGGGAAAGCACTGAAGACTTAAAACTGCATTAACTGTAGAAATTTCTGATCTAACTTGAAACAAGCAACTTGGGTATCACAAGCAGCTGGTGTGGCTGCCCAGAGCTAAGTGCAGCCTAATTTAATCTGTTTAATTGTGTGTAGATGGCAAAAAAAGCAAAGCTAGATTTTATCAGATATATCTAAATGCTTTTTAATAACCTGTGCTTTCATCAGTGTTTTCTCTCTATGCCTTATTCTTTTTGAGAAATGCTTAGCAGTTTTATAGTTCTTCAGAGAGAAGGCTGACAGCAGCTGAGAGGTAAACCTAGAGAGCAGTGACACAGATATCTTTCACTTTAGATATTCAGGGCTAAAGACCACACATTCAGCTCTGGTAGAGGCAGTGAGAGAGAGGGAGACAGCCCTGGTGCTGACAGTGGCCATCCAACATCATCTTAATCTTCTCTCCTCCACTGCAAGGTGACAGCAATGGTCCTCTTATGCACAAAAATACTTACTACTTTTGGCTCCTTGGAGTGACCAGCTGGGCAAAAGGCTGTTCAAGAGCCAGACAGACCAGAGTCTACACTTCCACTCAGCACTTCTGTTACTGGATCCTGATCCAGATGGGTCTGTACCCAGATATGAGAACTTCTCCAACATTATAGACATTGGAGTCATTTTATGACTGCCTCAATTCTGTCTCAGAAGCCACAGCCAGTAAAACACCATCAGAAAATCTTTGCTCCTGCCCATATCCACTCCAGAAGCTGAGGGAATTCTTCACTTGGGTGCAGAAGCTACTGCAGGTCCTATGGGGGAAAACAGCTTGAACAGCCAGATGGTCTGGATCCAGGGCAGACTGCAGTGGACCACAGCCATTTCCTGCTGGGGCAATGCCTGCTGTTTGAAAGACAGCCCCAGTTCCAAAGGCCTGCGCTGTCTTGCCCACGCTGCTCCTCTAGTTGCACTCAAATGCTGACGCTGACATCGTGTTTGAAATGAAGTTGCCTGTGTTCACAGTTAACTATGTTTTAAGTCTAATTCACATCTCTAAGGCAAGGCAAGGACTTCCACATCCAGCATCTGCAAAATGAGGCTGGAGGCAGACCAGTCAGGCACAAAGGGAAAGAATCTCTCCACAGGGCCAGAACTTTGCTTGGTCAGAGAGGAGGTTGCTCAGAGCCACCATGAGATGGAGAAGACTGGTACATCAAGGTTTGGAAGAGGATAGGAAGAAATGATGCCACATGCAGAAACCTTGAAGGCTATGCATTAAGGCACATAAGCTGGTGATTAGGGCCTGACATAGACCTTAGAAAACAGAACAGACCTGGAAAACTCCTGAGCATGACAATTGAAATTGTGAACTGAATGGGAAGGTGATAGAGTCACAGTGCCCTGACGAAGAGACAGATTTCATAGATAGCAAAGGTGGATTGATGTGTAAGGTAGTCACACTTTACAGATACTCAAAGGCAGAGCTGGGGTTGGTTTAGAGGGAGGAACTTCGCAGGAGTCTGCATCATTAATGCTATGAAAGGCCAAGGTAAGCTAGCTAGGAACACCTGTAATACCAGGGTTGATCACAGGTGGGGCAAACCTGGGAGCCAGGAAACATAAATAGCCAGTTTGACCTCTAGTTTGTGGGGAGACAAGGATGGAGAAAGGGAGGAGTCAAGGAAGATGAGGGGGATGTATAGCATGGCAGATGGAGCTATGGGGAGATCAAGGAACCAGTTAAACAGACACACACTGCTGTTTGGCTTGTCTGAATGAGCCCTGCACCTAATCACCACAGGATGCAAAAGAAACTTCTATGCCCCAGGTTTCATGCAACAGAGTCCCAGACACTTGATTTCCATTCCTAGAGAACAATATGGAGAATGGCATGTAGGGCTGAGAACAGGAGCATCTTTCTCTGTCTAGAGCTTCCGATTGCTGCACATCCCTGGCCACGTATACTGAGTGACACATCTACCCTTGTCAGTGTGGACCCAGAACAGCAACACAGCTGACAGAAAGGACATGAAGCCTGCCAGAGGCTGTGTCTGACATCACCAGAGCAGACTGTGCTGCATCTGTGTTTCACTGTGCTTTGTGCAGGAAGGCTGACCCTGCCTGGGTGTGTTTGGCTTACTTGGCTTGCACCTCACTGCTTGCCCAATGTGGCTGTAACCAGATTGGCCCCTCCACACCCACACACACACTGACTGCCTGCAGTATCCTTGTTGTCAGGTGAATGTTTTTTGTAAGGAGATGGTGGGAAAAGCTATATTGCTAACAGTCACAAAGGGAGTGAGAAGTTGTGAGAGTAGTGGGTAGGACTACCTTCATCTTATCAAGATGCCAAAAGCATGAAAGGTTGAGTGGCTTGAGATAATAATCAGATCTGTAACTTTACTACAGGGACTGTGCTTCTGGGTGCCTACAGCCAGCCTGCCTTTCAACCAGCCTGCCATGTGTCTAGCAGCATCATTACCTGTTAGGAAGACAGTATGCTGCACCTTTCCAAGCATTAATTTGAGGCTGTGCAAGTAGGTTCCTTGCAAGCACCAGGGAGGAACTGAGGTCAGAGGGAACCTGCATGCACACTGGGATCAGAGGAAGCAGAAGGCTCATTGTGTTTTCTGCACGAATATTTCTGGTGTCAAAAAATGTTTTATACCTTTCCCTGCTCCTTATCCAACATCAATTAAAAGTTAATAGAGCTTTGTCCATCATTTACATCTGCCCGCCTCCTTCCTCTGTGTAGAAGCTTCCCTTTACACTGGAGACATAGGGGCATATAGCTGGAACCAGCCTGTCCAGAAATGAAAGAGTATTTAAAATATATCAAAGAGAGAATGGAGCAGGAAAGGCTGTCTGCAGACATGTCCTGGTCAGCTCTCTCTGGAAAGAAAAATCAGATGTTTTTCAGGAATAGAACAAATCTGGAATAAATCAGTCAGCTAATTTTTAAGGTGTAGGTCCAAACACAGAAAAGAAAATGGTATTTATAAGCAAATAGGTGATAAAAATATAGAAAAATCTTAAATATATGTGTTAGCCAAACATAATAGGACTATGCACCATGGACAAAAAACCCCATCCATAACAAATACCCAGTTTTCATGGGACCTGTTGCAGGTGAGGCTATAATGGCAATAACTGTGTTATATGCCTAGCAGGCACAACTGTAAACAATTCTAGGGAAACACTGAAACACTCACAAAACAGCATAAAGCCTTCCTAACTTCCTTCCTAGTTCCTGTATTTGATTATGTTATTACAACCCCTCTTTTCTGCTAATACACAACTTGATCTAGACACAGAAATCCTTCAAATTACAGAGTACTAATGGTTGAAGAGACCATGTTATTCCATCTGTAATTACTATATAATTTGTAGCATTACAAGAAGATTGTAGTGTAAAAGACAGAAAAGAGTGTCTCATGATTATTCTTTTGTAACATGGGAGCTATGATGTAGAGTCTTGGTCAAATTTTAGCTTATAATTATGCAGCATTTTGCATAGCAGGTTGCACTCAGAAACAGCATGTACTCAGAAACATAAAAAAGAAACCGATAGCAAGGGCTGATACAGGTATATTTGAAGAATAAGTTTCTTGAAATCTCTTCTCTTGCTTTCTGGTAAATTTCTAACACTTTTGAAACTGTTTGTTACATTTCGCATATTTTAAAAATAATCACATAATGTCTGAAGATTTAGGGGGAATTGACCTAGATGGACCCCAGCCTCTCTCTGTTCTAAACTTTCTTAAAAGGATAATAGTGCTATTCTGAGAGCCAGAAAATGTATCGGTCTCATAGCCTGTGAAGAAAAATGCCTGAACTAAGTATCTTGTCTACTTTTATTTCCTTGTTTTCTCAATACATCTTATCAGGAAGACTGCTTCAAAACAGGCATTGTAAATTCTGTGGATGCCAGAATAAAATACTCAGGGTCCATAGTTCACTCTCAGAAGATGAAAGAGCCCAAAGAATGGAGAGTCCATGCTGCGTTTTCGATAGGCACATCAGGAACAAAAGCAGCTCCGTTCTGAAATGTGACAACCCTGCCCACAGACTGTGGATTTATGGTTTTGTTTGCACAGTGAAATTTATTGATCATGAGTATCTGAAACCCTCACCTCACCTTAGGCACTCGATGGACCCAAGTGCCACAAGGGCAGCAAGAAAAATTGCCAGGGAGGGAACACCCATTCAGAGGGAACAGAGGAGAAGTGATGCAATGAGAGAAAACCTTTCAGTAGGGAGCAGCTGTGGGTGGCAAACAGCAGGGGTTCAGTCTTCACACTGCAATGAATTTAAAGCATAGCTTCCACTGGTTTCATTCCCCAGTATGGGTGGGACCTTGGATTCAGAAGTGATACCCAAACCTCACAGAGGACTGATGACACCTCTATACATCTCAAACTGCAGATAAGACAACATGCTGCATTTGCAGAAACAACCTCTACCATTACTTTAGCAGTAGAGGGGGAAGAGTTGGGTATCCATAATAATCAGGGACTTGTGGTAGAAATCTTATAATGGGAATGAGTACCACTGTTTTCACTTAAAGAAACACTCTAGTATTTTCCCCCATAAGAATGAGAGAGAAGTAGAGAAAAAAACCTGCCAAATTGTAGTTTTCCATTTTGCTCAAAGATATTAAAGTCAGTTAAAATGAAACAAGGCTTTGCACTCTATTTTCTCAGACTCAAAAGAAAAAAAAGAGAGAGAGAGAGATAGCCCAGCACTAAATTAGTCTTCCAACATGCTGGTTGTCAGAAGCTAGACTAATACAGTAAGTAAGGATTACCAGAAGTATTTCAGTCTCATGCTGTCCCTCAATTGCCTGTTAGTGGTTTCTATGCAACCAGCAGACTGAATTCAGATACTCATGGTTTTTATGGCATACTGCTTCCCTGTTTGTGAGCTTAGAGATGAGGTGGTACCTCCCAGAGAGCTAGGTACAGAGTCTCACAGGGTTGTATGCAGAGGTTTTACCACATCAAGCCATAAAGGGTAGATAGAAGTCAGTGATCCAGCTGCCATCTTCCATTCCAGATCCTTTGCAAGTGAGAGAAATGAGCTGTTTCTTTGCTGTTCCCAGATAGCCTGTTGTAAGAAATGCACTGTGCTAACTGTCTGTTATTTGCGGATCTTGCCATGGTTAGAGGAAAAGCACGTTATCCCAGCTCCTGGGCACCTGCAGCTATGCCAAAATTTCAGTACAACTATAGCCTTCTCTAATATGCATCTGTAAAGAGCCGAATTTACCTTCCCAAAGTGAAGGTGGAAGAGGTGTAACACAACTGAATCTTTGGTCAAGACTTTTATCTGCATACAGCAGTAGCAATTTTTCATCTCTAATGTTGTTCCAGCTACTCAGACAAGATACTAAATGCCAAGTGTTCAGTTCCATGGTTCACACAAAATTATCTAGAAATTTTACGTTATTTTCCTCATGAAGAGGATTTAGCTCTGATGAGTTACCAGACTCAACTTAGAAATTTGCTGCCTAATTATGCAGATAACCTATGTAAAAAGCATGAAAACAACATGATCTGTAAAGTTTTCAGTTGCTTGTAAGTTTAATGTGTGTTTCAAGTATGCATATGAGTGTTTTATTGATAAATGAATGAGGAAGTTCTTTGCATAGGTGGGAGTATGACACCACTGAAGCAGAAAGCAAGAATATCATCTGTGTTCCTGCGAGGAGATGATCCATCCTAGTGCTGAACCTGGCATCACATCCATCCCAGAGCCTACGTACAAGTCAAGCCACTTGTACCAGCTCAGGAAGACAGCTCCTGCACATTCACATCACGCATGTGCTACCTCACCCTTGAGCTCTAACTCCCTTTGTAAAGAAAGCCAGATGAGGCTCAGGAGCCAGCTCTTTCTGGGAACTAGTTTCTATACAGTAGGCACACAACTGCACCTCATACTGCCTCCCAGATCTCTCTGATCCTGGTCACAAACTTCCCCACTCTCCTATACCACAGCTGAGGGTGCACAACACATCTGGGAAATCGCACCACAGAAAAATGCCCTCTTCTCTAGTTGCTTAAAAATGAAGAAAATAAAAACCTGCTAATCATTATTATTAGTTATTAACTAGCAATTAATTTTGTTAATTAAAATTAACAATTACTACTGCCATATCTCAAAGCCCAAAGGGTTGTATGACTAGAGTCCAAATGGTAGGGAGCATTGAGATGACCATTCATTGGAGACAAGAATAGTTTTGGCCAATGTGAACATGAGCCTTTCAGTATCACTTGGCATGAGAGTGGTCTTTAGAATGGATGCCATCAGCACAACCCTACTTACAACATAGATATGGCCATAGTCTTCATTTTGTGTTCATCTAATCCTTTCCATGAACAAGCCTTACCTCAGAGAGATGGACTAGCCTGGCAGCAGATGTAATCTCCACCCCAATGTTGTTCAGCTGAGCAGGAAATTAAATGATAACATATTACTACTTACTCATCTCCATAGAGACTTTCTGACATAATTTCCCATAGGAAATCCAGCCATGCAGCCATATTACAGATTGGACCTGGTTTCAGTTTGGTTCTGGTATGAAAAGTAGCTAGCAACAGACCATTTCCTCAAGGTAAATTTATAGAAACACCATAAAGTGAAGGACTGAGGAAAAGAAGGGTAACTGCCTCTTCAGGGACAACCAGACAACCAACAACCAGGTTTTCACACTGTCTAACCATTGCAGTGAATCTCTGTAGCCACGCTGTTTGATGGGGAGAGCTGAAAGAAGCTTTCAGGATAGACCAAATATATGAAAACACATGCCATGTGTGCAAATAAATGTAAAACTGGCTGAAGGCTCAAAGGGATGACTGGAGGTCAAATTAGTAAAATTCTGAAGGTCATTTAATTTCATTAACTCATATGCAGAAGCTTCAAGTAATTTTTAAGTGTGTTTTGCCTATAAAATGTATGTTTTCATTAAATGCATCATTACTTTTATGGCCTCTGCAATCAATCTCCTTTTTCCTCCTTTTTAAACATGAGAAACCAATCAGACATAGACACAAACATTTATATTGATGAGTTTCTTTCTAAGTGTGTGTGATAGCTTAAAGGCAAGAGAATGAGCTATCATTTCATGACATATGATAAAAGAGATGGTTTTAACTACCAGAGGAGAAACACACTTCAGAAAACAAAGCCTGACACCAGAGATGGGGAACACATCCAGAGAAGATAGAATACAAAACTATTCTTTTTACTCATACATAATTTTTAGTACATATTATTTATATTACTTACTTACTTATATTACAGCCTTGAATACAATGCACAGGCCTGACATTCCAATTCCTCTGTCTGTTTCTACCCAAATCTTGAAATACACCATCATTGTATCTCTAACCATATCATCATAATTTCATCAAACTTCTTCAATCACTGCCAACATTATAAGGACTTTTTGCAAAGAAATGTAATCAGGAAAGTTCTTGGTATCAATGTAAGATGTTATTTAACTATGGCCATGTCACCCTGACACCCTGTCTTGTCTGATCTTGGTTAATACTTGGATGGGAGATGTTCTGGCAGTACTGGGTGCTGCAGGACTTAGTCATGAGGACTTCGTTATCACTGTCCAAGCTTGCTAGACCATTGTAGATGAAGCTTAGGAGCAAAGGGTGAGGCCAGTTTCATCCATGCTATGCCTCACCTAAAATAAATCTACAGTGTAGGCTTGAAGAATACACCCACATGGGTAGAGCCCTTCCCAAAATCCTCATTCGTGAAGCCTCGCCATGATGATGATGACAATGTCATTTACCCTGACCTTACTCTGTGAAACAGAGAAGTAGTTTTTGGTCAACTTATAAAAAAATTAAATTTATGTTACAGAAGCAGTAGGTAACTTCTCCACACAATAGCAAAACTATTTCCTATTCAGACCTGTAGCATATCCTACATTATAAGAGAGGACAGATGGTTGGAATATTCTGGGAAATGGAGAGAAAAACAGAAATTGTAGGTTCAAGGGAAGCTCTGAAGAATACAGTGCAGCAACAGCTCGGGGTCTCACATCCAGCAGAATTTATTAGCAGCAGTCAGACCTGGCTGATTTCTTCTTATGATGATGACAGTCTCCGTAGTTTATCTGCATAAAGTGTTCTCAGGGTTGTGAGGTATGGGAATGATTCTGCAGTGTGTATGCTATCCAGGTGAGCTTGCTCAGCATAGACAGTCACTGTCTTGGCAGGTGAGCTGGGAAAGGGCTGCTGCCGGAGCCCAGCACAGCAGGAAGCCCATGCTCACACCAGGAGCCCATCAGTCACTAGTGCCTGTGGCCCTGGCACAATGACCTCAGCCAGCCCTGCACCCAGCATGGCCACATTTGTTCAGTGTTGCATCCCACTTTAAAAACAGAAACTTCTTGGCTACAGCTGGCTCTACACACAGCTAGTCAGCATGCTGCCCCAAGTGAGATACAGTAAATCCACCAATAAAACAAATCCTGTATGGATAATTGTGTTGACTGTATTTGTAATGAAAACGGGAAATCAGCAGCTTGCAATGTAAACTTTTAATAAAAACTGTAGCAAATAAAAAAACCCTGTGTCAAGTATGATATTGCATTCATGTCTGATTTTTCCCAAAGAATAAATTTTAACTTTGCCATTACTGACCTGTGTAAAAGCTGAACTGCGTAAAAGCTGAACTGCAGCAATTGTCTGTCTCTTATTATATGCTAGCAGTACCTGACACAGTGGGGCTCTGCTCTCAACATTCTAAATAACAATAATTAAATGAATGACTGAAATCACTGCCCTTATCACTACAGTCCTTTTTCCCCACTTTCTCATTCCTGTGATAAAATCTGTATACCTCACATCAAGCTTAGAAATAAATTATTCAGAACCAGCTTATCACAAACAAACACGATCTCCTTGCTTACACTGGAAATATTTGCTTGTGCATTTTTGTCTGGACACCCTATACTTCAGGAATTCAGTGTTTCTTCTGGCCTCTGAGTGACTCATTAAACAGCAGATCCATACAGCATAAGCAACCAAGGGGAGGCAACGAAAATAATTAGCCAGTCCTGTGGTTCTAGAAAGCTCAAATAGTAATTAAATTAGATGGCTCTGCAGAATTAATCATTTTTTGAAGAGTGAATTAGCAAGTGCATTCCTGCTGGTTTGGAAAGTAAATTCATTACTTAGTGCAGTGGTAGATGCTTGGACTGGATTTTTCACTCCCCCAAGAGGTGAAGAAGAGACAGGAAACCAAGACCATTCAAGAACCATCATAGTTGTACACTGGGCCTACAAAAGGCATTTAGGGTATTTGCTCTAAGGGTTAAGGTGAGGGCCTGAGAGTGTTTCATACCTCAAACAGAGATTAAACCAGCTGAGTTCAAGCCTCTCCCTTGTGTCATCTTTCTCAGTCTTTGAATTTGTGTTCTTTTCAATGAAATAAGGAAAACTATATTCAACTACATTGAATTTATTTACAAAGGACATTGTTCTGCTTCCACAACCTGTAAAATCTCAAAATGCATTTTCTTTAGTAATATATTCAGATTAGAGCACTTGAGTCTTTGAAATTCTAGCTCCTCGCATTTTCTCAGTGCAAGTCACTACTTTCTGTTTTAAAAGAAATCAGGAAGATGGAGACAATTGTTGAATATAGAGGACAGGAGGGAGAACCTACAAACTTACTCATTTTACAATAACATCTTGCAATCTACATTTGGAAGTCAAAAGATGATTCAAAATACCAAAATCATATCTGTGGCCATCTCCAGCCCATCAGAACATCACAACCAATCAAGGATTTAAACTGACATTTTAGCAGCAAATAAAAAATGTGAGAGACATGAGAAAAGGTCTTGAAAATAAAGATAAGTGAGCCATGTTTGAGAGAGAAGGGATAGCAGCTGAGGAACTGAAAGAGATTGCTGATTTCAAATTAGTAGAGAAATTATCTTTGCAGCAACATTGTGAGTGGATGTGATCAAGGCAAGACAGCAGATGTCAAAGGAAGAGATTCCAGGAATAAAAATGCAAAGAGAATCTGCACTAGCAATGTATATGCATGGATGGATAAGAGAGCCTGTGTCAGGGGCCTTGTATGGAACAAATCCCTAAGATGCAAACATAACTGGAAAGTGATGACTTAAAGAAAAATCTCAACAGGACACAGGAAAAATGAATGACAGCTGCTGGTCTGCAATAGCACACAAAGGGAGAGACAGTAGGTAAGAAAGAGTTTTGCTCTCACACAGAGACCATGTATTTTCCTTTGCACAGTCACTGCCACTGACAAGAACTTGTTTTTTTCTCCTCTGCTGCTGGAACTCACAAGATACTTGTGCCCATTGTGTGATGTTTTGTCCAATCTGCGTCAGGTTAAGCATGGACATCTTTAATAAATGAAGAAGACCTGAGAGGGAACTTACTAATGTGAATACACATAAGTAATGTTTAACTAAGTTACAAATAAGCTATGAATTTAAACATCATTCCATCCATGTGATGAAAGCTTGAATCTTTCAGATTACTTTCATAGATAACCAAATTAAGAACATCTTAGAGCAGAATTGTCTTTGTTAATGAGCCCTAATTGATGCAAATATCCTCAAATGGTCATTAAATGGTCTCTCTGCAAAGCCAAATGCAATACCAGAATTTGGGTTTACGCTAACACAGCTGCCCTGTGAGGTAGGTGAGTGTGAAAGTCAGCTTAGGAACAAAAACAGTTGAGAGATTTCATTAACACTTCTCGTTACCAAAAAGGAAAAAAAATAAAGTCTTTGTGACTAATAATTTGTTTTGTTTAATTGAATTAATCTTTTTTTTTTCTGCTGCCGACAAACTTCAAGTCTTTGTGACAATCTGCTTAAAAAATTAATATAGATTCAAGTTTTCTGTGACAAATTTTAGCTTTTAACTTTCTGTCACATCATCTCAAGGGTATGTAGGAGATGTGAAAATATTACTTTTAATTAAAGAAAAGTGGTTATTTTTATTCTCTTGCAGAACCCTATGCGGCATTAGGGGGGTAAGGGAGACAGTTCCTGCAGGTCCCTCAGAGCCAGGGAGCATGAGAGAGATGTGCTCACTCAGAAGGACTGGAGGTGAAAACTCATTTATTGCACAACCACGAGGCTTTTAAAGGCTTCTGAGGGGAAGGTGCTGGAATTTGGACAGGATTGGGCAAGGGCTCTGGAAGGGGAAGTGTCTTGGGCACTCAGCTAGTCAATAGGGGAAATGGAAGGATCAAACACAATAGGAACGTGGGGACTGGGGATAGACGAGTGAGATAACCAGTAGGGTTAGGACAGAGGCGGAAACCAATAGGAGAGGCAGGTGCACTGCTGGCAGCTTCATCAGCACCTCGAGGCAAAGTGATCCCGAAGATGGGGCTGCCCTGGCCTGGACTGGTGAGATTGCTCTGGCAGGTCCTGGCTGCTGCCACTTGGCAGCAGTGGCAGCCACAGCAGCAGCTGCATTGGCAATGTGGGAGCAGGGGATGCCCCCCTGGCAGAGCAGTCCCGATCTGTGAGACAATCCCACACCTAATTGGCACAATGACCCATTGGGAGCAAAGCCTCAGGGGGAACACCTAGGAGGGGTGGCAACCCTGCAGGAAGGTGACAATAAAACCTTTTGAACTAAAACCCACACTAGTAAAATGCATAACTTTTAAACTCCAACAAGTCTCTCATGTTATGTGACTGGTCAGGTCCAGGCTGCTTGTCGGCACCGTTCTCCATGTGGGTCTATATCAGAGCTTGTTCTTTCCATATTTCACAGTCCTGTATGTTTCCTAAAGAACCCTTTTTCTTTAAACTGGAGACCAAAGCACAAATATTTTTGCAGTTGTGTTCCTGTTCACTTGAAAATAGGAACTACAGCAGAAACCAGTATATAGTCTAAGTTACAGCAGTAACCAAACAGGAATGCTAGAATACTCAACCAAAAATTTCATAATAATCTTTCAGTATTGTTAATACAGTGAAATATCAACTGCAAGATTTTATAATATGATTTTATCCAGGGCTTTTCTCCTTAAAATATCTGTATGATAAAAATTTTAGGAGTTTTTCTGATATTCCATTTTAATGCCATGGAAGTATGTGCTATAAAGACTAGTGTAGAAATTTGTCTTAAGGCAATGCATACCATGCTTTTAGGGCGACCAAAGAAATTAAAAGAGCATGTATGCACACACTTTTAAGTTAGTATAAAATACTAAATGGAGAAATTGAATTCTACCAGGGACAGCTCAAAACCATATTTCAAAATCTGTGAATTTTGGTCTAACTCTAGGATTTCTCATTAGGGAAAGAACTCTTAATTTTGGCACATCAGTTCTGCCTGCAGAGCCTGTGATAAAGCCTCTGCCAAAAGCAGCCATCCAACTTCCTTGTGAAAAGGACACATCCTGGTACCCAGCAGCACTCAGCAGCATCAGTTGCATCAGCTTTCCATGGCACAAACCAGGCAATCTACACTAAGCAATCCCAAAGAACAGTTTTTCAACTCTTAAAATAGTTCAATGGCAAAGGACAGAGTGAACAATCTGAAAACTCACCCTGGCAGCAAACAACTTCATCTTTGGTACATAAGAAAAAAGGTCAAAGATCTTAGGCTGGCCCTGACAGAAAAGTAGTGTCCAAGTGAGGGGGACCAGTCAAATATTAATGTGAAATTATATTCCTACCTGGCCTCTGAAATGTGAAGGATTGCATTTGCCTGGTCTTAAGATTATCTGCTGCAAGTTGATGTCCACTGGTATTTAAAAAACAATGGAAATTAATTCACAAGGAGTAATTACAGGGACCGTTTCTAGGTCTTTGCTGTGTCCTTTGGGTGACCCAACCTTAGTAGCCAAGGGCAATTATAATCTCTTGATGAATCACTGTCTCTGAGGCAGATGAAGCTCCTAACAGGACAAAAACTGATGGAGAAACAGCATCTCCAGTCTTATTCCTCTTTACACCATTCAATTGTATGTGTGAGCTCAAAACGAGTTAGTTTCCTGGGAAGCATTTGCTATTCATATAGCCCCTGGTGGTAGTTAAGAGATGAGATGAAAACATCTCATGATCTTTAAGAGACAATCAATACAGTCATGGTGCAAGCCAGCAAAGTCCCTGGCTTCCTTGACTCTACTTCAAGTACTAAATGGTACAGTTCTAACAGACTTTACTAAAACTGTTACAAGCAGAAGAGCCCAGAAGAGTAGGGCAGATCAGCACCTTCCAAGTAGATTCTCCTACAGCCCCTCCATGGCCTATAAATGCTCTAAAAGTGCATTCAGATGTGCTAAACAAAATATCTTAGTCACCTCCTGAGAAATTACAATGTTTTTGTGCACTCTAAAATCTCTCCAGACATTTGTGCAAGGAAAAGCTTGACACAAAGCAAATGTTGCTGGAACAAATCTAAACCTAATTGAAGCAAACTGCACAGTATTGCTGTGACACCAGAAATTTCCTTTAAATGAGCCACAAACACCCTAAGTTCTGACACAGAGGACTGTACTCTACAGTTTACAATCAGCTATAACAAAATTTATCCAAGAGCTCCTCTACCTGCATCAACTGTAGATGATCAGAAAAGAGAATTTTGGAGATCAGTTTAGAATAAGAAAAATACTATATGAATCCTCCTTTTTATTTTCCACTCAGAGAGAAGCTGGTGAGGCACTGGAAAGCAGCACTAAGCAAGAGGAACCAAAAAATGAACAAACCATAGTTTCTAGGCACTTTTTCTGGAGCATTGTTTCAATTTTAAGTGCTTTTGGCAAAGTGCAAAAATCCATGAGCAAGCTAGCCAAACATTTCATTGTTCACAGTAAATGCAGAACTCCCACTAAGATTTGCAAAGGTGTAAATGGAGTTTACAAAACACATTAGTAGAGCTATCCAAGCCCTAATACCTAATTTTAAAAGTGTGAGTATTAACCTACAATCAAATTAACTTCTAAAAAACTGCTAAAAGCCAAGCACAGAGGCAGAGCTGCTCCTCCTGCTGAGATCCAAGGCTCCTGCTCCAGGTTCTGATCCAGCAAAGTGCCTACATGCAGGCAAAAAGCCCAGTGCACTCAGCTGGAGCCATCAGCTGACTTCCCAGCCTGTGATTCACTGCCCTCTTTTTGTGACCCTCTATATGTTTGATCACAGGCTAGAGAAGAAAATTCAATTAGCCAGCTGAAGACTTCACTCACTGTTACACTTCATAGGTGAAGCTGTTAGCAAAACAAAAGAAAAGAAAAATAGTGAAGACTTAAGAAAACCTATTTTCATTTGCAATGTGCCACCGCAGAGAATTGTTAATGACCTTCTTTCAAAAAAATCCCAGTACATATCGTCATCCCAGACCCTTGAAGTCTTCCTAGAGAAATTGTATTGCAGGCATGGCTAGCCATTCCATGATCTCCTTACAGAATATGACAAACTTCTTACTCCAGTGGTGATGTGGGAAGCAGTGGATTTTGCATGCTATGGGCTTTTAACATCCACTTCATAATCCCTTAAATGCAGTACCAGAGGCAGGGCAATTCTGAACGTGTCAGGGTGTATGGAGAACAGCCATGGGTGCTGTAGAAGTAAGGACAGTACTGCTCTGTGATGATGATGAAGCTGCATTACCTGGCTTAAACTGTGTCAACCTAGGACTGGCTGATGCAAAGGAAAAGCCTAACTTGTACCTTAATGTTAAGACAAAGGTAACATGCCCCTCATATGTCAACTTAAAAAAGGAACTGCTCAAGAATGTAGGCAGAGATAAAATTGAAATGCATATGCTACATAAATGTAGTTAACAGTGATGGAGAGGAGCTGCTTCTGTTCACATTCATGCTACTACTGCAAAAATGGGGACTTGCTTTCTCTTCAGCTCCTCTTTGAAGAAAGAGAGAATATATGTGCACAGTAGTTCATGAGCCTGGTAAAACCATTTTAGAAAGAGCATCAAGATAAAACAAAGTTTCTCCACACATAAGAATCAACAAAAGAAAAATAATTGGTTGTCATTCTCAAAAGTATTTGTAGGAATAGCAATGTAGAAGGCATTCCAGTTAGAGTAACTGTGTAAATGTTAAGGAAACTTTCCTGTCTGATCATTCAGGAGCCACTCTGTCAGTCACACAACTAGCAGCACCTGAGCTGGAACCGAAACTCCTTCAAAGTAGGCAGCTCCAGTGAGCTGATGGGTGCCCTTTCTGGCTCCCCATACACCCCACACTCACACAGACAGGATTTCCATACTGAGCTGACCCTCAGTTTCCCATAGAAGAGTCTCAGACATCTGGATCCTTGAAAGAACTTAATCACGGTGCAACAGGATAACAGCTTAAGCTGGCGCCTCTGAGGAGGACCTCCGAACCAAAGAGTTCCTGGGCTTTTATACCCTCACAGTCTATGTCCACCACAGTATGGGGTCTTGGTTCCTGCTGTGTCTCTGAGTGTCCAGTCACCTGGCCAACATCACAGGTCCTCATGCCATTTTTTGCGCAAAGGGTCAGCACCAGTGCCCAGCCCCTTGCCTGGAGCTCCCACCTTCCGCCCAGAGCTCAACCTGCAGCTGGCGCTGCAGCTGCACACTGAGCTACCAGCAGTAATTGTGTTCCTCAACATAATTTTATATTGACTTCAAAACTATTAAAAAATCCGCAAGGAATCCAACTGATAATTCAATGAGCCTGTTAAATGCTTAGAAAGATGCAAATGAATTATGTCCATAGCAACAAAAACGTCATTAAAAAACCCAACCATAAACTAAAGTAACCAAGACAATAAGTAACTGCTTCAGTCCAGGAAACTGTTGTAAAACATTCAGAAAGACTTGAAAAAAGAAGGAATAGGCTTACTTCATGGACAGACTTCAACCGGATCCCCTCAATTCTGGACTCTGCAAGAATATTTCCTCCATGAACTACATACAAGTCTTTTCAATTGCCATCTCCATTCATCTCAAGTTTCCCATTTCCATCTTATCTTCTGGTATCTTCTGATATGACTTTTTCTGTATCCTTGCCAATTTTTCCCAAAACTCATGCCCTGTTTGTTTTCATTCTCTCCCCTAAAGTCTGCATTACAGCTGCACTTCTTTTCCTTTCCCTCTGATTCCTCTGAGGGCAGCAGTAGGAGCACCTAAGAGCAACAGCCCAGTCTTGACTTCACTGCCTAGCAAGTGTACCTGATGCTAAAGTATTTCAGTCTTTCTAATAGAAAAAACTCAGAAACAATTTCAGATTCAGAATTTTGTTTCCAAGGGATTGCCAAAAAAATATTTCAGGTTGTTTCTCCTCCTCATTATCTAATGTCACATTCCTAAATGCTGAAGTATACAGAATTTTCAAATTCTGTAAAACAGACAGAATAGCATGTTTTCCTAATTTCGTATTCTGAAAGTGGAAAATTGGTGACATGAATAGCCCTCATGAAAAGATTGAGACCAAGTGCCTATGATGAGGTCTAAGCTATTCAGATCAGTATCTTCTAGTAGTATCTGTTGAACAAAGTGCAGGGCTCACCACCTGCTCTGTCTGTAATTAATAGAAAAAGATATGAAAACCAGCAGGAGATAAGCTAAAAGTCTATTTGCAAATAATAAGGCTCATTGGCCAATTAATTTCATAAAGACAGTTCAGGAATTTCAATCTTAAAAGCAGCCACCTTGGCCAGATAGGAAAATGCTCAAGGTGTTTTTGTATTTGAAGAAAACTAAAGGAAGTTTGAGGAGACTAAGATGTACTTTCTATAATTAATACACATTTTACAAGCTTATGCTCAGCCTTTCACAAGACCTTTCAGCACTGGGGTTTTTATCTGGCACTGTTCAGAGAATGGCAGGAAGCTGATAAAACGCTCAGTGGATTTTGCCATTCATTTATCTGTCCTTCTGTGGCCTTCAGAATTTACAATTTTCATTTTTGGGGGGCTTTCAACAATATAATTATATATGAAAAGGCTTCTCATACCACGCAAGCTTCCATTATGGCATATTAGAATTAAATGAGAGGAAAAAACTTTTCATTATATGGTTTTCATTGTTATTCATTCATGCATTCATGAAACAATACTGACTCAGACTTCTGTGGTGTACACTTAAGCTTCAACAAACAGTTTATCTTTTAGTGCTTCATCCACCAGCCAATGCTAATTAAAAGGAAAGAATAGTCCTTATTCCTGTTATTTTAAATAGCAATTTATGCACTTCAAAGGTTCTGATATTTATCAGAACCCTTGCCAAACTTTCACATGCACTCTTAAAAGCTTTTGCTCCTTGTACAAGTCTGGAAAAGCAGCTTAGTCTTAATGCAAGGACTGTTACATTCAGAAAGGAATAATCTCAGTTGCTTGTGTAAGATCATACATATTCTGTAAGTGAACTACGAGACAACAGATTCTGCACAGGTTTTAGGAACTGACAATTACACCTTAACATGTCAAAGTAAAACCTATACATGGTGTAGAGCCATATGTAGTTATCATCTGGATGATATGCAGAATCCACATTTGACAAGCTTACTTGTACAGACCGTGGGCACCAGTGAACTAGAACAATCTCATCCTGATTTCCTATATCTGACTTGAGGACTAGAAACCCAGTCTGAAGACCTATGCAAAAAATGGGAGTTGTTTCTTATTTTGAACCAAAACAGAAAAGCCTTGAAATTAAAGATTGAAAGTAATGAACACTGCAGCTGTTTAAAATGATGCTAAAACTTTGGGGTTCTATTTTTATTTCAACCACACACACATATATATATGTATGTATGTATGTATTTAAACCCATGCTGCTATTTAGGCATATAACTTTCTTTATTCATTTGAAAGTTATGACTTTGAGAAGACAGAATTCACATCTCAATTTCTGTAATACACATACAGGTCCAGGCTTCTCAGCTAATGCTGGTCTAAAGAAATGGACACAGAAAAAATACAGGCCAAAAAATGCTTGTTTCTAAAAATATTTTGAAATGGGCTGGAATAGAATTTTAGAGGACAGGACATTTTTCAGTGAAACAATCCAGTCTCCAATGGGTAACCTTTCATTGTAAAGACTTGTGACCATTGGTGTAAAAAGCTTCATTGGTCATTGGTAGGAATTGCTCTTACCTTTCTAATTTCCTATTTCTTTTACAGATATTTCCTATCACATCACGTTTTTCCAAAAAGCATACTGAGTAATGACTGCATTACAAAAATACAACACTTTGCTAGATTTAGGTGAAGCTTGATTACACAGTGCTAGTTTAAAGGTAAACTGGCAGGAGAAATGAACCCTACACAAAAGAGATTGTAAATCAGAGTTACAATTTAATCACAATATTACAATAAATGCAATGGCATAAAGAGAAATTGGTTTTCACCCACAAAACCCAGAAGTATGACCCAGCACCCTGGGGCACAAACACAAAGCGGTTTGTTAACCTCTGTGCTGAACCCCACGTGGTTCCCCCAAGTCCAAAGTAGAAGGAAGTGAAAAACCTGTTGGTGCAGCTGACGGCTGCAGTCTGGTGAAGAGTGGTGGTTACAGTCTTGTTGAAAGTGGTAGTCTCCTCCTGTCAAGGTTCTAGTCCTCCTCTGGATCCAATGAATGTTCCCCCAAGTCCCAAAACCCCCAAAATTATGCCCCTCAGGTCCAGGTGCGACTGCCCAGTACCTCCCTCAGGGTGGGGAGTTACATGAAGAGTAATCTCACTCTGTGAGTCATAGGGTATTTGGAATCATTGATGGCCCATTAGCAGACATAACACCTCAGGCTGGGTGTGGAGGTGAAAATGACTCCCTGGAGGGGAGTTATCACAGATCTTATCTCACAGGTGTCTTTCACACCCAGCTCAGAGCCTGAGGGGTCATGTATCCCCTGGGCAGCTGCTGCAAATGGTCCATTGTTAACAGTTCATGGGAAATGAATAGAGGGTGTGGAATACGGAGCTTTGTTCACACCCACACAGTGATAAACTGGTCCCACCTGCTGAAGTAGGACACACACTTACGAGTGGGAGGAGACCTACCTCAGCACCATGGTCCAGTAGCGCTCTCAAAATATACACAGTAATAGGAATCAGGATAGAAACCTTATTTGTCAATAAACAAAGTAATCAGGGAAATGTTGGAAAAAATAAACTTGGGTCCAAACTTTGGACACTGGCATTGCTACCTGACCTGTGTTTTCTGAACCCATAGAATGGGGAGAGAACAAAAAGCTCTTACCTCTTTTTTCATAATTGAGTGGCTTGCCGTCCATGTTAAACCCTTATGGAGCATTTTGATCTTAAAATTCGGTAACATTATTTGCAAGGACATGATCTTATAAATCTTTGTTTTGGATTATGTCAAGATCCCTTTTTACAGGAGACAAGGTTGATGCCTGTTCTGACATTTTACTTTTTTAGATTTATCTACTGACCTTACATTATCTGAAAGGACAGCACAAAATACCCTAGAAATTATAGATCTAACTTGATTATTCTGTGAGCTATGTCCTTTCTCCCGGATATATATTACCCAGAGAAAGCAGAGGCCAGCACAGGTCTCCACTTACTGCAGTTTTTGGCAGTCTCTTTATGAAGGGGTCATTTGTACATCATGCTGTGTTGGAATCCAATTTAAGGGTAAGATAGTAGTTCAGATATGCTGATGAGATTTTTGTTAGAGTTTCTTTGCTTTCTCCCATTCTTCCAGCATTTCAGTATTCGATGTTGGACATTAAATTTATTGACACGATCAGAATTTGAAGAAAGGAGAGCAGTTGTGGGTGTTCTAGCTGCTGCTCCAAGCTTTATTTCTTTTACTTTTTTAGCAGCTTGCTTATGATCCTTTGGATTTTATTTAGTGCTTCCCTTCAGAATTGTAAGCAGAACTCCGTCTGGGCCCACTGTATCTTCTTAAGAAAAATATTTTTTATAATCCTTGTTATCTGAACAACTTGCTTCACATGTGAAATTGTCCCTTTTTTATTGATTTACCATGACAGCAGATGAGAGGTCCTCTTGTGCATCCTCTCCCATCATGCTAGTTACCATTCAAGTGTGCACACAAAGTCCCTCTCTTAGAGTTTAAGGGCTACAGACAAAGGAAGATAGCATCCTCTGAGGATAACTTTCATATATTTTACCTTATACAGCTACTCTTATAGGATTTCTTTAAAACAAGGATAGAGGGATGGACTCCTCCATGAGGCAATTCAGACCAAAAGCTAATTTAGGGTCTTTGAGTCAATCTCCTCACTCAGTATCAAAGGCCTAGAAATATGAGCCAACTATGTCTGTTACTCAAATTTGGATTATATGAACAAAGCTTTGGTTATTTACCACTGCACCATTTTTCCCTTTTCTTACCATCCATCTCTCCCTTCTCAGAACCTAATTGTTTTTCCACACTAATTTGTCAAAGAACAAAAGGAATTCAGTACGACTAGGAAAACTAGCTTGCTTCATAAAAACAAAGGAAGAGTCACACACCATGGAAGTTGGAGGGACCTCCACAAGCCACCTACTTCAACATTCTGCTCAGAGCAGACAAATTCAATACTCTTTTCTAAAAGAGTTGCTCTTCACTTGGCTTGTCCAACAGAGAAAGGAAGAGAGGAGCTAAAAACAACTAGTTCAAACTGTTGGCCTCATTCAGGCCTGACTAACTTTCCTGTGGTTATTAGAAAAAAAGCCAGCAGGAAGGGTTGGAGAAGGTCTATAATAAAGATTTTCTTGGCTAGAAAATATGTTAAAATGATAAAATGTTTTCTAAGGGGCCACCAAAACAACAAAAAATAAAGGAAATTTTAAATAATTGTTAGTTTTTGAATAATTAATTTCAGAACATTGACACATCAAACGAAATTATATTTCATGCTTTTATAAAGCTCAAGGCACTCATGCAGTATATGACAACAACATTTCTTATTAAAACTCTGTGAAGTTATGGTAAATATAATGTCTGAAAGGAAAAAAAAAGGGACAGTCAAAAATATTGTGCGATTTAAAACCTGGGTCAGCAATAGAGTTACCCCCAAACTTCACATGAGGTTCATTCAGAAGTCACTCACATGCTTACAGGACTACCTTACCTTAGATATCCAAGTTTAAGGCAAGGATAATAACCCTATTTTCCTCTCTATCATCTATTCAGTGACAGAATCATTTATTTATATAGTCACACTGTGTTTTACCTGGGAAAACACTAATTTTAGGAACATCTGACTCCTTCCTTCTTGAGCCCCCAGCTGGCCCTTTCTAGGCACCCAAACCAGAGTTGGATTCAAAATACAGTTCACTGCTTGGCAGAGCAGCTATTCCTCTGGATCCTTTGCAAACAATATTATTTCCTGAGCCAGATAAAAACAGCTATTAAAAGACCTCAAGAAGTCTTTTTAGTTTCATTTCTGCTCAGAACATGGCAGTGAATGAATTTGGAAATGGTTGTCCCGGCAAAATTGAAGAGGATTCAGGTTGAAGGCAGGAGCACAGAGCAACAGCTGACAGAGTTATGCCTACTTCAACACTGAAAACATAAAAGACAACTAGAATTTATTATCCTAAATCAATTTCTGGTGGAAGGAAAAGGGAGATTTGGTGACCTAAATGTTTATATTATTCATACAGCGTAATTTAAATTCAAATATTCTTTTTTTTTATTTCAATAGGTAATTTTTTCAAGATGTTCATTCTTCAAAGTCTCATTTCTGAAACATTGTTTATCTTCATAAATTTACTGAGTCCTAAAGGAAATGGCTATTTTCAGGTAAAACAGACCTCACTCCAGGGATCTTTTTTTTTCAGATTTTGAAATAACCTTGTTTTGGTTTGGTTTGATTTATTCATTTGTTTATTTTCTATTGGCTTGAAATCAGATTCTTGAATTCTGAGAGTCAATCCAAAATTTTAACATTTTTCTTTACCAAAGTCTGGATGCTATAGTAGTAAAAGTAGGCAAGCATCCTCCTAGCACATTATGATTTTTTTCTACTGATATTCTTTTCCTGTTATCAGAAAATATGAATAGTAATATGATATGCAGACATTAAAAGTGAACTGGAGGGGAAATGATAATTAAGAAATGTCATTATCCTAAAAGTTAGCATATGTAGAATTTAGAGGAATTAAACACAATTTAAATTTTCATGTAATTTATTTCATAAATATCCTGTAATTTCAGGTATCATCAAAAAAAAAAAAATGAAGAACAATATAAAACCAGAAATTCCATTATAAATGTACTACATATTATCATAAGACAATCATTCATCTTTCAATGCTGAAGTGAATTTTCCAGGGTAAATGTGCCTAGTAGAAACTCATTTCCTGAAGATTTTGGGGGGAAAAAAGGAAGCCTACAAAACTATTTTTCTTTTTTAAAAAACTGTGCCTTTGCAAGCTAAGCAAAGCATAACAGCCTCTGCTCAACAGCTAAAAAGGTATCTCCAACCTTACAGCATTCCTTCTTTGTTCAATGTGCTGAACAGTTCCTTTTATATTTCTGAAACTTTTCACTGCATCTTCTTAGCAGATCATGCCATGTCAAGAGCTGCAAAGAGGGAACGTATCCACTTGCTCTGGAGAATGTGTTAAAATCAAAACCAACCCTAGAAAAGGATAGAGAGGAACATGAATAAACAGCATTAGGCACCCAATCTTCTTAAACAAATGGGTAAACAAGCTCAGGGAATTAGCAAGCTTGGCAACAGTGTTTGTTGTGCTGTTACAACTAACCTGTTATGAATAACAATTATTAGTACCACCAAAGTGGTTCAGTTTCACATAAAATTTTCCCAACCTCCTGTCATTAATCTTACCTGAGTTTATTACTACCTATGTCACTTGCAGCTTGAGTAGCTAAACTCCTTAATATACAATCTATATGGGCAGCTTGGGGTTTGTTTCCCACAGCAGAATGCACAGACGTACATGCCATACCTCATGTGGGTTTGTTTAAAGAGAAAGTAGAGATTGTGAGCTGTGTCCTAGAATGTAACCTCAGATTTAATATTCCCCAAGGAAAGTGTTTTCTAACCATTGCACATGTAACAGGGCTGCGCTGTCTAATACTTGTCTAAAATGTAAATATTCTCAGGTGCCAGGATAAACAATTGCTTTGAAGAATCATACTACTATAATAACTGTTTACAATAACATATTTTATTTTTATGTACCAAAATAATTCTATAAAGAACTCTGTATATTATTCTGAAATTATTTCCATATTGTCTTTCACACACTTTATAACCACTAAATATCCTGTAAGACAAAGCAGAAAACATATTTTGTCTCTAATGTGAAAAAGCTTTTCCTCTCACTTTGCAGGCACCACTCACTAGCTCAAAGGCAAAAGGATATTTCTCTCTGCAACCTCAAAGGAAGAGAGCAACATGACTGATCAATAGTGATAACTAAGAAAATAAATTATCTGTTTCATAATATTAGGCCCCAGGAAGAACAGAGATGAACACTGGGAGGGTCTTCAGTGGTGAGAAGCAGATATAAGGTGCACAGCATCAAGCGCTGCCCATGGGGCTGTGCATCTTACTTCCCTTTTGAGCTCAGTGAATGGTCCTGGATCATCCCACTCTAACACAGACAGTTAAAATACACTTACTTAATTGCATCTTAAAGTGACAATGATTAAAAAGTGTGTATAATAAGACTGGGATATGTAACAATAAAAACCCCTTTGAGATTTACATTTGGTAAAGTGAGTCCTTTGTCTTCATCTCCCTGCCCCAGTTATAGGCACTGAGGGTTCTCGTACCCACCTGTGAGATGCAGTCGTCTCTAAAATGAATACCTGTATGCACAATACATTCAAAAGGGTTATATTTTCTATTCATCTCAGTGTCCCTCCCTGTGCTTGCATACACATGCACACACCAACACAAGCAGATGAATCATGGTAATAAAGAGGAAACAGAAAATAAACAAAAAACTCCCACAAGGTACCTGCCATAAATACATAGATAGATAGGCATGACTTTACCACAAATATATCTACCTATTTTCTTGACTGGCAAATAATCCTTTTTGTTGTCTTTAAAGGCAGAAAAATCAAAGTCTAAGAGACCACTGTGAAAATAGTAAAGTGATCTCTCAGTCTGAAGAGTAAGCAATAGGCCAGCAACTTGTCTGACATACCAACATGTGCTAAAGAAATATAGTCACTTTGGTAAAAAAGTATAACAGACAGGAACATGGACTTTTTATTTAAGACATTACAAGACCTAAGATATTCAAATTCAGATTTTCTTGCACAATAGTCAATAAATTCCATTATTTCAAAAGAGGTTTGGATTATTTCAATTAATTTATGTTTTATTATCAACTATAAAGTTTCTTATTTCGCTAAACATTTGTTATAGGAAATTATAAATTGACATTTCAAACACACTGAAATTGATTGGGATTTATTGTATACTAAAATTCAGGTAAACAACTCTATGATGAAATAATTAAGAAGTTTTCATGATTAAGGCACATTTGCCAGCCACTTGGAGAAACAAGTTCCCAAAGGGCTGGAAAGCCAAAGCTAACCTCCTTCTTTTCTCTGCCTGAGAGGTCAGCTACAGAGGGATTGTATGGAGTTCTGCACTCACTTATGATTTCTGTGTTAAGGAAACTTTCCTGACTATCCAAGAGCCACTCTGGTAGTCATGAAATCACAACACTTGATCTGTGACCAAGGCCCCTTCACAGCAGGCAGCTCCAGCTGATGGGTGCTCCCTTGACTCCCTATGCATCCCACTATATATGCACTGTGCAATAAAATGGCAGGTGAAATTCAACAGAAATAAACACAAAGCTATGAATCTATGAAAAAATATACCATAACTTCACATATACAATGAAGGACTCTAGGGTGTCTTCAGGAGTGAGATGTCCAGGCTGTGACAGACAGTTCCATTAAACCACTGCTAAAAAAAATTGAGTCAAATATTGGAAAAAATTTGGAAAGAAAAAGAGAAAGAGAGAGAAGATAGACCATTACCTTATGTATCCATAGCTTGCCAATATTTTGAATATTAGAGTTGCTCTGATCACCTCATGTCAAAGAAGATCTAGTTGAATTGGAGAAATCTCCGAAGATAGTAAGAGCAATGAAAGAGAGCTTTGCAGCAAAGAATGAAGAACTTCTGCTTAGCATAGGATTCTTAATCCTGGAACAGAAACAACCTGGTTTATGGCAGAGGTTTGCAGAGGCAGGATTGGCATGGAGAGAGCAGGAGGGACTGGCTGCTCAGTGTCTCTCCTTGTACAAGAATCAGGGGCCATACCAGAAGAAGCTTGCTGGACCCAGGCTAAAAAATAAAAAGAAAGGGTTTCTCCTGCAGTGGATAGAATTGTCTCACAGTATGGTGGGTATGTGAGAAGATATTTTACCCAACAGACAAAAATCAGCAGAATCAAAAATCTTCCTAAACAGAAAATAGTTGAAATATAGGAGAATATCAAGGGACAGTATCACATGTACATATGTGCTGTGACTGCTTCCCTCCAAAGGGAACACCATAAGAACAGGACAAGCACAGCACCATTTTTACCCAAAATAGTGTCCAGCAAAATTGTAATTCAGTGTCTTTCCAAACTATGTTGATATTTTTGTTACTATTGGTTTGTTGGGTTGTTCTTCCATTGACCTGCTCAGCCATTAAAATAAGCAACCAGGAATACTCTTAGCAGCTATTATTTCATCTGACTTTGAACATTGAAGACTTCTTAGGGAATAAAACACAGTTATCACTCAGTCAATTTAAAACCAGTGTCTCTATGTCTAGACGGTCATGTATTAATGATATATACATATAAATAACACTCTTTCATAAAATGTCTGGCTCCTGTCCTTATAACCCTGCGGCAGCAACTGCAAGTATAGGACATATAATAACTACTTGAAAGATATTGATCTGCTTTCCCATTAAAATCCAAGGACTGTTGGATATAAAAATAGCCACAGTAAAAGAAATAAACTCAGTTTCTGAGATCAAAGCTTTTAAAATCTGAAATAACTTAAAATCAGAAGACTTTAGTCAAAAGTTGTACTGACTCATACATAAGTAAAAAAAAAACCAAAATCAGAAACAACTTGTAAAAATCATTACCCTTAATGATTAGACAAAAAAGACATTGACAATTTCCTTAATTTAAAAATATTAAAAAGTATCAAATTTATTGTTTGGATGCCTCACATGGTAGAGGAATACAAATTATACTCTTCTCTAAATATTTATAGTGAAAAGAGAAACCTGACAAAGTATATATGTAGGAGTTACCATTGGGCACACTGATAGGGATAACATGGAGATAAAAGTCACTATGAACATTTTACTTTGCACAAGGGGGAAAAAAAAAGAATTCCTATGTTCATTTAACATTTGCTTTAGTTCAAGACTGGAATGATTGTGTTTTATTTGCAAAGATGCAGGCAGAAAGCACATTTTAAACTTGCTTTTGCAAATATTCACACTGGTATACTGCAGGCTTCCTACTGTTTATGTTTTCAGGTTCTTCTCTGCATCCAGACAAGCAGGAAACAAATATTTCCTCTAAATTCATGACCAGTGACAAACACAGGAGAAGCATTTAGGGAACTTTGTTTTCAATGACCACTGCAAAACATTTCCCAATCATAACATAACAGGAACTGGTGCTCACAGTGCTGCACACTCCAGCTCTGCCTGTGCACTGTACCCAGTGTTGGTGGCTGGTTTTGCCATATGCATTATTCTATGTGAGCTACTACCAATTTATTTGGTAATGTCAACAGCAATTAAGTTCTGCCACCAGGCAGACTTTAAACAAGGTTTTCTTAGAACCAGTACCCTTTGCAATTGGATTCTGAAGAATACCTGATAGATAGAAGTACAGTAGCTGTCACAGTCGGTTAAGGCAGAGTGGCCTGTCTGGGTCAGGGTCCTGATGGTAACTATTCCCCAGGGCAGAGATTTATATCCATCATCATAAATAAGTTTGGTTTAAGTTACACAGTTTAAATGTCTAAGGCACCAAGACTTCAGGTTGCCTTAAGAACATGAATCAGATTCTCTGCAGAGGTAAGCTTGTCAGCCAGCCTACATCACATCACTAACATGAAGTCCCTGGGGGCTTTAAGCTTTAACAGTGCTTTTCCACAGTATTGTTATTAGCAATACTGTAACTCCAGGAGATCTCAAATAGGGCTGAAATCTTATTGCCCTAACACTGTACAAAATTTTTTAAAAGGCACTCTACACTCAGAAGCTCTTATGCCATAAATTGGTTAGAAAGACAATGGAGAGGAAGGTGGCAGCATTCCAGATCCTTGTCTGAAAGCACTTACATTTTCACTAAAAAAATAAATCACAACAAAACAAAATTTACTTGGTGTAGTGTCTGAGATTGAGCGTTTTTATGCACAGTTTTTTGCACTCCAGATCAAAGGGCAATATTTCACACTACCCATTTTTATTCATTATTTTAAAACTTTTTCCCAATATCCAAAACAATAAAAAATACCATAACTCTTTAATATTCACAGATCAAATAGCCTTGAAAAATATTATTGCTTTTACAGAGTGAACTGGATTAGTAAACACAGGTCATCTTTAAATTTGCTGAGCAATTCCTTCATGGAGGGAAGAACTTTTTCCAGTGCATCCTACCAGAATAATTTATTCAGTTCTAATGAATCATTTTTACAAGCATACAGGATTCAAAACCAGTAGGCACTTTTGCCTAAACACAAGTTGAATGACGACACAGTGTGGCAGCAGAAAAGGAGCAAT
Source organism: Sakesphorus luctuosus (assembly GCA_013396695.1). Classification (NCBI taxonomy): domain Eukaryota; kingdom Metazoa; phylum Chordata; class Aves; order Passeriformes; family Thamnophilidae; genus Sakesphorus; species Sakesphorus luctuosus. The sequence goes on along the minus strand of VWZD01007166.1, from coordinate 177,097 downwards.
TTACCCTAACACCCTCCTTAATGCAAGTCGAAGGAGTTGAAGGGACAATAGTAAGACCTTATGTCTGCCATAGATGACCAATGCCAGCCTGCCGAGATATTGAAGATATAAATATACATCAGAGAGAGCATTAAATAGCATTCTATTGCATTTAGAGTGCAAATTTAAGCTTCAAAGAAATGATGATAAAAGCCAGGATTCTCCAATGCAGTTTCAAGTGGAAAAAAAAATTGGATACATATTGTTGTCCCCGTTAAGGTTTTGAACGGCAATTGGCAAAGATCTCAATTTGATTGCAATGGTCAACAGTTAAAAAAAAACCACAGAAACTTTGTTTACAATGTACAAAAGAAGGCTAATATGAGAGATAAGATTTTCCTCTAGTGTTAAAAGATGGTGAATTGGTTCAGAGTATTTTGTGCTAAAGTCACACCAACGTGACTTCCCTCTGTGATGTTCCCATACTTGAATGTTCCCACAACAAATGCTTTACAAAAGCAATTTCCCTTCAATCTGGGATATCTCACTAAGATGCCTGCTATGTTTCTTATTATGCCACCAAATAGTATTTCCTACACCAAATCAAGAGTGGCAAGTGCTCCTATAGAACAATTATTTTCATCTATGTCACACAGACTAACTTGGGATACAACAAATCATCCTCTGGAAGTGCCTGTCTCCACTGCTGTGGAGGGAGACTGGATTACCTAAGACTAAATAGGATCATAGAATGATTTGGGTTGAAATGGATCTCCAAAGATCATCTAATCCACTCTCCCTTCTATGGTCAGGGACACCTTTCGCTCAGCCAGCACCAAGAATATGAGAGTGGCTGAATATAAAATTATTGTTTATAAAAAACAGACTTTGAAAATGCATTCTCCCCATGATATTTCTTTGTGGCAGTCCAAAGCACTAAACTGACTATTAAACATTCCCTACTGTTTGTTTGACTTTGGCAAGAATTGTGATATCTATACATCCATACACTTTTTAACAAAGTTTTTCAAGGAATGGGTGGCAACATGGAAATCAGGTGATGTGCAAAATAATCCAGAATGTGTCCTATGTCTCAGAGAAGAATGCTGCATGAGATTACAAATTCTATCACAGTTATCTGTGAAGGAGTTTATGTGCATTTCTAAATTTTCTCCGTTTTTAAAATCCTGAAAAGAAGAAACAGATGCTGAAAATGTGCATGCCAATTGGGGGGAGGGGGGAGGGGGGGTGCTAAAAATGAAGCACAAAAAAAATATGTGAAAAACAAGTGTAGCAGTGCAACACTAAGGAAAATGATAAAGGTACTACCTATAGAAGGGCTTCTGAGAAACCTGTTATACTCAGTGTTGTACACAGGCAGAGTCTTACATATTCTTGATTCAGGCTACAAAACCACTGAGCAGCCAAATTTGTGGAATAAAGTCCATACCCTACTTGCTAATTTCTCTCCTCCACCTGATCAAGGCAGTTCTTTTTGAAAGATTCAGATGGACACTCATGAGGTCCAACCTTTATTTGTTCAAATATACCTGAAGTTATGGCCAATGCATAAACAAATAAGCTGCACTCGTTCAAAGAATGCCATTGAAGACAGCAGTCAGTTTTCTTTATAATCTGAGTTATGCAGTGATGAAAAGAGCTGAACCAGCTCAAAATGCTGGAGATAAAATGCTCAAAGATTCAGCTCACACAGAAAAGCTACAGTACTTTCAGATTTGCCATTTCAAGAGAAAGAGTCAGATTTCCTTTCTTGTTTTGCCACAGCAAGACATTAGTGACATTTAGAAAAAATGATCATTCCTGAACAGGGCAGTTATGTTACAATAGAGTTTACAACATTGAGATTTATTTTGGCTTGAGGCAAAGTTAAGATTAAAGAGATGGTGCCGCTCAGACTACAAAGGCTCATAAAACACTAAGCCATTATCTTGACCTTAATATAGAATTTAGGATTCAAGACATCAGTAGTCATAATAGTCTTACACTCGTTTAAAATTCAGCTACAGTTTGTCACAGTCCCCTTTTGGTTTTGATCGAAACTACCTTGAACTTAAGCTGCACAAAGTATTTATTATTTCTTTATTAGCCATAAAATTCACAAGGTCCAAAGGTGGGAAGGACCAAGTCCCTGAGAAATCCAAGAAGCAACTGCAGCATTATCCAGGCTCTCCCCTTGTGCTGCCTTTTTATTGCAGAAGGTCAATTTACTACATAATAGAAAACAGTATTACTACAATTTCAGGCTTGCCATGCAGGAATACATTTGCAATGTGTTGAAGACTGAGACAAATTTTCACACTACAACCTTGTAGTCATTAATAAAGAAGATTGTGGTCTCTGTCAATATGTGTTTCTCTCACAAAATATCAAATCTGCTTTTCCTTGAGGATGGAGGGAGCAAAATTAGTTTATTTGTTGATGCTCTTGGTTTCAAGGCTTTAAAAGACTTGCTAGAAAACTGAAACTTTCACACCTTCTGTTTGAAGGTCACCTTCAGTCTGGCAATTTATAAATTGCAGTGATTTGAATGTTCCAGTCAGAACCCTCAAGTCACCTGTATTCCCACAAAAGTAAGGATTCATTCTTGTGGGTCAAAACTGTACAAGGAAAAGATAGTCCAGCCTTCTGAAAGAAGGAAAGATTAGAAACAGAAAAAAGTATGCAGCATTTCAGTAATGCAAATATAATCAACAACAAAAGCTTGGTGGAAAAACAAATGCTTACTGGCCCCCAGCCAATAGCTGTTGAGGGAAGGGACAGAGATACATCAACCTGGAAAATCCAAGGCATCAAGACCAATAAATACTTATTCTTTTTACTTTTCTTCTGGCAGGCAAACAGTGGAAGCATTAGTACATGTGTGAAATGCAGACCGTAGGTAGCAAGCAAAAAAAGTTTACAAGACAACCCTCATGTCATGAGATTTGGATTTCTAACCATAGTTACAAGTAATATAAATTTTATAAGAAGGTTTTTGCTTCTTCAAGAGAAATTGAAATAGAATGCCAGCCATTAATGAAAGACACCCATATTTCTACCCTTAACCTAATACATACAAATCAGATGTTTCCAATACATCATAGCAAAGGCTTCCCAGAAGAATGCTGCTGAGAAAAAGGGTGCTGCTGAGAAAAAGGGTACTGCTGAATCCAGTATCACCCAACAGCTGGTCCCTCTGGCTAGGACTTCCTGATAACAATACTAATTTCTCTGACTTTCTTCCTCATCTAATTTCTAGAACAGCTCCTCTTTGGAATCACCTCATAATGTGCTCCCCCCTCACAAATACAATCTTTACAGGATAATGCAGTGGATCTTCAGCTTAAGGGTAACTTCCTTATCCTAAACTAAACCTTCTCTAATTATAGCCAGTGCACGTCCACAGAGTCCAGCAGCCAAAGACCACTCCACAGCCACGTCGTCCACCTAGGGGGTAACAATGATCACCCATGAGAAAGACTTCTGGACCGTACTTTTTATTCAGCTTTAAAAACCAGCAAGTTTTCAAATGTAGGAGGATATAGTTCAGCGTGTTATTCAGCAGATGCATTTGCCAAATATGAGTTAAAGCAAAAGGTATTTCTTCACTTGAGTGGTCAAATCTAATTCTACTTTTTTCTGGTTTTCCCTTTTTATTTATGCCAATTTTTATTCCACTCACTCCCTCTCCCACTCTATTTGTTGCAGTGCATACTTACACACAGGAGTGAAAAATTGAAGTAATCAAAGGGTCATCCAAGGATCAAAATCCCTAAGCTGTTGTTTTCAAGTTTTATTTATGTTTATTAAACTTTCTCAACTCATTTCATTATTCTTCTGCTTACCCTCCCTGCCAAACACTTCTTTGGTGAATAATGAAATAATTCAAATAGAAGAAAAACAGACATCTGATCCAATTTCTCTTGGCAGGCAAGCAGGAGAGGGAAATACCAGTTAATTATGAAAAAAAACAAGATAGACTATTGCACATGCACAGGTATTTTGTAAACGTAAAGAAAGACGTCACTATCTAATGACCTCTATTTCCTTCTAGGTGTTCCAAGTCTTCAGAAAACTGCATGATGTATATGTATCAGCACATAAAATCTTATTCTCCCTGTGTTTTTGAGTACCTGTCCATGTAAGTCACTACAACTGATCAAATTTTAAAGACTTTGTTTTTAAATGGCCTATAAAGAACAAAGATGGAAAGTGTCAAAACTGGTATCACTAAATATTCTTCACAAAGGAAGGAAGGGAGAGTCATTATGCCTGGGTATGATGCTATTAATAAGAGATGAATACATGAATTTCAGTATCTTTTCAGAGTTTATTAGCAGACTGATATCTGGGACACTGTTCACTCATGTTTGCTTCACTGTTTCATCCAAATAAACATCAATTTTAATAAAAATAAGTCTGATCTCTAGTCTCCTTGCCATATTTATAGTACATAATTTTCACACTCATCTCACAGTGCTGTGTCTGTTTCCTGGCAGAAAAAGGGTGTTGTCTTAACACAGAGAGTAATAACATGTTTGAAGAGCTGGACTTCTGTCACTGAAAGGAGACAAATATTTGGCAAATACTCTGTCTCTTCTCAGATTAGAGTTGTATCTCTTATCCTAGGCTATGCTTATTGACCTAGGCTGTCGTCTGGAAATCATAATTAGGCCAATGAGATTGCACACACAATTTTTATTCTGTGACAACTGGATAGCTCATGGGAGGGAATATCAGGCTGTGTAGCTGCATTCAGGTTACTTTAGACAGGTTACTTTACCTCTATTCAAAGGTACCTGGAAAAAGGGACCATCACAGATATGTTTTTTCTATTTTTCCCCCTGAGACCCCATTAGAGCACAGCCCTTAGGGACAATACAGATGCTTGCACAGAGGCTCCAAGCCATGGCCGCTTGCAGAGTAAATTCTTTACACCCTGCTGAAGGGAGCAGTGCTGTTGCAATCTTTCAGGCACATCTGCTAATTCTGTTGATCTCTAGTTAACATCTCCATCACCATTTACCCAAATTGCTATTACAAGCAAACTGAGAAACATACTGGAGGGAAACGTGTACTCTTGCTTGCACAGATAAAAGTCATAGAATCACAGACTAGGTAAGGCTGGAAGTGGGTCATCTGGTCCAAGCTCCCTGCTCAGGCAGTGTCATCCTAGAGCACACTGCACAAGATTGTGTCCAAATGGAGTCAGCGGATTATGCAAAAAACTCTCCCTCTTTATCTGCCTCTTTGAGTAGTGAAGTTACTATAGAGCTTGTGAGACAAAAACAATTCTTTCTGCTCTCAGCAACTCTTTACAACCCTTGAGTTGACGGTATCATGTTTATATTTAAGAAGGGTTGTGTTCACTGCATTATATTAAGATCGGTGAGAAAAAATCACCATGAAACATACACAATAACGTTAAATTAGTTCATTCATTCATGGCTTGGCGAACACAGATTTGGGAAGGGCTCTCCCCATGTGGGTGTGTCCTTTGAGCCTGTGCAGTGGATTTTTTAGGTGAGGTACATCGTGAGCAGAACTGGCCCCATCCTTTGCTCCTAAGGTTTGTCTGCCTTGGCCGAGTGAGCTTGGATAGTGACAGTGAAGTCCTCAGGACTAGAACCTACAGCCCCCTGTATTCCCAGGAGGTCTCCCATCCAAGTACTAACCAGGGCTGACCCTGCTTAGCTTCCGAGATCTGACAGGATCGGGTGTCAAGGTGGCATTTAACTGCATTATTTACACTATCATAATCTGCAAAGCGTATTCTGGGCATTTTCATGCATTTCACTTATAGAAAGACTGGGCTTTGGCTATTTGTATATCTCTAATCTCCAGTCTTTTAACCACCATTAAAATTACCTGTCCAAAAACTTTGGGCTATTACATAGCACTTTCAAAATCCTTATAGTCATTGTGTAGATTGAAATTTGAGTAAACAGACTGATTTGAATTTTGGAGCATCCCAGCTGCACAAGACAAACATGACTTTTTCTTCAGCTGAAACAATGATAAAACTGCCTGTGTTCGCAAGCAAACCTTGACCATGCAGAGTTTGTAACAAATGCAAGGGCAGGAGACTCCAGCAAGGGCAGCTCTTCACTTGCCGTTAAAAGAGAGTGAGATTTTACCTCCAATTGGCCTGATGCCTGACCACACTTAGGCTGACACAAGCAGCAGCCTTCAAGCTGCTTGCTCAAGTTTTATAGTTTGTCAGTCTAGTAGTACAGACTATATGATCTTAAGGCTTACACACTTCTCCTGGAGACAAAGAGCACACAGGTGGTTGGCCTATAAGCAAAAAAGGAAAAATCTTCTGCCATGTCTAAACAGAGAAGCTGAACTTTCACCAAGACGGTCTGTAATTAAATGGGTTTGTGTCTGAGTATTGATTGTCATCACCACTGGTTTTTCAACTCCTGAGAGTCAACCTTCAAACCTCTGACTATAATACCAATGATACAATACTATTCAGAGTTCTTTATTACAAGGAACTGAGCAAGATTTTAGTGATCTTGCAAAATCTCCTATTTCCACTATCCCCATGTAGATATTCAGGCATGGAGGATGGGGTTTCCACCATCAGGTTTCTGCCTCTTCCACTGCTCCAAGCACTGACAGCTGGGAAGGAAAAGAAAGAAGATATTTATTTTATGAAGAGCTCTTAACCAGAGTGCATCACCAAGTTTATATTTTCCCATTCAGAAATTTTCTATTGCAAGATAATTTTTGTCAGTATCTCAGAAAGTATTGTACGGCTACTCTGTGATTACTGAGAGAACAGAATAAAGCAATGCAGTTGTGTGTCAGCTGTGAAATGGAAAATGTTAAACAAAGCATTTGGGACTTTGAAATTATTCCAGAAAAAGTGTTGCGTGCCCTGAGAATCAATTGCTTGTTAAAAAAGTACAAAAAATGGAGGCCAGCCAACTAATCATTGCCAAATCCTCTGGAAATTTAGCCATCTAACATTTTCTTAAAAGTAAAAAATTTATGTGACAGAGAGAAGACAAATTTTGGTAAATTTTTTTCATAGAAAGGATCATGGAGTATTTTCTGTCATAATCTTGGTCTTTCATCCAAAAGCAATATCAAAATATTTCCAAGAACACTGTAATTGCGCTAATTTTGCTAACATTTTAGACTTTTAGAGAGTAAACCTTGGGCTTGTAAGGTGACTTTTTCCATCCTAATGAGCAGGTTAGGGTGCTCATTCACTATATTTAGCCACTTTACAAAACTCCAGGACAGCATCATTCCTCTGAAGCTACAGTGTGTAAGTTGTGCACAGCTATGTAATTACAAGTAATGATTATTCTGGAAGCAATCAATTAACTGTTCAAGTGTTTTGACTTCTAACTACACATCAGCAACCAGGCATTGGAGGTGATCCTTGAGTATCCAGGGAACTCAAGGAAAACACTACCTGAGAACAAGGCTACAATGCAGACCTTCACAGCTCTTAGTGTCATGATTTGAACCTAAATGGGTGAGCAATGAAAGTCCTGGTTATATATATATATATACTTACATCTGCAATGAGGTAACTTTAGCCAGGCAAGGCAGAAAGAGGTTTTTGAAAATCTGCTTAGTCTCAAAATTCACTATCATCTGGATTTCAAGCTCAACATTTTTTATGTATTCATATATCTCAGAAATATTGAGAATCTTCACAGCTCTCTAATCATGTGCATTCAGTATATAAATAGGTCACAATAAGAGTCTTATGCAATTCTCAATATGCAAAATTTCTCAAGGGATATGAATAACAGAAGTAAATAACAAAATGACAAATGTAGTTCTAAACATACAAATACTTTGTGGTCCATCTATAAGACTTGCTGGCATTTTACATTGATACCAAACATTCAAGAAACATTACTGAAAAGGAATTGCAGCTCTACAAGCATGGTTGGCAAAGTAATCAATCAGGCCAGTGAAGCTGCCACTGATCAGACAGTTCGACCTCTGACAGAGGCACTTTATTTAAAATGCATATAGCTGTGCAAAAATAAGAAGCTTTGTAGTCTGCATTAACAAGATCTCATCAGACTTTTGGCACATATCTGGGTATTCCTGGGAACCTGGACACCCTTTATGTAAGAAATCCCCATGCATATTCAGTTTCTTTATATTCAGGATGATCATCAGGTCGTTGTTGCTGTCACCTTTTACAGTATCCAGATTTTTGAGTCTGGTAATACTTGTGCTTACTTCAGAAGTTGCTTTTTCTACCTCAGCTACAACATTCTTGCTGTTATCTTTCCAAAGACACTTTTCTTGGCTTCCTTTATCTCCTTCTGTTCTGCTTAGGGAGTTTTAAATCACATAGTGGCAGCTACTCTTTGCATTACGTTTTATGGTTCAGTCATTGGTTCCTGATGCAAATGTGCTGCCAGTGACAGACTACTTGGCTTAAAATCCTCTCTCTGATGGCCTTCTTAGAATAAAAGTTATTTGCAGACCATCCAAGTCAAGGTCTGGCATGGAAGTACCTCCACCACTCCACATCTCCAGGGATTTAGCCAATAACAGAGTTAAAAGTTCTTTCAGGTATGTGCCCTTGGTCAGCACAAGAAACACACTCCCAGTCTTAGTTCTTTGGACAGGGCATCAGGTTGGCCCTTTTCATCTTTCAGCCAGAAATGATGTCATGAGTCACTGACATGATATTCCCCACATTCACACTGGCAATGTCACTACCCAGCTAGACATTTCAGAGGCAAGATTATTACCTGGGAATTGCTGCTTGGCTAGTACAGCCTGGTGGAAATCCACAGACTGAGAGACCCACATTTGGAGATTTCAGCTAACTGGATCATCTTAGAGAAAAGCCAGGACCATTTTGCAGCTTTGATGAATTAATGATTTAGGTGTGGTTTGGGGATTTTGCGGGGGAGGTTTGGTTTGGTTTGGTTTGGTTTTGTGTGTGTGTTTTTTTGTTTTGTTGTTTTTTGTTGTTGTGGTTTTTTTGGTTTGGGGTGTTTTTTTTAAGAACTAAAGCTTTTGGGAATGAGCCCTTGGAATAATAAGTTCTGACAACACTCATCCCACTTCAGCCTATTCACTCAGTTACTCAAATTATAATCAATTCTCATTCATTCTCCTGAGGAACAAAATAAGAAAATATTAGTAAGCATCACTCATGAAAATATGGCACTACTGGAAGAGGTCTGAGAGCAAGTGCTGTTATATAAACACTACAATAATTTTAATGTCCCCTAAACAATAGCTGACATGAATAAAAACAAATGTTCCTATTGATTTCCTGGTCTTATTTTTGACTCCCAAGGTATATAATTCAAAATATATCAGCACAGAGACTCTGTGAAGAAAGAGACAATGATTCACATCAAAATATTAGTCACTAATGGAGAGACGATTTAACCTTATGAAATCATGTTAACATGTTTTGCTTCATTCATTGCTTTGATATTTATAACTCAGTTCTCCCCCAAAATCGAATATATTTATTGTTGGCATATTTTGTCAGGTAGTAAGCCTTTCTTAGGCGGTTTAGACATCCATAAGGCCCTGCATGAAACAAGTTAAAAGTCCTGTTCAGTAACTTAAATGTCCTCCTATATGTCAGAGAATATTTTTTTCCTTAAATACCCACTGAAAACTGGAATTCCACTAAGAAAACAGCATGTTACCTGCTTTTGCCATGCAACTCATACTGCGTGAATTCAGTTCCTGCTGTATCTTAACTTTTTGCTGTCTTCTGCTGCTCAGGGGGAGCTGCAGTGAAGCCCCATAAGCGCAGACAGGAGCAAGGAGCTTACAAGGGGCTGTAGTCAGCACAGAAATGGAACAGGACAACTGACAACCTGAGTGACAACTAAAAAGTGGAAGGGGGCCAATACATGACAAAATTTTAACTAATCTCTCTGCAGAGTGAAGGAATAAATGGAAAAAAAATGTTAAAAGGCAGCAAAGACAGCTGTCTAGAATTCTGCAGCAAGATCCATTTTTAAAAGTATCAAAATAAAATGCCTGAGTATCACAGATGAGGTAGAATACATTAAAGATTTACCATCTTCCTCTCCATCTTGAAATATGTCATGTAACTCAGGAGGTTTCCCATTTCCTTTGGAAGCATACTGGTTACTTTCCAGATCTGTAAGATTTTATGCTCCAAAATTAGAACAGCTGCTGCTGAGCTACAGCAACCCAGCACTGCATTATTCCATCTGTACCATCTTTCATTTCCTTGAGAATTACCTTGGTACCAAACTAAATGGTGCATTCTAACCCCACAGTTCCCCTGTGCCCTCGGAAAAGACTGATAAAACAGGCAAAGTAAGGAACTTGATGTTTCACATTTGAGTGCTTTGCTACAATTAAAATTATTCTTGTACATGAAATCTAACTACTGGTCATGACTTTTGCTCTGAATAGGTAGCAAATAGAATCATAGAATGGTTTGGGTTGGCAAGGACTTTTAAAGCTTGTAAAGTCCAACTACCTGCAATGAGCAGGAACATTTTTAACTAGGTCAGGTTTCTCAAAGCTATCCCACACCTGACTTTGAATATTCACAGGGATGGAACATCTGCAACTTCTCTGGGCAACCTGATCCAGGTTCCACCACCCTCACTTAAAAAAACTTCCTTTCTCATATCTAGTCTGAATTTACCCTCTTTTTGTATAACACCATTTACTATATAGTTGTACTATAACTACAGGTCCTGCCAAGAGTTTTGTTNTAACTAGGTCAGGTTTCTCAAAGCTATCCCACACCTGACTTTGAATATTCACAGGGATGGAACATCTGCAACTTCTCTGGGCAACCTGATCCAGGTTCCACCACCCTCACTTAAAAAAACTTCCTTTCTCATATCTAGTCTGAATTTACCCTCTTTTTGTATAACACCATTTACTATATAGTTGTACTATAACTACAGGTCCTGCCAAGAGTTTTGTTCCCATCTTTCTTATAGGTCCCCTTTAGGTACTGGAGGTCTAACCTAAGGTCTCCCCAGTGCCTTCTCTTCAGGGAAAACAACGCCAGATCTCTCAGTCTGTTTTCATAGTAGATGTATTCCAGCCCTCTGTTTATTTTCTGGACTTCCATTGGGTCCATGTCCTTCCTGTGTTGAGAGCTCCAGAGCTGGATGCAGCACTCTACACTCCAGTTCTCAATGCAGTGAAAGAAATAGCCTTTAACTTTAGCCATCTAAGAATTAGAAATACCATTGAAAAATACTTGTATCACATTATAATGTTAAGATATTCTACATGCAAATCTAATTTTATTTTACAACTACAACCACTACAAAATACTAATATATTTAATATCTGACTACAAAATTTTTATTACTATAATTTTTTCTGATTAAATAACTTTAAAAAACTGTCAAAATTGTCATTGATTAAGTTTAAATTAACATGTCACTCTTGTCATTAACATGTAAATTTCTCATCCAGAGAGGGCAAAACTTGGACTCCTTTACCAACAAATCCACCCTTTTCCACCAAGTCTTGACACCTGGGAAGCCCATTTAAGACTCTATCTAGTTTAACTAGCCCCAAAACTAATGATTAATTTCTGAGCCTTCCATTTTCTGAAACTCTGATTTACATTAGAATAAAGGAGTATCCTTTCTGTGCTTACTTTTCACTAGTATCAGTTAGTTAAACAAAAGGTATTATCTCTTCCTTCAAACTCTGGGGGTTTTCTACCCTTAAACTATAACAGCTACACAATTATTATAATCTTTTCCCTCTCCCAGGACACTCCAGACCCTCAGCCATGCAACAGAGACAACCAGATTTCAGTCTAGCTGTAGCCAGCATCTCAAGATCCCCAAATGGTGCATTAGGTATCAAGACAAGGAGGCCTCTCTCACTGCCTAATAATAATTACATTGATATGTGCTCATCCTCCGACCAACATCAGGCCCCACAACTGTTTTTGTAAGGACATGGTTTCAGCTCCAGCTAAAGTAGTGAGCTTGCATACAAAACTAATAAAGCTTTTAGAAGGATTTTCATTTCCAGTGTATACATGTGGCATTCCTCTTCACTGACTGATTTTTTTAAAGCCCAATTTCTGACAAATGGAGGTCTTAAGCAGCTACATTCTTCTTTTTTATGTGCAAAGATCCTCTGTGGATAAAGACAAAGATTCATTTGTTCTCCTGGGGAAAAAAAAAGTCCTCTAAACAAGGAGTAGAAAAGCATTGCATACATTCAACCTTTTCCAATTTTAATTCATCTACTCATTATCTTGAAGATCTTCTCAAGCTTTTGATAAAGACATAGCACTTTTTTTTTACCAGCACTTCATTTCCAGGAAGCATTATATGGCTATTACATGTGCAATAAACTGCTTCATTTTGCAGAGTTTGGCTTGAATTCACAAAAACACCTAAGTGATTTAAGGTGCCTTGACTTTAAATTTCCAAAAGCAAGTAACTGCAGATGATTAGGGATCCTTAATCTTAACAGCATTCATCTGCTGTTTTCTCATGTTTAACAGAAGCCTGTCCATGTCTGCTGCTCCCATGGGTTTTCATCATTTTGAACTTCTCTCCCAGACTCTAGGTAAGGTACACAAAACCAGAGGATCCTATTTGTAAGTTACTTTGTAAGTGTGAATTTAGAGACTCGTTCAGGCATGGGCAATGGGGTTCAAAACAGGATGAACTATACAATTGAAGGAGTCTTTGTTTAGATCCATAAGCCACACAGCTACATACAGTTGAATGAAGCTCAGCTGAGGTTATGTTAATTCAGCATGTGTTAAGAACTCGTATATATAAATAATTACTATGGGTAAATAACAGTAGATACCTATAGTAGTGTCACAAAAACATGATAGTTTGCCTGGAGGTAAAGCTGAAATGTTAATGAGTTGTAAAAATGCCTGTTTAAGTGAGGGAAGGCATTCTTTTACTTATTAGAACTTTTTTTACTTGCGTTAGCTTAGCAATAACATTCCTGTTCATTTTTGTCATATAGGTTTTCATGAGCCATATTGTCTGCTTTCAAGTTTTACTGTTAAACTTATGTTGATGGCAATATAAAAACTCATAAGTTTCAGGTTTTCCAGCCATAGTAGCTATGGTTACCTATATGTCAATATACACCTCAGTAAAAGGAGAAAAAATGTCTGACTGCTTGCCTTTTAAAAGGAGAGCATTATGTTCCACAGCTAAAAGCACAACTGAAGATAACTTCACCTGCTCTGCTTCAAGCGACTGGAAGCAGAGCTGAGCTCCATGCCACCTCCTCTGCGTCTCCCATGGACCTCTGATTGACTTCCCTGACTGCAAAAGCACCACTCTTTCCTCTGCATGAGCCGTCGTCCCCAGCAGGGAGGCAGGATGTCTCCACCAGGCTCGTGGGGTGGATGCCATGCCTCAGAGTGGAGCTCTGCTCCCTCACACAAAGAACCTCAAACATCATTCACCTTTAGCTCCCTATCACACTTTCACCAGGTAGTCTTCTGATCTAAGGTGTATTTACTCTGTGTGACCTTTGGTTTTGCTTTATTTTTGCAAATAAAGAAGAGGTTATTTACCCTCCTTTCCTCATGCTTCATTACCTTTCTAACTGAGATTTCTCTTCTGTTTATTGACTCAGGTAGGCTTCAGTTTTCAGAAACACCCAAGCCAGGTCAAGCAAGCTATTATTCTGTCCTAAGGTCTCCAGTGAATAGCCAGGACCACTCAGGTGCAAATAAGAAAAAAAATTCCAAAGGGATTTTCTGACATTGTTTCTTTACAGCTGTTGTAGTTTAACCCCAGTAAGCATCTAAGCCACTTGTTCACTTCCTCACAGTGAGATGGGAGAGAGAATCAAAAATGCAAAAGGTAGAAAACTCACGGGCTGAGATAGTTTAATAAGAAAAAGGAAGAAAAGGGGGGAAACAAAGTGATGGGAAAGAAAACTAACTTGCTTTCTACCAGCCAAGCCCAGCCAGTCCCTGAGCAACGGCAGCCCGGACTAACTTCTCCTGGAGATTTCACAGCTGAACACAGTGCTGTATAGTATGGAATGTCCCTCTGGTCAGTGGGATCAGCTATCTCAGCGGTGTTCCCTCCCAACATCTTGTGTACCCTCAGCTCCCTCACGGGTAGGGTGAGAAGCAGAAAAGGCCTTGACTTTGTGCAAGCTCTGCTCAGCAGTAGTGAAGACATCCTTTTTGTTATACAACACTGTTTTCAGTACAAAACTAGAACACACCCCCATTTCCATGTTCCCGAATATCACAACAACTCAAGTCAGCAGTCATCATTTGAAGATTAATATTTTTGTTAGTGTAGAAGAAAAGTAGTTATCTCTCAATTACATCTACATTGCAAGATCAAATTCTGTAGCATTAATACAAGACATTGATCCTGGTACCAAGAGCTTAAGTGCATGTGAATTGGCTTCCAATCTCCCGAGAGAGAACGTGATTCCTCTGCTTGTCTTGCAAAATTATAGGATTTTTTTCATAAATGAGCATAGTTCTTGCCAGAGCACAAATCAATTGTGAGTAGACTCTAACCTGAGTGGTTGCAGAGAAAAACATTACAGTAATTTGTCCATCAAAATTATTGAAGCTGCTCCCTGTTGCATACACAGATGTAGCCCTGAACAAGCCTCAGAGCAGAGAAGATCCACAAATAAACTACTTCTCCCTATGAGCCAGAATCCACCGCAAGCATACAACAGAGCTTTATAAGCTGATCCGACCAGAGAGAGAAAGAAAAATTGAGTCTTACTAACAATTACAGTGATCAGGTAAATTATGAATATTCATATGCCACCTCTTTCTTATCATCAGCTGGAGTGAAGCAGTAAGAGAAACCAAATTTTGAAAATCCCTCTCCCTTAGGAAATCTCCACTCTACTTGTATTTATGCTCTATTGCAATGTCATGAAAATTAGTATTAAGATTACACTGTATTAACACATTTGCACAAAGCCTGAACAAGAAGGAGATAGTCATTACTGATATTAAGCTGCTGATATTTAAGTAATTGCTTTTCTTTATCAGCCTTATTATCAAATGATCTTGTTACAGCTATAGAATTACCTATAATCACTTCCACAGAGAGGATTTTAAGCCTGATCAGAAAAGAGTCATTAAACAATAATTAAAATACTGCATGTGCACTCTGTATTTGGCTTGACAGTTTGCAGGAGCAGCCTGTTAAACAATCCCTGCTAAGTGCAGAGATAAAGCAAGGTGTGTCTGCACTGAGTGCACCACTGGGAGCTGGAAACATGACTTTAGTCCATTTATAAAGTTTTCTCATTAAGTTCCAATTCAGGAGTAATGCCACAATGGTATTTAAAGGATATTCAATCACTCACGACAGAAAAGCTAGACTGACAGTGCACAAATGGTGTTTGATTATTACCAATCTATCATGTCAGTTAGCAGGAGGAAAAGATACATTTCAATTGATTTCAAAAGACTGGTGTGACAAATGTGTTCCGGGAAGCTGGGCAGCAACAGATTTCAGGTCCTGATTAATCTGGTATACACAAAACTGTATACCCTAGTCTTTTTAAAGCACACAATACACTCTTCAACAGAAAATTTGAGCAGCTACGTGACCAAACGCTGCATTATTTCTTTACAGTTTTTTATTTGATTAGTCTGTTCAGCTCTCCAAGAGGTAGTGATTGCAACACTCATGAAAAAATCTGGACTTCTACTCATTTGTTATACTGTCACCACAAACAGTGTCTTTGAGAAAATGAACCAAAATATCTGGGGATCGTAAGTGTCCTTTGGACTATATAGGAGAAAGAAATTACATCAGCCAGGCTATGCTCCAAACATGGTGGAAAAGGAATGTTACCCATCTCCAGTGCATGGCACAGTCTGCTGCCTCCAACTACTCTGAGTGGCGCCAGGATCTATGGAGGGATCTCCCTTTAATAAGCAGACTTGTTTGTCAGAGAAATATCTCCAGTGAGTTATTTTTTTATCTTGCTATGGACACGGGTGGTGGCACCTGGTGTGTAGTGCTTTCCAGAAATAATATACAGGTTTTCCCATTCTCTGTGTTCCCAGATTTGTTTGTCAAGTAAACACAGAAGAGCTATTGACCTTTCAAACATGAAGGAAACATGAAGTAAAAATAGGGTATTCAAATTTAACACTCCCCAAACACAGAGTACTTATACCAGCATATGTGATTCCTTATAAATGGTTCCACTACAACAGGGAAACACATGGAAATAGGTTTACTTGTTTGTTGGATTATCTGACGATTAAGACAAAGAATAGTCCTTGAAGAAATTCCCTTTTCCTTCCATATGGGTAGGATATCCAGGCATTTTTCCAGGTCTTTCTCACTCTGGATATCACAGAGACAGAGAATGTAATTTATTTTTTTAAAGGTCCTTTAAAGATACATTCTTAAGGATGGGGAAAGGACAAGGGAGAAATTCTGCCATGCCTGACTAGTTAGAACCATGGGATTGGGGAATATTACTATATGTCATGGAAGACTAAGCACAAGAACTCGTGAAATACACAAACTCTTTCATCACGCTCCTTTCACATTAACTTCAACAGTCTGAGCAATCAACAGAAAGAAAAGTGTTGCCCCTTTCCTAATGTGACTAATGATTAACTAAGACGGTTTAGCACTGAGGGAAATATTCCAAAAATTAATGGGGAAAGTGTGAAATGTAATTTGCTGGCTTCTTCGTTAGCTGAGGAACTTGAGAGAAGAATTAAGTCTAACAGTAATTGATGTGGGCTGATGTAGTGAAAAAATAGGAGAATTAATCCTAAGGTTCAAAGTCTCGGATATACCAGTGCAATTGTAGAAAAACATCTCTTGCCTTCATGCTAGGAAAATAAACCTAAATGTGAATCAATGCAAGGCTGTCTTTCATTGGAATGACTGTACATAGAGACCTTTCTGGCACTTCTACCACATTTCCTCCTTCTGGTGACTGGCAAGAAGCATAACACTGTTGGATGACTCCAAACAGACTGATCCATCATAAACGTTTTGGGTGACTCCCTGAATTCCAGGTAGGGCTTCTGGATTTTCTGTTGTAAAGCAAAAAGGCAGGCAAACAGCTTCCTTCCATATATGTCTATAGTTGCTGCTTTCTCACTGAGATTACAACTGTGTCTGAATATTTGGAAGTCTGATTTCAGACTTTTCTTGAGGTCAGCTTCTTGGTGCATACATCTTTATTTCCAGCTATAATGGCAACAACTTCCAAAAAAAGAAATCACAAGTTTGTCTCACAGCGACACTGAGCTACAAGCTCTAATCATGATTAGCTAGCAGCATGCTGAACAGAGTTTCTCCTGGTGTAGTAAGGCTATAAAATCACAATCAGAAGCACAGCAGCCATTTATTCTTCAGAACAAATTTTGCACTTCAATAAGCTTTTACAGATGTTTTCAGTTATACTGTTCATAAAGTGATGGGCTGCTCAGTAAGAGTAAAGGAAGCAGAAACGAGATTTTTGATTGGCACTGTCCTTGTAGTCATATCAATCACAGAAAGTCTTCTCTCTCTGGTCAGGTCCTATGGGGTGTTCTGAGCACATGTAAAAACAAAATTGCTGAACTAATTATTTCACACTTCTCATAAGAACAAAAGTCAAATCTACTCTCGGGTGTGAAGTCTGTTGTGACAAGTTCCAGTCCATTTACTAAAAACCCTGGTCATATGGAATTCATAACCACTGTGACAGCTTTAGTTAAAAGTGTGCCATTATAATCTGTCACACAACATAACTATTACCCAAAAATTATGTTCCTGCATATTCATTTTGTGAAGCACAGGCAGATAGGGATAGAGGCAGGGAACAGGCATAGGGCAGCACAGCACCTGAAGTGGGCTTTGCTGTCTCAGACCATTTGTTGAAAAATGCACTTTGAAGTTAATCACATTGCTTTCACCTCAATAACCAGTGTAGACCCTGAGTGTTTAATTATGCCACTGGTTTTATACCTAATCAATCTTTTTCATTAAAATCCAGTGAAGCAGACAACTGAGATAATTACTGAAGAATCATCTTAATTAAAAATTTTAACTTCTAATTAAGAGTCATTGTTTACCTCATCAGAAAGCCATTAGGATTCAGGACAAGGTTGCCCTATTCATTATGTTTTCACCTTTTTTGTGTTTTTTTAAAGCTTTGGGTAAAGAGAGTGATATGGGATTTTATGTTTAAAAGGAGTCATTATAGTTGTCCCATGAAAAGGGAGAATATATACAAGCCTGGGTCACCATTTGTCAGAAGCCCCATAACATATTTACATCCAGAGTGATTGCAGAATATGTTTGCATATAAATTGACACTGCCTTGGTTCTTGAAGATAAAGCAATGTCTATACTTAAAATGGACATGACCTCCTAAACTATTTCCTTATTGCTTTCCAGCTACAGTGAAGATAATTTCGAAATCCCTCAATACTCATATCCTGCAATCAGCAACTTCTTTCTGCTTTTCACTGTTGTTTTCACAAATGTCTGACACTGATTGAAGTCTGCTTCAGTATCAGAAAAGTCCAATCAGACACTTCAACTAGGGAAGTAGCACTGCATAGCAGTTAAATGCCACCACTGAAGATGTGCAGCCTTATCATGCTGGCACTCATTGCAAGGCACCAGCACCAGCTATACAGAGGCAGTGATGCTTCAACCGACAAAATTAATCATGAAAAATTACTATCCAGTCCTAAGACTTGTAGGTTTCCCATCTATATATATTCCAATCCTGTGGTGTAATGGATAGCACTCTGGACTCTGAATCCCAAGGACCTGAGTTCCAGTCTCAGTGGGACCGTCCCCTGGCAGTTCAATGCCTCCCTGCCATCCCATCCCGTCACATCTCGGATGTTCAGCAGGGTCAGCCCCGGTTAGTACCGGGTGCTGTGACAGTCACGATGACTTCACTGTCACTGTCCAAGCTCGCTCGGCCGTGGCAGATGGACCTCAGGACTTAAACGGTGGGGCCAGTTCTGTGCATGCTGTGCCTCACCTAAAAATCCACTGCACAGGCTGGAAGGGCACACCCACGTGGGGAGAGCCCTGCCCAAATCTGTATTCGCGAAGTCTGGCCATACATACATATTCCAATACAGAAGTCAAAAACCAAAGACATCTCCATTTGAGAGGGTTTTTTCCACCTTCACCCCAGCAAGGAAATGTCTCAAAATCATGATGATGTCAGACTAAGAGAGTGAGTTCAGATATATGAAATGTAAAACTAAACATGTATAGCTGAAATGGTTGCTTATAAGTACTGACTATCATCTACAAAGCTAAGTATGTTAGGATCAGCAGTAAACCAAAACCAGACCTATTTTATAGAAATATCTTGTTCATATTTATTTATTTACTTTTAATATCATTCTGCAGCACATGGTAGAAGGAGAAATACAAATCTCCCGTTACCAGTATTTCTCACACTTTGCAAAATTACTGACCCATGCTTCCCATGAGGAACTGAGAAGAGTATTAAGACTATCAAGATTTTTTTCATGCAAGTTCTTTATAACCATTTAAGTAGGTAAGGGTAGAATAGATAGCTGTCAGCAAATCAGTTTGTTGTTATTAAGTAACAATTGTCCATATCAGTAGGAATGACATTTGCCAATAGTAGAAGGCAACCAACTGTGGTTCAGAAGGAAGTAGCAGATTACAGGTTTGTTTTAAGGGAGAGAGTGAGACAGAGAAAACAGAAGACATTTAAAAGAAACAACACAGAAGAATAAATAGCAGCAGCTCCTAGCTGGTTTCAGACAAGGTTGTTCTATTTAGTGCCAGCACTTAAACAGACACACTTGCTCTAACCTTATAACAGAGTCTGATTGCAGGAGCCTGAAACAGTTTGTGCTCCACTCAACAGGTAATTTGAGCCCACACACCTGAGTCATAGGCAACCAGCTACACTACTGGCACACCAAGACGGAGAGAAAATAGGGTTCTGAAATGCCAGCAGGCATACATTTGCCTGGGAAACATTCTCACAGAGGAGAGGAAAGATAAAAGTTAAGTCTGTGGTTGCAACAGGGTGACCTCACTGAAGCTTCAAGTGACCTAATCTGAAACTTAGGTCAACATTTTGTCAGATGCTGACTTTACAATTTTCAGTGCACAGATATTTCTGTTACACTGTCACTGAACTCATCAAAATCTCTTGTCCAGTAGTCTCAAGCCTTCAGGGAAGACATGTCCTGTAAAACGTGTTCAGACATTGAAGATCAAGTTCAAAAGAGCACTCCCTCTGACTTGGATGAATAAACAAGGGAAGAACCACACCATAGCCCAGCCATTAGGGAACTCAGATCCAATACAACATCTCACATTTCTGCTCCCAAGTAAATATGGGATCTTTGATGTAGGAGAAGGAGAACAAAGAGTGGGAAAAAATCATTTTGAGAACCAGCTGAGTCCCCTAACTGAAAAAACAGACTTGTGATCTCTAACCTGAAAGGAAGGGCAAAACATTTCTTTCCAGTCAAGTTTTGAGTTCTTATCTGCCCACATTAGAGAACAGCAAGCTTTTCAGTACCATATCTGTGCATAGACAGCTCTTCACTCGATTCTTTGGATGGTTCATTTGTCAACAGTTCTGTCTCCCCATGCACTACAGGGGAGCCTATCGAGCCCAATTTTACTACAGAAAGTTTTTAGTTACTGAGTTAACAGGATTAGTCCTTGTAAAGCTGAGCTCTATCCACCATTGCGGAGTTGGCTGTCAGTCATCTTTACTGGTCACTTCATATTGTGCCACTATAAAGCCTTTATTATAGTCACTAATGGAAAACACATGCCAAACTAGTTACTTATTACAGCTGTAGGAAAGTGACATACAACAGTCAGAGCGCCTTGTCACTGAGCCCTTAAAAGATTTCAAGACATCATTTTAATTGGTGGAACTAAATTAATTTATCACTTAATTATGGGTCAATTTATGAAGAAAAGTGATTTTTCATTCGTTAATGATCACAGTTAAAGCATCTAGAAAGTCAGAGATTTCAGCATAAAAACTCCTATCTTTCCTTTACCCACCCACTAGAAAAACTGTTTTGAAAAGAAGAAATTATCTGTTTACCCAAGAAAGCAAATTTCAGAGGTTTTGAAATGCAACAGTAGCAAAGAGCAGTTGTAAGGAGTTATAAGGTAAATGTGAAGATTTTCTAGGCTGGGGAAATATATTTACAGTTAGGATAGATGTGCAAACATTCTCCATCTCAGTCTTTTGCTACCTGGGAAACCCTGAGACAAACAGCAGAAGAAAAAATTCAGTCTTTTAAGCATTGGACCCACTTGGGCATATGTAGCTGCAGATCCTCATGTCCACCCATGTAATCTGAACTTGCAATGGGATTTCATGAATTCTGAATAACACTTAAAATTGTATCTGCATGAGGCAGGGGAACTGAAAATGCTCTTGTTCACTCTGTTACTGGGGCTGCTTTACTTGTCTGGTGATAGGGCCTTCTCTCTGGGACAGTGACGGCAACGACAGCACAAACTGGCAGTTTTCGTTATGGCAACACAAGGTCTGCCAGAATAAGAACCACCAGGAGCTGCTAGCCAGCAGCACGCTCTGCTGCCAAGTGAATAAAATGTTAGTAATAAAGAAATATCTCATCAAAGGAAACCTAATACAAGTCTATATGCTCTTGAGACCAGCATAAGAGCAGTGCTCACAAAGGGCATTTTGAGGAAGAGGAAGTAGAGAGAGGCCTCTGACTACAGAAAACGTGGGTTGTAGTTATCCTTGCTGTGGAAACCTGGTGGTTTTTCCATTCAAGGGGTAGTAGCACCTGCCTGCAACACTGACAGCAGCCTGGGGAGGAGCAAAGTGCACCAAAACCAGTCTATATATGACCACTCTTGCCTTCAAAGCTGAGTGACTACAAAGCCATGGAACAGAGTTAGAAAAGAGATAATAAAGAAATACAGTTAAACAAGTATCTTCATGGATGCAGGAAAATTGCTACCAACTCTTAAAACTTCCAGAAAGGTACTAGTAAAGTGTATCCTGGAAAGAGAAAGAAAAAAGGGATGACCTAAGCTCTAGACCTGAGCAACAGCCATGTGAATGTCAAGAGCAGGATACAGGAGGCATTTGCTATACCCCTAGTCTGGGAATGGCGTGTTAAAGGAAAACTGTCAAATCTCTAGATTTCATTCAGATTAGAAAAGGAAAAAAAAAAAAAAAAAAAAAAAAAAAAAACCAAAAAACCCCCAAACCCTACATGTAGCAGCAGGACTGAGAGCTGCAAAAATCAATAATCTTGGCAATATACAATGTGGAATCCACATCAGGACAACTCAAGGCAGAGAAAATTAAGAGATTTACTGATGTGTTGGAAGGCATGGGACATTTGCTAACACAATGAAGAACTCAAGCTACCACTGAACGCAGTGTTAGTGGTGCATGCAGAGCAACTCATGTCAGTAGCAT
This sequence comes from Sakesphorus luctuosus, assembly GCA_013396695.1. NCBI lineage: Eukaryota > Metazoa > Chordata > Aves > Passeriformes > Thamnophilidae > Sakesphorus > Sakesphorus luctuosus. The sequence continues at coordinate 154,705 of VWZD01007166.1, read as the reverse complement.
TATGACCAAACTGGGAGAACAGCTCCAGCACACAGCATAATTAAGTGTAATTGGAAAGGTGGAGGAATCCCCAGAATGGGTTAGCTTGATTGCTACAAGTAATAAAAAACCAGACACATACTGAGCCAATCTGAATGTGCAAAGGCCTTCAGGACCCACACACAGCTAAAACAGGAAAATAGTACCACAGCCATACTCCCAGATGCAACCTGCAAGAATTCCACAAAGGCTTGGTTCAGTGCACAGGAACAGGTACAGTCTACTCTCATATGCTCGAGGAAGCAGAGAGATTGCTACTTTCATTACTGCATTAGGAGGAAAGCATTTCTATAAATTAAAAGCACTTTATACCTTAGAAAGGCAATGAGATTAGGAGAGGGGAAGTGATCTGATCTGATTGTCCGAGGAGAAAACATGCAAGGATTTAAAACACCAACATTCACAGAAAAACTGAGCTACACTGAGATTGTGGAATCCCCATTAGTAGTTACATAAGGATAAACTTTAGCTCTTTCATGAGATCTTGGAAATAGAAGCGAGCAACTGGTAGTGAAGGAGACAGGTAAGAACATCCAGAATTCAAAGGATAACAATCACACTCAAATTACTCAAATGAATTAAAAGTGAAAGAAATACAAAAAATCCTGTAGCAGCTGTCCTCTCATTCAGCAGGGTGATGGTATACAAAAGAGAAGGGACAGATGGTCACTTACACTTATGCTCTGCCCAGAAAAATAGAGAAATGGGAAGACAATCACAGTGTGTAGATACCACTGGTTTCTTTTTCATACAGCCATCAAGGCCTGCATATCAGGCAACAGAGATGTTTGGATTAAAAAAAGAAATTCAAGCTCTGCACTGGGATATGAACAAGTCCAAAGGGATATAAAGAAAAAAAAAGCAACAAGGGATTCTACACATTTTTTTTCTCCAGGCATTTGGAAAAAAGTCTGCAAGGGATGCTAAGATGTGGCACTCTACAAAAAGCAAAGAGTGCACAGAAATTTTCCAGAAAGACATCACAAGTAACATAAATATTCCTAGATGGTTTTCCTTATGTAAATTATCTAAAAAAAAATAATAAAAAGCAAGGAAGCAGTGGTAGTTCATGATGCACCTAATAGAGACTTGGCAGCAATCAGTGTCTGATTTATATGAACATAGGCAGAACTACTGCCTGCTGATACTTGATTATTACAGTCGTTTTGTCAAAGTAACTCAACTTAGAAACACATTATACAGCACTGCAATGAGTCAGGCTGCAGTAATATTCACCAGGCATAGTATTTACAGCAAGCTAATTTGGAATAATGGCTTGCAATATATATCCAAGGAATTCCAAAAATTTGCAAAGGACAGTATATCATACACACAACAAGCAGTTCGTATTAGCTGCAGTCCAACTGAATGGCTGGAAATACACACTTGAGTAACTGAGTAGATATTATTGAAAACAAATGAAGAGGGATTGAAATCCATACTTCAGTTTAGCACACTACCTATCCAAAGTTGTGGAGTTTTATCAGTACTGATGATAAAAGTGCAAGAAGCACCCTATATAAGAGAAGGTGTAACACTCAGAGGTGCAAATTATGGGCTACAACAGAGCATGGTGGACAAAAGTTCACTGTGAAGTGTCAGGATGATAAAACCATCACAAGAGGTGTCAGTGTCATAATATCACATCCAGGCAATAAGATCTAGTAACAGTAGGGTAAGGTTCTTCAGTAATATAAAATATTGTTATAGATACAGATATGCTTTAATATAGAAACTACCTCACCTGCATAAAATAGCAGCTGTCAGGTGCACTCCATAAAGAATCTACCAAAGCCACCAACCTGCATGACCAGCGAAATATTGTCACTCTTGTTACTGCACCTGCACAGTTTCATCAGGTTACGTATTTCCCACTTGTATTTGAGCAGTGTTCTCAGACTGGATGTGCTTTGCAAAGCCTGCTGATATCCCCAAACAAATGCCACACTTTCTCATATAGTGATCAGATTAATAGAAAATTAAATACAAAATAACACGAGTGAATATTAAGAGCATTAAGTACACCAAGATTCAAGTATTCAGTAGTTAAGAGAATATGAAGATAGTCTTAATTCTTGCATACCACATTCTGTCCCAGTGGGTATAAGCACCATGAAAAAAATTTAGAGTGTTTCTTTTATTCCACACAAAACTGATAAAACCAGGGCTGCAGAAATGGGTTGGAGCCAGAGGTGCTGTACAGACCATGGAGTTGTGAGGCATGTCCCACTCTGGAAGCTTTAGAGTTACCAAACAAACATGTGCAGAAGGTAAGCAAAGGCAGAAGAAACTTACTTGGGGTCACACAGCATGCCAGTATTCAAACTGGGACCAACACAAGTCCTCCTGAACACCGGCTGAGAGTTTATTCTTTAGATGTTGCATCGTAAGAAAAGTCAACCGTTGGCCAACAGCTTGGGGACACCACAGAACGTCATGAAGCCACTGATAGGGTTCCAACTCTGACTGCAAGAACACCAGCGTATTCATAGGCAATAAAATCTTCCTTTCAAAGTCATGAGTCTTGCAAACTTAATGTTAAAGCAAACTAGACCTGCTGGGAACAAACAGACAGGGTTCATAGCTGTGTAACAGAAATATAAACATTATTCATATCTTGAAAATAATGAGGACCTAGTTTTTAATATCTAAATAATGCAAAGACTAGAAGATGATGCCTCTCCCTGGACAGTTATAAGAAATGGCATATTCCCTGTAATACCCTAGCAGCACACTGAATATGTAATAGATTAAAAGTACACTGAAAGAGATGATTAACACACAGTCCATTATGGGCTCCCTAAAGTAACATTTTCTGAAATATTAATATTTAATTATGGAGGTGGCAGGAGGCTGCAGGGTTTCCCTTCTTTCCGTTCAATGTTCTCCTTATCTGTCTCTAAAATATTAGAGATAATGAGAAATCATGTACCTGTGTAAACTCTAATAGGAGTAATATGGCAAAGCAGAACAGAAAAAGAAAAAAGTAGGCCTCAAGCTGTTCATGGGGTCTCTGGTAATTGGAAGAGTCAATGGCTGTATGATTCAAGAAAATACCTTCCCTGGAGAAGGAGACTGATTGTCCCGCATTTATACAGCAGCTAACCAACACTAAGCAGGCTTTCCTTTGCATATTATTGGTGCCAGCCCAATGAGGCAGAAAATTGCATCGTGTCATTTAATTTCCCAATCTTTGTTTTCATTGTATTAATCTTTTGGCTTTACTTCACTTTATAATTTGAAGGCTCAGCAAGAAGCAAACCAAATGGAAATTCAGCTTACTTTTATGTCTAGCTGAATGTTCATTGCAGTTTTGGAAAGTTTAATTCTGAGTAATCTCACCCATGAATAATAATCATCTGGTTTTGTATGCAGACACATTAGTGGTTATTAAAGACTGCCTTAAAAATTCCTGGGGTTGTGCCCAAAAGTCAATCACCAAAACATGATTAACAAATAGGTTACAGAAAGAGAGCAGATAGGTTTTCCCAGCAGAACCTTTTCCCCTTAGTGTTATAGAAGAAAGTAAAGGAATTCACAAACTTCATGAACTTGACTAATGATTTTTAAAGTTACAGTTCCCAAACTGAAAAATCAAATACTGAGGATGTTGAGACAGAGAGATTGTCTTAGAAACAGCACAGGACATAAATATGGAAGTTTCACTCAGACAGATGGAAGTGGAGGAAAAAAAGAAAATAAACTTCTGACTTTGTTCTTATGCTTAGAGTTAGTTGTTTTGCCAAGGTCTGGGCTGTGCTAAGCACCACTCAGATAGCAGGCCCTTAGTGAGATCTATTCAGAACCAGGAACAGATTAGCAGAATAGTCTCCACCTCATCTTCCTTGTCAGGGCAAAGTAAGGAATAAATCCCAAATCCAGGCCTTCAATTGATTCTTACCCCCTCCAGAAGCACATTGACTCATTGTAAAATGTCTGAAGGCTGACTCAATCGCTATTGGGTGTCTCACGTGCATTAATCTTGTTGTCATTTATTGTACTATGATGAAGACACACTGCAAATTTATAAAACATGTCTAATATATATTTCATGCTGTGGTTATATGATTCCTAGTTCATCCGAATAGGATTCATGAGCCATATCTGATGAATAAAGCTATTTTTAAAATGAGATGTCTTTTTCATGATTCTGTGTCTGTTTTGTCAAAAAAGGGATATTTTTCTTTCAACCAGAATCTGCTGTAACTATGATGAAGAGTTTAAAATTTCCCCTGCTCAAGTCTCCAAGGACATGTCTCACCCATAAAAGTTAGGGGTTTGCCTATCTCCCAGTTGTGAGAAGTTGCCACACTTGCATGCACTTTATTCACATTACAAGAACATACAGCAAATAATGCTGTGACTGTCACAAGATCAAAATCATGAAAACCTAAATTAAAAAAGAGAGTATGCTTTAAATGTTCATGACCCAGGAGAAAAAGGAAGAGCACCATCAACCAGACCCTGCACTTCAGTGCAGCTCTCCATTTCTTAGTAAGAGACAGAAAACATCTGATCTGCTCCGGACTAACTGATGGTGAGTGAAAGGCCCTGAAAGAAAGCACTATCTGATTCTTGAGAGCCAAACTTTCTTATGGAAGTTTAGCCAATGTATTTCATGCCTGTCATGGTGAGTAGCCCTACAAAGCCATTTTTGTCTGTTTCCCAAAAAAAAAAATTTCCTCATGGAACCCTTCAGAGAGTGGATTGCAGTTAAAAAACTCCAAACTTGCTCTGCTGCTGGTAGTTGCTCTACTTGTGTCCCTTGAATGCACAAATCATGAAGGGGTGCACTTGCTTCCTGCTACACCTAAACATGGTGAAGTACTTGATTATCATAAGGAAATAGATAAGATGTTTTAATGTCTCTTGTGAGATGGTCATCTTTTGTAGAGATGTGTTTGCAGTTTAAAATTAGATTCTTAAGTTCAGATTTTGAAATTGACTTTTGAAAAACTTAGGAAAACTTTATTGGAGTCACCCATGCTCCAAGTGCACCAGAAGTTACTGGACTTGAGGATAAAATAAGTCGTGAAATCCTGTATCTATAGTATTCTAGCTGTGCAGAATACTATAGATATCTATACTATTCTAGCTGTTCAGATAGCTATAATGTTCCCTGTAGCTCCCAATTCTCACAGAAGATGAGCAGCAACTCAGAGCTCCATTAGTCTTACTGAAATCCTAAAAATACCGTCCTCTTCCATCTGAATTAATCTAGCCTCAAGTAAATTCAGAGCATACAGGGCAGCCTCAGTTTGCACATCGAATTAATCATTCCTCTTCCTTTGCAGACTCCCCGTGAGCTCATTTAAAACCAACCAGAGGTATCCAAAATAGTTTCACAGACCTCAAACCTCCCTGACATAAATTCCAATACTCCACTGATTAAGCTCAATGAACTTTTCAAAGTTCATTAGTATCATGAATTGGATTTAGTTCCATATATCTAGAATAAACAAACTTTCAGAAACAAAAAGAATTCCTTTTTTTTTTTTTTTTACATTTTGACTCAAATTGTCAAGAAATGTGACCTACTTCACCAAACTGTAATTGAGGCTATAGATGGACAATTTTCCAATACACTGATATGGAATAGATTTAAAGAATCTTTTTGCATAGATGTTGCTATGTCTGTGAAAGTCAATTACCAGTATTTTGTGCAAACTGTCACGGAGTTTTCATAGCCAGGACTTGACATGAATATATTGACGGTATTTAATTGCAGGACATAGAACACCAAATCAAGACAATCAAATTACAAAAGACAGTTACAAATCCTGAAGCTGATAATTTATGGGGTATTTTCTACACTTGATATTACTTTTTATGGACCTTGTGAGTTCTGTAAGAACATTTTTCTATTTAATTTGTTTTTTCCAAACACTTGTTTTTCCTTCTTAATGCAGAAAAGATGAACCTTTTGCAAGTTTTGGGACCAGAAGTAGCATGGGTATACTGGGCCTGCATTACTGCAGGAGAAGAAATAATGCACTCACCTCCTCTTCTTCTCACTACATTTGAAAAGATCTCAGAATTAATTTATGACTCTTCAAAGACCTCTCTCCCACTTTGTTCATAAAACATGAGGCAATGACCTCTTTTCAACTCCTTGCCCTATTCTGCTCTGTTGTCAGATCTGTCAGAAAGCAACAATTTTAAAAGCCATTTTATGTATTTTTGCAGCACCAGAGAATGCTTGGTGGATCTTCAGCCTGGGCACCAGATGAGGACCAGGCAGATAGGCCCAGGCCCTGCAAGCAGCCAAGGAGGGAGGGCACATGCATGTCTGTAGAATAAAACAGTGTGGGATAAGACTGGTGCAAAAGGCTTTCTGCTATGACTCAGTCTATATGCTAAGGAGAAAAGTTTGAAAAATTTAGTGCTAACCTTCCCCAGAAGTCTTCCCCAAAATCTTGACTTGACAACTAACTTATATCTTCGTGAAGACCTGTATGTGTGTAGACACATTCATCAATAACTTAAGGTAAAACTGGATACACAACTACAACTGGAATAATAATGAAGTAAACAGAATTATAACACTAAGAAGGTTGTGGACATCTTTAGTAAAAGAATAAAAGGACTGTGCAAAATGTTAAATACACTAAATGCACCCACAGATGCTGACACATTCAATAAATTAACCTCCATGAGAAAATGCACGTAGAGGAATAGCTTAATAAGCAGATTTACCATATTTTTTTTAAAAAAAAAAAGGCAAAAAAAACTTCAAAAGAAGTATCATTAACATTATAATTGTGTAATAGTTTTTCTTTTCGATTATGACAATTATTGTCCAGATTGCAGTAGACCTGGTCAGCTTAGTCTTCTAATGTAAACGAATCAGTAAACACCAGTTTGAGATCAGAATTTAGAGGTGCTTTTCTTTTTAAGCCCAATTCCATTAACTGTTTGCAAATCATTTAGCAGTCATTTAAATCCTAAACAGTTAACAGATGTTCTTCTTAATGCACCATAAGTCACAGAATGTTGGTAACAAACAATAACTCATATCAGAAAAAAAAAAAAGAAGGGGGGACAAAAAGACCAAAACACAAACAAACCTGGCAATAAACTAAGAAGTACCAAAACAAGGAAAGACTGAAGGTGTCACCAATTTTTAGGTCCCTATAATTGCATGATATTCATTAAGAAGTAAAATCCTGTTTCATCCTGGAAACTGAGTAAGAAATAAGGAAATGTTCACACTGGCAAAAGAGGTACAAGAGAAGTGATGTTAGGAAACTATTTACATACCAAATTATGGTAGCATTTTTTAATTTTTTTAGTTGACAGTTTCAGTTTAGACTCTCCAACTAACTGAAAGCATGCTTTAGCACACATAACCATAGACTTGTTCTTTGCCTATCCAAAGACAAATGTTCAAAGGACTTGATATTATAGAAACAATTCGGTTTCAGAAAGCAACTTTCAAGATGTTGGCAATGGAAATTGCATCACTGTTTCCAGAATTTCTATCTAATCGCTTTTCTGAAAACAGAACTCTCAGACTTTCCACATCTATCTTACAGATGGACTATAATTTTCTTTTACAATTTAAAACAAAGGACTAAAGATTATGAAAGTTTTGAGGTGCAGGGTGGATGGGAGGGTGTACCCTCTATGTGAGCCACAAGAAACAGATCTTATAGCTAACAGCAATGGAAATAGTATTTTATTTTTTTCTGTGTTTTCAGGACATTGTATGGGAACATCAGGGACAGTAGGCTGCTTCATTTTAAATTTCCAGACTGCAGAGTATTTCTGTACTTTCCCGTCACTATCATACTCTGCCTTAAATCACATAGCAAAATACCTATAAGCTTCAAAATATTGAAGAAACTTGAAGAACAGTTTCAGATTCCTCAACACTATGCCCTTGAGACTGCTGTAGCCTGCTAGTGCCAATAGAATTGGTCTTTTGACTTTTCTTGGCTTTCAGTAAGACCTTAAAAATACAGTTTCAGTTCCAAATAATTGGCTCAGACGAAAGGAAATGGTGATAACCATTGCCTGAAGCACTGGACACATATGCACTTCCATGAGGTCTAAATATTAGTGCCAAAACTCTGCACGCTCTGTGGCTCTGGCCTCTGACACCACTTTTTCAGACAACTGTCATATTCAACAGCACTGGCAAACTCTAAACAATAAGGAATTTCTGATGGGAGTGAGGAGAAGAGATACTGAAGTTAAGGCTACAGGCAAGTGCTACTTTATTATCCATAAATGCCTCAATTTTGGAGCCTCATTCTGAAGCCAATATCCTTTCAGAGATTCTGTCCTTACTTTTCTGTCATAGCTTGTAGGAGACTGCTGCTGTATTTATACTGGTGTGTACTGCAGACTTTCAGTGTCCTATGACCATCTTGGGACTTGTAGCATCTTACTTCTTCTCCATTTGGGAACAATGCACCTCTCAAAATGTGAAAAAAGACCAACAACAATAGCAAGCAAAAAAAGAGTAGTTCTGCTAATAAGCATTTCATTCAAGAGTAAATTAGGGTAGAGAGATTGGTTTGCCTGAAATTGCAGGAGTCTGTGCCAGAACTGAAAATTGAACCCAGGCTCTGTGCTTTGACTGTAACCAGCCTATCCTCAGTTAGGTGTTACTTTCATCCTGTGGGGTACCTTTAGTCACTAACCAAATTACCTCTGATACCAGAGACAGCAACTGGAGCAGTGATGGCAACATATGAAACCCCTCAATCCAGCACCATCGGGGTGTTTCTCTGGAATGTATGTATCACTGCATGGCAGTGTTGTAGTGTGGACACCAGGACAATGTGTTCATCCCAACATGGGGGGTGACCTGTGAGGGGACAATAAGGTGTGCCCTTTCAGGGAGATGGGCGTGTCAGCAGGAATATGAGGCAGCCCTGCCCTGTCAAGCACTCTGGAGAACCATGTCCCTCAGACAGGGAAGAAATGAGCAAGAGGTGGAACCAGCTGAAACTATAAGGAGATTCATAGAAGAAATACAACTGGAAAAGGCAACCTCTCAGCTAGAAAGAATTTGATAGTTGGGATATTGTAACAGGTCCACACTCAACAGTTTACACAAAGAATTTTGACAACCACTTGGAACAAACATTTTAAGTTTGCATTTAAAGATAAATTGGGAGAGAAAGCAAATAATAAGAAACAATGCAGACAGATAAAGAAGGTCTTGGAGTAGCTATTTTAAATACCAACATAACTAATAAATGCAAATGAAGTTCAGTGCAGATAAGCGCAGAATTATGAGACTGAAAGTAAAGAATAAAAAGGAGGACCTATCTTCTTAGAGGCAATCAGCTGCACTGTAATGGCCAAGAATGAGATCTGGGGAATTATTGTAAAAGAAGTCCCTAAAGCTTTCAGCGCAGTGAGGAAATGATTGAAATAAACAAGATGATAGGCTTTATTAAACCACCAGAGTATAATGTTCAGCTTCCACACACTGCAAAGGGTAGCAGTGAAATGCACCAAAGCAAAAGTATTAAAACCAAAAAAGCAGCATTAACCTTATAGAATAAGATAGATTTTGTCCTTGGCTTTTGTCTAGAGTCTGAATCTTCTAGAGTGCAATGCTCCTGTGTTACTATAATGTCCTCTTTTATTATTTCTCTTCCTTCTATAATTTTTTAACCTGTCATATAAAACTTTATGAGAACTTACCCAGGAAAGGACAACATCTCCTTCACAATCACTGTAATCTATTGTTCAGGTCAGGCAGACTGTTCAAGCATAAATCCAAATTCTACATTAGATGCCTGTCTGGGTTACCAAAATACCTGAGAACTACATTCAGAAACAAAACTAAAAGCAGTATTATTGCAGTATAGCAGTGTTCAGAGAGGGTATCAGCAGAGCCTGGGATGTGCAAAGGAAGAAGCAGGTTGAAAAGGAGAGAACTTGCAGTAACAAAGGCCAGGTGGGGACATAAAACAAGAGCTATATGCAGAGGAAACCTAGCACTACAGCAAGTCAGTTTGCCCAGCCTTCTTTCACCACAGGTCCTCCAGAACTTACTGGGGAGCTCCTGGCAGCCATTAGCTTCTTTTGGTATAATCTTTAACCACTGCTGATTCTAAGAACACAGCAGAACAGCGGAATGGATATAGTGTGGCAGCCTGGAAGATCATTTAGTTCAGACCTGCTGAGGGTTTAAGCACAAAGCAAACACATAGCAATATTTTCCAAGGATTTATTCAAGACCCTAAATAAAATGTTGTTTTTTGAACAGAAAACTTTGTTAACATTTAGTTTGTCAGGTTATCTTCTAAACTCATGTAAACTTTTACTACTCACAAAATCATTTGGCAAGAAATGTCATGGGTCCATTCAAAATAAAACCATTATCTTAGCTGACGCCTTTCTAGTGATGAAGAGAGCAGGGGATAAAGTTTTCCCACCATTTGTTTTTTTACAGCTTCATATCCTACCTAAGAACATTCAGCTTGCAGTCCACAACAACCTTAGGAATTTTTCACTGAACTGCTTCCCAGCCAGTTGTTCCTAGTCTTGGTTTTGACAGCATTAAATTACTGCATTGAGTGTGTAGTCCCACCTTTGCCATTTTCTTTTTTTGTTTTTGAACTGTTTCTGCAGGTTGTCAACACCATCTAACCTGCCCTTCACATAGCTGCTCTCCCCTCCTCATTTTGTTTCAATGTGAAATTTAATAGGATATTTCCTGTCCCCTAAGTAACATATTAATAACACCATTGACTTAGAGCTGAACAAGAACAGACCCCTGCAGATACACCTCCATTCTGTCAGTGAAACATGATATGATGACTTTTTTAAGGTGTTTTGCCTCTATCTTCCATAACTCCCAATGTGCTTCCATGAATGCTGTAAAGACAGACACAGAAGCTTCAAAAACATCAAGGTTGGTTGATTGGTTTTGTTTGATTTGGTTTTTTTTCCAGTAGGCACTTGTATGTAGTTCATTTACTCCTGTATTTTCTTACAGTTGAATTCAAGTTGACTGGCCTTCAGTATTTCTTCCATCCATTTTATCCTTCATGAGATACTACCTGCCCTTCTCCCAGAACCTCACCTATGCTTTCTGAGCCTGCAGAGATAAAATCCTATGGCTTAAGGATCATTTGGGGCTCTAAACATCATAGTACTAAACTTCCTACTGCCCAATAGGAGCAGGGAATTCAAAAGCTTGAACTTCAGGTAGCTATTCTCCACCTTCCCAAACTTATTTAGGATGTACCCAAACCTGCAATAAAAATGAAAATGTAAAAGGCTTTAGGCACTCTGTTTCAACAACATTTTTGGTTCACATTTTTTGTGCTCTGTTGAGCAACAAATAAACTCTTTTCTTGCCATCATCTCCTTCAGCATGTATGGCTGAAGAATGATTTGTTGCTGTTCCTGTGTCTCCTGGTTGTCAAGTTCATTCTTTTCATGCAGAAGAGTAACAACCAACTAAAACAACAGGGACATGGGTGCTGATGTGATCAGGGTTCAAACTGCTGAGCCACAGGTGCAGCTCTCCCATTTCCCGGTGATGTATTTAAAATGCCTCCTCTGGTCTATTGCTGAGTATGGCTGTTTTCAGATGGATTTCTGCATAATTGCACTTTGCAGGGCACATTGCTTCTCATTCTGTTCTAATCCTTCTATTTTGGTCAGTCCAGTGTACAAAAGCGTAAATCGAACATTTTCAAGATGTCTCAAAGGTTAAAAAACCAATTTACCACAAAATTAGACTCTCACTTGCAAGAGGTGCCAAACTCCTCCAGATTTAGCAGGACTGTAGACCTTATTAGGACCACAGAAAACATCAATGCTCCTACTCAGGACCTCTCAAGAGTGGATTTTTTGTCTCAGTAAAGCTACTTTAGACTCCTCTGCTGGCACAGTAAAGCCCAAAACCTGGGGTAAGTGGTGCTTGGGCATTTCTTGAGGGCACAAAGTCTCTACAAACAACTCTAGCACTTTGCCTAGACATTCCAAACACAGTAGTACAGAGCTGTTTCCTCTATCCCTTTGAATTCTTGTATATTTAGAGGCAGCTCCCAAAGGACTTTCACAACCAAACCACCCAAACTACTGTAAAATGTGCCTGGCTCAGGGTCAGCTATGGCTCGGCAGCCCCAACAGGAGCTGGCACATGTCAGAGCAAAGCCAGAGGTGAAGGATGTGAGTGTTGGAGGAGGAGGCTAATATGTTTTTATATGTCTTTTGAGCTCTGTCTTTGGGTCATTGACTTTGTGACTTTCTTTGCACTGAAAGAAAAAAAAAAATGATGTGAAACATGTACTTGAAAAGTACACCTTTAATAGCCTCTCCTTGGCAGAATCAGCTGAACTCAGATGCAAAACTGCATTTTGCCAAACTGCATGAAAGCATCATAAGATCTCATTTTATCTCAGTTCTCTAGATTTATTGTAGTGGTGCCCTCTCACACTTCCACTCCAAAAAGCATTCCCATTATAAACCTCCTCCCTTTTTCAAAGATTTTAACTCATCTCATATGTGCATGATGCAGTAGCTTGGCATACAAAGTCCTTAGTCCAGATGTGGATTTTTTTTTAAAGAGGTTAAAATGTGTTCTGCAGTTCTTGATTTACAGACATATAAAAACTTTAAGGTTTACACTTCTAAGAGCTAGGAAGGGTACCTGAAAAACATAAATGATTGAAACCAGGGCAAAAAGGAACTATTCCGCATTTTAATCCTAGCATCACTTATTTGAAAGGTAAAATATTTTTTTCTCAGACTTCATCTCCTGAGCATCTACTTTTTTTAAATATAGCAAAGGCTCAATGTATTCCACCTGCAATAAAGCTGCTGGAGGGGAATATAGGAGGAACAGAGAATTTTGCTCGTGATACGTGGTATCAGAGAACAATTTTGGTATTTGTAGTTATGACTCAAGGGGTTACAAGGTGTGACCAAAGGAACCAGCATCATATCACCAGACACAGATGACAGTGAAATGGGATGCAAAAGGTAGTAACTTCTAAGTAAAGGACATAGTGGCTGATCCCTTAGAAATACAGCTGCTTAAATTTTTCCACACACCACCATAAGGCAGCTTTCTGCATGTGTTCTGAGCCTACTGCATTGTTACAGGTAGCCCTAATAAAGACAATTCAGTTTTGCTGAGAAGTAAAATCTTTCACACACCACTACCCAAGACACTCCAAGGGTGGCTGCAGGTGTCACAAACCAAAGAACAGCCTACCTCTGCTTTCCTGCATTATTGCCTGAGTCTACACCCCTAACTGTTGAAAAAACAGGCATAAAAGTGTTTAAAAAAGTAGTTTACAGCAAAAAGGAACAAGACTGATGTCAAAGGACCTAAAAAAATATTCTTACACTAGCTGTTGGAAATATCTGGCATAATTTTATAACTCACATGATGCCTTCAGTATTCAGAGAAGGAAACTACCAGTAGTAGGACTTTTTAAACCATCCTGCCAGTAAGTTAGAGAGGGTAACACAGGAGACCTGCTCATCAGATGTTCAAGACGAGAACAAACCACTGGTCTCATTTACTGTCTCAAACAGGTAAATATACAACGCTGCGCTCCATATCTCATGTCTCAGCTCAGCAGAAGCAAGCCAAGCCTGAACCCTCCAGTGGGCTGGGCACGTTTCATTTGCTGGTCAGAGTCATTGCACCTCTGCTGTCACGACCCAGTCTGGCTGCTGCCCTCCTTGTGCAATAGTCCACGTACTGCTTGGTCCAGGCAGATATACTGTTAGGGGACTGAGCCAACACTTCAAAAAATGACATTAGCTCCTTGGTAGATAATTAGTAAACATAATTAACTAGGGTTTGTGCTGCATCACAAATGAGAAAGCCCTTTTGCATGTGTTTAGTCTTCATGTATTTGAAAGACATTCCAAATGCTGAGACAAAAAGGGAAACTGAGGCTGTGTCACACCCAGTGTCAAATTCTCTGAATTCCCTTGGCACTGCTCTTCTGTCTCACCATATCACATGCTTTGAAAGAGTCTTTCAGCTATTTCAAGAGCTATGGTAAAAAAATGGTATTTTACTAAGGCTGGGTGCTGTAATAATGGAACTTTGCCTCACACACTTGGAAGTGATCCAAACATGACAAGTAGGAATTACACACTTAAATTAGACAAGTTCAAAAGTCACATCACTGAAGGTATTTCAGTAGCAAACCAAAAATGGGTAAAGACACTGTTAATGGCCTTATTAATTGTTTTGCATAAATTGAGTAATAGAAGAGAAAAAAATAATGACTGTTTCATTGTGTTCCTTTTTGATATGTTGCCTGAAAAAAATGACTTATTTTCAAAAGACACTAATTGAGCATTTTAGATTTCCCTTTGCATTATTTTACTATATAGTCTAGATAATATTTAGCTTACTGAGATATAAAAGAAGTGAAAAATGAAGTAGGAAAATGGAAGGGACGTCACAGTTTTCTTTTTAAGGTGACTAAGGAATCAACATCTTGGTAATTGCTGACCAAGATGTTGCATTATGAACTTCAGATGATTCAGTAAGAAGCTTCCCCAATCTGTTCTGAAATTAGCAAGGAACATGGGAACAGGATACTAGCAAAGCTGCAGCTGTCTGATAATCCATTAAACCAGTAACTTACTCTGTTTTAAAAAATTTAACTGCATTTTCTGTCATGTTCTGGTTGAATTTTCTTTTTAAATTTACTTGTAGAGGCCTTTTAGATTTGGTAGTCTCACTACCTATGTCCTGCAGCTGTGAAGCTGGTTTTTAATTGATGATGAGGAAAAATGATTCCCTAATATATGCTCTAATGGTAGGATATGAGATTTAAGTTGGTTTCCTTTAAGACAATTACAGAAAAGAATGTGTTGTAGCATTGTGGTCCACAAAAGTAGCCTTGGTTTTGCAGTTTTACATTTCAAAAAATAAAAATCAATTTATTGGAAAACAGAATCATTTAAAACTAAGACAGTGAGTTCAGTCTTTTTGGCTGTGCTTGTTCCACCAAACAAGCTCAGTTGTGAGTAGGGACATTTCCTCCAGAGCAATGAATTCTGCAATAACAAACAAGCATAAAGCCTTTATGTTCCCTCATAAATTGTTGCACTTGAAAACATAAAAAAAAATTTCTGTATTCTCTTTAATCAAAATCAGTTCTATAAAAGCAGAATACAGGTTTAAAGAAGGCCCCAAATAATGCATTACCATGACACTATAAAGCATGATGTGTATGAGGTATGCTACACTGGCACTTACTGAGCTGGAGAGACCTGCAATGCAGTAAAGGTTTGATAGGAAATGAAAGGCTAGGAAGTTTTACATTTCCTTTACATGTACTCAAAGCATTTAATATTTCTACATACTGATATAAACATGCCCTTATTTGAGGCTTTTAGGTACAAGCACAGTTTACTACTAAATGACTACTATTGCAAGTGGCAATTCCAGCTAACAGCCCGTAATTTGTCAGGGACGGAAAACAGAACGCTGTTACACTGCACCTGGTTAATCCTAGCCCAGCTGATCCTGTGCATGGGACTGTCTGCACGGCCCAGCAATCTAAGCAGTAACAAATCCCACAGCATAGGCACAGATCCTGTTGACTTGTTCATCAGATTTTATTGCCTTTTTTTTAAACTGCACATAAAATGTTCTTCCAAGGTTTGCTAACTATGGAATGTATGCTCAAACTCCAGGACAACTGAAACTTTATGGGAACCTGCACTCTGATTCAGCTGTTTTGAGAGGGGTAATGAGAGAGGGAGAGAAATTTTTCTAAACAAATGAGTTTTTACATTGGAAATACTCTACTTTATGTTTTAATGCACCATGGCAGAACATTAAAGTGTGATGTGCAGGCTTTTAAAAGGGAGAATATTACCATTTGTGGTTAGTCACCATCCATAGCCCATTATTTGAAGGAAAATATTATCCACTAATGGCAGCACACAGGAAATTGCTCCCTTGATGGAAATGGTTTACAACAAGTAGGAAACAACTTTGGAATGGAGATTGGCTAATAGCTTTACCTTGTCTTTGCAATGTTTTTTATACTTCTTTGCCTTTACTGCAATGTTGACTAAGGATAGAATCTTTATCAGAGAATATTAGTTATTTCTTTAGCTTCTGTGAGCAGTAGGAAAAAATAATTTTTAGTTGAAAATGTTTCTTAAAGACCATAAAAAGCATCCCTTTTAAGTTGGCCTACTAGGGACAATTATTTTATTTCCAGCTTTATATTTCCCAGTTAATATCTGGTTCACTTTTCCTAGGGATACGTTGTAATTTGTCATCATCGAAATCACTCAGTCCAGTCTGAGGTAAATTTAATTTGGAAAGAAACTGGTAATGATATATAAGTGAAGGCAAATACTACATAGAACAACATAGGTCCAACCCAAAATCTGGATGCTGCATCTTCCATTCCACCATCAGACCTTGAAAAATGCAGAAGTTTCAGTAAAACCATTTTTCAGAGTAAGATTTAACAGTGTTACTCTCTTACATACTACAGAATGTGCATTAATACATTTTTTCCTGATAGACTTTCATCTGACAATCTCAAGTGGCTTTTGAGGGATTAAAGTATTAACCAAAAATGGTTAACACGCTATCAAAAAAGATTTTTTTCTCTCTGATCTTAATCCATTTGAGTTTCTGTTCCCTGCATGGCTGGAATCCAAACATGGAGGGGTTTTTTTTCAATACCAACCATAGAAATCTGTTCAAAGGAGTGTTCCCCCAACTTGTTTTCAGACGCTAACAGACACAATGACCTTCATGATCTATTGATATTTACAGAGTGAAGCCTTTCTGATTGCCCCCACCACACCTTTTCCTCAGGAGTTTCAGGGAGCTGGAGAATAACTCATAGGCAAAAGTACCTCATAGCTGGTTATATCTCAAGCCTCTGACTTCTGTCTGTCAAAGAGCAAGTGGTCAGCATAGGAAATGGAGGTCAAGACACCTGCTTGCCTGTAAAACTCATGGTATCTGATGTGGGAATCTGATCAAGCAGCAAGCTTCCTTGCCCCGAAGAAAAGAGAAATACTGTTAGTCACCCAGTAAGATGAACAATACATTTAATTGACACTCAGTTCATGGCCATTTAGATCAGAACATCCAACAGTTTAGGCAGATACCTATCATACGCGGGAGGCTGAGTTGCCAGCTTACATTCCAACCAAGTACCCTCTTGTGTATTCAGAGAAAGGTTTGCAAGTTAAAGCCTTAGAAATATCAGACCATGAGAGTTTTTATGCTTATATAAATTGACACACATTCTGCCAACTCTCTTCATATGTTAGCCAACAGCAGAAACAAAAAGCAAGGTAACGCACTCGAGCATCCTTCCTGACCAGGCACTACCCTTCTCTCACATTGCAAGCCCATTTCTCCAGAAGGCAGCACTTGTAGTCAGCTCAGGATTGAACCCAAACAGATAGGTTCTGCAGGGGAAAGAACAAGTTAATAACCCATCAGTGACAGGAGGAGCAAGATTCTGAGCCCTTCCAATAAATTCTCCCCACCTAGTAGGAACAGGCTGTTATCTGTCTGCATAAGTTATCCCACCATCTGTAAAATAAGTAGATTGTACCTGTCTAGGCTTCCCTCCCTGAATATATTGTAAGAGAAGGACATAACTCAGTTGCTGCAGATTAAAACTGTAATTCAGATGCCCAAGTACTTTATAGGTGAATTAAACCTGTGTTGAATTTCGTCTATTAGGCATTTCAGCTGAAAGGGAATGAGCAAGTTGCATAATTTATTATTTAATGTTTTCAATAGACCTCACTATCATACTCAAAAGCAAATAGTTTGCATGAGATGCATGTGTAGATGGGAGTTATAAAAAGGCTATGCCAAAAGGTTTTATGGTGATGCAGATGCAATGAGAAAATTGCTTTATAAAGATGCTTTCCATGCAGTAGCTCATTTAAAGACTGGAGAATTCTTTGTCCATTATCACACAAATGTACAAGACAAATTCAGGTTTTTTAATGACTGTGGAGAGCATGCCTCACTCAGGCTTCCAAATTTTGGTTCTACTCTTTCATTACAACTCCTCCCACCATGACACTTGCTTATTTCCTAAGTAAAAGTTAATCTATTTCGCACTCCTCACAAAACATGAATCAAAACAATACATTTCTTTACACTTTTCCTTGGAATTTCATCATTGCAAGCTATCTGTCCTCCCAGTTCCCATTTTCTGTTAGCTAGGTTGCTCAAACTGGGTTCCACTAGGGGATGTGCAATTTTGAGATGGTGTTCAAAAAGCACTAAAATCACAGGGCCCAGTTATTGTTAAAGCCCAAAACATGAGCAGCGGTTTCAACCAGGTATTAAGCACAGGTGTCACAACCCAGTAGCATTTCCGCCTGCCTTTTGCAATGACACAGGCATCAGTCTTTGCTCAAGATGTGATTATTGTCTCTCATACTTCCAAACCCTTTTAGGAGGCAGAACCTTTATAGGTGCCAGCTCAATGCTACATGCTAATAGAAAATGAAGTCCATATTTTGCTTCACAAAGCCATGCAACAGTCAAAGCTTTTTTTATATTTTTTTTCTGTTATTTGACTCAAGTATTTTAAACTACAAAACACTCTGATCTGTAGCCCAAGATCCCGAGGTCTCCTATTTCAGGGACAGAAGGCAGAAGCTGATATGATCAGAAGTGATTTATTAGATAGCTTCAACAGTTTCTTTGTCATCAGGCACATAGCTTTACACATCAAATGTTGTCAGCCGCTTGTTGGAGGCCAGCTTGTTCAATGTCTAGAAACAACTGCAATGACATGGCAGCTGTTTGAGAGAGAAAGGAAACCAGCAATCGTAACCTCAAGGGCCCAGTTCTGGACAGGGGTATTACATGACTGGGAAGCAGCAGGGAATTAGATACAAAATTCTACAGACTGAAGTTCAATCGAGGGACACTGTGGGATACCAGTGGTTAGCAACAGAAGCAATCATCAGATAGGATGGGGAAAATGCACAGATAATTGATTGGAGCAACATTTAGGCGCAGATAACCCTCCAATTCTCAACTAATACTTATAGGAAATGTCAGAGGAGCAATTGAGCTAGCAATAACGATTATATCACTTTTCATCCCATAAGATCTTTGGATGCTTTTCAGACTGCAAGATTGCTCATCCACTGACAAATTACAGCTGCCTACAAAAGCCGTTTTGCAGCACTATACAATAGCTATTATAAGGGAAATTAAGAATAAACTTCTTCTATTGATCCAGCAATGGGAATCTCCAATAGACAGAATGTTATTTCCTGACCTAAAGTAGAGGAAGGTTGAAAAAATGGCAGTAACCATGAGTACTAACAAAGCACGAACAAAGTTAGCTTCAAAGAAGCCAAGAAATCTCTGTGAGAAGTAACAGAGGAGACCGGGGCACTCAACAGGAAGATTTAACATAGCGTCAGGGAGCAAGGGAAAAGGGAACCTCAGCTCCACCCAATTATCCCACTCTCCTTCCCTCACAAAGCATACTTTCCAGCCAAAACCATCACTCCCTATGGTCTTGTCACAGGAGTAAACAGTGACTGTATATGCAAATATAATTATCTCGTCCTGAAAAAAACAGAGTGGGAAAGGAAGATAAAGAGGGAATCTTTCCAAAACAGTTTCCTTCACACTGCCTGTGGGGAATTGGGCTGCATACAGCCTTGTTGGGTGGCAGCCCTCCCTCCTTCTCTGGCTCCAACAGGAGCACTGGCTTTGCTTATAGAACAACAGTACATCTCAGGAACAGCCAAACAGCCAAACTGCATCTCCTGCCACCTGTGACTGGAATTTCACAGAGTGTGTTTTGTTCCAAAACAAAGGAACCAAAAGTAAGTCCTGGAGACTCTCACTCCACAGCTTGAGGGTCTGCAAAAAACCCAAGCACGGTATATTCAGCTATTTCCTGCTCAGATTCTGCAGTACACCTTTGTAATGTCTAGTTATCAACTCCTTCAGAGGGCAGTTACTTTCTTCTGGAATAAGGTTTTCATGTTTTCCCACAAAATATGGCTGCTTCAGAGCACTAAGGAGAAGGAGATCAGCAAATCTCCCGCTCCACATAAACACCATCATTTTCTGAAATCACATGTTTCCTGCGCAAAATTACTGTTTTCTGTATCAAGGAGTGCCTGATGCATAGAGTGTAAGAAAAGAGCGTGGATCTAAAATTTGCCTATAAAACTACTGAGCTAAAGGCTCTGTCTTCTTTGACAGCAACTCCCTTCTCCACAGTACCTCAAATTTTCTTCTCCTCTCTGATGTCTTCCTACTGTGTCATTAAACTACCCTTAAGATTGTTTTTTCAGCAATGTGTTGAATTTTTTTCATTAATACAGAACTTAAACACAAACGACATGGGACTTGAGGAGCTGATTTTGTTTGATTTCATTTCCTTTTCCAAAACATCAGTCTCATACAAGGAAGGCACGTACCTTTTCACCCAAGAGTTGTATATCTGCAGGAGAAACAAAGATCACAGAATGCCAGCTCCTGGTAGCTGAGACCACACTTTGATTTGAGCCCTAAACATCTAAAGACAGCTTATTCATTTGAAATGCAAAATTCATTTGAATTTGGAAAACTGAGAAATGTGAAAAGAAACATAAAGTAATTACAAATGACAAATCTCAGAAAATTCATAAAAAACAATCCTTGACAAGGTGCAACAGTTTACAGACCACTCAGGGATGGATAATAGTATGAACAGGAAGGTGCATACCATCTTCCACTTGTACAGAGGAGAGCGCAATGTGAGTCACTGGAGTTCTTTACAGCTTCCAGCATTTATCGAACACAATCCATCCATACAGAAAAGTCCATTTTGAAGAGACTGGTTGGACCACTCACTGTAATGTATATTACTGCTTGAAAATTGGCATTTTCTACAGTTTGCAGCAAGTTAGATTAACAGAGTCAATCTAACAGAAATAAAAGAGGGTTTCATCTTCTATTTTTCAGGAAACTGGCTGTGTCTTGGATACATTTAATTCATATTTTATAGACTTTGTAATATTCAGCAAACATTCCACTAAATGTTAATTGTCGTGCTGTGGCATGATGTATTTATAGAACCTGATGACTTCATTGATTTAAATGGCCTTTGGATAAGATCCAGACTTGCATTCTTGCCCAGTCTCCCATTTGCCAAAAAACAATTTAAAAACCATTAAGTCCTGTGAGAAGATTATCATTAAGAAATTATTTTAATTCAATACCATTTAAGCCTAAAGTAATAGGCAATAATAGCAGTCAATGCTTAAAAGAATGTCATGCTGCTTTGAAGATAGAGTGTTCTTTAGTATTTATACCAAAGAAAAGAACTTATTTTGAGTAAACAGTATTTTTTTAGGGGAGGGAGAAGAAATAAAGCAAGATACTATGTGTCAGTCTGTAAATAAATAGCTTTTGTACTACTTCAAAAGGCTCAAACGGCTAATAAGATTGACATCTGAACCAGAAGATTTCAAGTGTTTTGGTGCTATTAGGTATTAATCTATTTCTCTGAATGCTTTCATGAAAATGAACATCTTCATCAGACAAGTAAAGTGGTAATAATCAGGTCTCAGCAAGACAGATTTTCTAGAGCTTGCCAAATTACAGAAAAGGATGGACAATTAATTATGGCTTTTGTTTATCTAACCAGGGTAAGCTACAAACTAGCTGGTTTAGTCTCATTTTTTAACTCATAATTATATTCCAAGTTACCATGCTTCAGTGATCAGAGGTGAATGAATTTCAAAGGTGAACAGTTCTCCCATTCAGCAGTTAAAGCCATAAATTTGTTGATTTATACTCACCCTAGAGAGTGGAGTTTGTTGGGAGTTCAGAAGGGTAGAGAACAACCAGACTGAGTTATATTATCTATGTGAAGCTGCAGCCCCTAAACTATAAAGTTATTTTAGTACGTATTAACAAGTATTTAATTTGCTAGACAGCAAATAGTTGGGTTTCTTCCAAGGAAGCCTGAGACTGCTGCCTTACCGAAACAAACATCGAGGATCCTTCAGTATTTTGTCTTCTACACTGAGAGGAAGACTGAGCACCAAGCCCAGAGCAGGCCCAGCTGTATCCAAAAGGAGAGGGTGACCAATTCTCATTTAGGATGTGAGGCTTAGCATCTGCAGATTTAATGATGTTGGTGATAAAATCTCACAGGACAAAAAAGGAATAACTTGTTAGCATCACCAAGAAAGCACTGAGCAGTTCTGTTATGAACCTCTTACTTTTGCGTGGTCTCTAATTGAGTGTCACGTCTGTGATCAGCCTCAGTCAAGCATCACTGTAAAGTTGTCTACCCTGAGGGCCACCTTCTGGAAAGGACATGAATGCAGAATTGCCTGCTTGTCAGGCCCAGAGATGAGTGAGTGTGAGGCTGAGATTGGACAAGGATGACTTATGACTCAGTGTGCCCACACACTGGAGTAGTGGAAATGCTCCACTGCTGTTCATGTCCTGAGTTGTTCTCTATTAGCAGCACTGTTTAAAAGACACAGACTGAAGTTAACTAGCCTCAAGTAGTTAATTTCTTCCAGACTCAGATAGGCCCAAAAAAAGGGCAACCATCATATACCCTTCCCTCTCACTGGAGTCTGCTGTCCCTGCCAGTCTGTAAGTGGAGAAATCTGTCCAAGCACTCTGATCCTGTCCCAAGACAAGCCATGTGAATTAGCTCATATAACAGCACAGGTGGTTTTTTCTTAAAGAAGCAAGGGCAAAAGCTTGCACAAAAGGCCCCATAGTCTGACTAACAAGGTAAGTAATCTCTTCCATGAGCTCAGCTAGAAGCTGTCTGTGCACAGCCTACACTGCTGGTTTCTCATGTTCCCAACTTCTTGTTTCAATGAACACATCCTCCAGGTCTCTACCACATGATGCTACAAGACAGTACAAACGGGTTACCATCCTCCAGGTAACCTGGCCAGTTCTTTTCCAGTTTTACTGTGTTTCAGGAGTGCAGTAGAAAGGTTCAGCTAAAGAGGAAGAAGAGTAACATCAACATGGTGAGTCTTCCTGAAGCCAGCAGGAACAGAACGAGAGAAAGGGACCTCAGAACTTCAGCAAATGGCTGTTTTTTCAGATGCTGCTACAAAGCTCTCAGTTCTGCAGAGAAGTGTCATCTGGAAGAAATGTTTGCTTCTTGGGAAGGAAAGAAAGGAGGGAGATCCCCTTGAGAAACTGAGACAAAAGGAGATCCCTTATTTTGTGCACTGCAACTGATCACATGAATGTACTGCAGACTCTGCTCTTCACCCCATGGGAACCTGGCTGCCTATGCTAATTGCGTGTTTGCTTTCAGCTGTGTGTTTGCTCAGGGTGACTTTGAGCAGATAAGTGCTATGAAATATCCTCTTACCTGTGCTAATATCAAATACCTTTCTTGATCATTAAATGAAATCAGGACAAGTAAAATGACACTGAAATTGCAAAGAAAACTATAGTAGTGAATCACAGGAAGACAAACAGTACTTCTGTAATTACGTATGGTACACCAAAAGCTCTCTGTCAACAACTGACCTCTTCAAGTTGTCATGCATGATATCTGATTGTATCATTCACCATCTATTGCACTGATGGGAGTCAGTTGTCAAGCATCATTTCTTTATTATTATCATTTTCCATAGATACAAATGCTCTTTGAAGAGACTGGAGATTAATAAATAGAAATAATTGGTCTGTTCCATCACTTTGCAAAGATTAACACAATCATGTCCTTGGTGAAACCTTGCCATACAAAGCTACATGAATGCAGCAGTAAGGAAGATGTTCAAAGAACTTTTCTGGATCTTGAAGCAATCTACAGCTGCATCCTCTGGGTGTCAAAACAGTAGATCAAGAGGAAGCCTTGTCCTGTAAAAGTTGATCCTGTTTTAATACATTTTAGGAAATGGTATGAAAGCAACTGAACTTGGCAGTGTATTTAACAAAAAAGCAGGCTCCAATCTTTTTTTTTGATACCTTCCTGCTATGAGCACCAATCACCTCAGAGGCCATATCCACAACATTTTCATGAACTCCAAAGTGAGGCTAAATAATATGTCCAAGCTTCTTTCGGAAGTCTACTGCAGAGAGGGGAAAAAAAAAGCCCAGCTGATCGTCCAAATCCCAGGCTAATCTACCAAGCACTTGAGCATCTTTCCTCTGCCAACTATTTATCAGAGCACTTCACGATTCATTGGCTTTCCAAATAGCTTTTCACTGAGGAACAGTGAGTTGCAAAAGGCTTTGCAGATTGAGCTAGAAACGTCCTCAGAAGGTGATCCAGGAATGACTTCAGATACAGAAAGTAAAACGTTGTCTTGAAAGAGGTCAGAGAAACAGATTCACATCACTTCACTGATGCTGCAAAGTTGATATGCTGGACATTTAGCCTCAAACATGAATGGAGGAGCCTCCATTCTCCCTCTCTGCCCCTGCAGCCTATTATTTAGGTGCCACTTGGGAATTTTTCAGCTTTTTCATCTGTTAAAACAATTTCTCAGAGCTTTTCTACAGTCCCAGGGCAGACTTTTCTATAAAAATAGAGCTATGCCAGATACAGATGTGACTCCTGATTAATTATCAGCATAACCCTTTATGTAGACACCAATTGCTTCATGATGGTATCATATATGAATATTATTTCTTTGCATTCCTGTCCAATTAGACAACCAGCCTTAGTGACCGCAAGAGCAGCTTATAAAACCTCAGTGACCAACAGCCATTAAAAACATTTTTTATGTCAGAAATGCTAAGGGGAGAGTAGAGGGCAAGTGACAAGAAAGGGTATAGGACAACAGTGGCTCATACCCTAGGCCTCCACGACAGGATGGGACTCAGCAAAATACCCAGCCAGATCCAAGGGCACCCCAGAAACATTCAGCAAAACATCATCTCGCAATGGGACCTTGTAGTGACATGCTGCACATGGCTCAGGAGTCACAGTCTGGCCACACGAAAGTCATGGGAACCACTATCAAAGACCTTCACAGTGATATTCATGGGTCTGTCCTGGATGAGAGGAGGGAATTTTGTGCTCCTACCATTACCCTGGCACAATTAGAGCACAACAATTTTCACACTCTAGCAGGATTTCATTTCACTTGTCTAACAAAAAAAAAATAAAAAAAAACCCCTCAGGGCAAAACCTTCTCAAGTGGATTTTGACCAAAAAAACCCCCATACAAATAAACAGCAAAGCTACTTGCAACATAGTCGTTCTGGACAATCATGGCCTTTTTGCCAGAAACTCTCGGAGGTCTCCTGCTTGGCAGAACATTGACTCCAGTGCCACAGGGTCTGGGGACTGCAGGGAGGAAAAGAGTAGATTTCATACAAGTCCCATTGATAATGTCTGACTGAGTAAAGTGCAAAAGGTTATTAGACCCAGAATCTTTCAGAAAGACTCTCAGTTTTCCTCTTCTGAAATCCTGCAGACTGGGTTTTCAGATTCAGTGAATATTTTTCCCAGTCTGAACCTAGGAAATATGATTGAGTGATAAACAGAGGCCTGGACAGTTCACCTGAATACCTGTTTTCAAACAGCATATCCAGTGGTGTTCAGAAGGCAATGTCACATGAAGTGCTCCCCTGCATTTTGCTTCAAGCTCTCTATAGCCTACCAGCGTTTTTCAAAAGCATGACAGCAGGTCTGTAAAAAGACAGAAACTAAAAAGAGCTGTCAGTTTAGGGTCTTGAAGTCTAGTTACTGCTGTGCTAGAGGAAGAAGACTGCAAGCAAGGGGTCTAGGACCAGCAGAAGAATAAGGAGGAATAACTACACAGGTTCTTTTTTCATCCACTGTGCTCACCTCAACTTGCCTTGGGGAGAGGGAGAGTGAGGGAAGGAGGAACAGAAGGCACCTGGTACAAGGGATGAGAAACTGTTCAGTCATTCTGAAAAGAAACTGCAGAGAAAAAAAGTTTCAAGTTCTCCTAGTTTTGGAGAACTGTTACTGACCCCTTTCAATGAGTTGATAAGGGTTTGGTGTGAGGTTTTTATTAGTTTGTTTGGTTGGATTTTTTTTTACTTTTAAACTCTGAGATGTCAATTCCAAGACTACCTTATGTCTTCCTGAAACCAGCTGCTACTTCTGTGACTTACTGTCATCATTAGAAACAGTGTGATTTTTAAAAGCAATTGAGAGAAAAGTACACTTATAATTCTAAAAATTTAAATCTGGTTGTTTGTTTTGTTGGGTTGTTGTTTTGGCATTTTTTAGGTGAACAGTTTTGAGCTCTTCAAAACAAGAGAATGAAGTGTAACCCAATGAAGTGTTTGGTTTCTAACTACCATCAGCACTGCACTTACCTGGACTGTGGTTTAATTTTTTTGAGAGAGCATAACTATATTTAAACCACACCATGGTTAGAAATGCACCAGGCATATCTTACATCTGTTGTAAAATAGTCTGAGAGTTGAAACCAGCAGAAACTGAGATGCCAGCAAAGTTGGAGGAAGGGAGGGTAATCACTGTCGTGCACAGAAAGAGGTCAGATTGACAGAAAAGCATTTAATCATTGGTGAAAATAGCAAGTGTAGAGAAGACATTGATTGTGAGTAAGCCTGGATATCAAATACTGCAATATTGTCTGCTGTTATAAAATATTAAAAAAAAACACAAACAAACAAACAAAAACCAGATTGATAGAAGACATCAACACGTCAGTAAAACACCCCTTAAAACAATCTGATAGAAGCTGGGGAGACATTCAGACTTCATTTCTTGATAAAATTATCTATTTGGAATCTCTCAGACACTATTAAGAGACATCATACTTTGATGCTGTTTACTTCTGATCAGCAGTTTTAGAGAGAGTTTTGGAGGTTGTGAATTTACTTGTACGATAATCGAGAGATCTTCCTTGTATTTGCTTGCTTCAGTATCTCATGATAGGTTTCAGCAATTTATTCTGACAAAAAACAAATACATTCATGTTAGGATATTAAATACATATGCACTCTCCCAGGGAATTTCAGTCTTGGTTATCACAAATGCATCATTCATTTCTAATTTTCCTATTCCATGGCAGTAAACAGATGAGCCTTTGCTTGTTCATTTGCATCCAATCCTGTCTCTCTTTCAAGAAGCTGAAAATATACTGCCAGATAAATGCACTGTATTTAATGATTACCTGAAAGTTTCTGCACATTTGGGGCTATACAGCCAATATTTTTGCTTTACACCATTAGCAGTGAATAAGGTTGAGCAGCACTTTCTTCTAATCCCAACTCACTTGTTCCATCTGGATCTCCAAGCACTTCTGTAGTACAAGGTACCATTATTTGACATAATCATCTGCACCTTATTTGCATAGATAGTATGTCTTGATGGGCAGCATCAAAGCAGCATTGCACTCTGTTGAGATCAGCAGTGCATGGAGTTCAGTGCCAAAGGGCAGTGAAAGATGCCCCATATAAAGCATTAAGGTGGAGTGTGTTAAACCAAAATGAAGAGAAGAGAAAAACCCCTAACAAGTAATTTTTCAGTTCAGTTACATGATTTGTTTTGTCTTACATTTGCCTTTCAGTCTATCAGAATAATGTTAGATGTGGAGTAAATTCCAGAAACTGTAAAGGGGAGTCCATGTGATGGCAAGCAGGCATCTGTCTGTGCATTTGTCCTGCATAAATCTAAGGTCTAGAAAAGAACCATGCATAGGAAGGCATTTCATTGAAAATACAAAAGCCAGAAGACCTGTATTTCCAAATTAAACACCTTTTACTTTCTTTTGTTCAGAATGGATATATCTCATGTCATTATCCCAACTTGTGAGAGAAGCAATTACTGAAACAATCCTCCCAAGCTTCTTCTCATGGGACAGAAGGGTTAGACTTTTCCTAGGGCACTTTTGTACACTTTGAGACATTGCTGTTATTAAACCCTCCATATGTTAGAACTACACAGGGAATTTATCAACTTCTGCATGCCCATTCAATAATCACATGGTCTGCTGGCCTATTGACAACAACCCTCTGATAAGGTCTTGCTGTGGCAGAGCTGACAGCTGGGGTTGGCTTGTTTAACAGCAACTTAACACAAAAAATTATCTCTCTGAATCTTATAGAAACACTGCAGTGTCCTAGCACAAGCTCACTGAACTGTGACACTGCCTGAATTTCCTTGAATTTCTCTGAAAAAAAAATCCTTTATTAAACATGAATTCAGTATGAAATTAAAACTAAAATGAGGCAGGTTTGGCAAGAAGCTGCTCCATGTTCTTTGTCAGGAGCCAACAATGACTAGCAGTTCACCGAGCACTTGTCAAAATCAGGGTGCTCAGCAAGAGCTGAGGCATGTCACCTTCATTTCCAGTCCCTGGAAATAACCTGTATTTTCCCCTTTATTCTAGAGTTTATTTAATCACTTGTTACAGAGCAGCTTTTAAAACATGCTTTCTAACTTGCTGAGTTGTAGGGGGTTCATTTCTAAAGGTCCATCTTTGCATTCATAGTGCCATAAATAATGGCCTTCATCTACTGCATTATTATCTTTCCTGTTCTAGTATCTCTCAAAATGACATTTTGCTGGGTGCTCCTATGGCTGAGATGGATTAGCAATACTCACAGGTACTGAAACACATTTATTAGAGAAACACTCCCCGGGTTATTGACTTAAACACTAACGTGATTCTCTCTTATATTCCTTGCAAAGCATAGGAAAAACTAAGTATTCCTTGCCAAACTATTTATTTTGCAGGAGGTTTCAGCAGAGCAGTATAGCTTCTCACAAACTTTTCTTTCCTCTTAGAGACAAGCACTTGCATTAGCAAGTTATGCTCTTGTTTTGCTGCTCATAGATTGAATTGCGTTTATCACTCTGCAAGCAGCAAGACTGCCATTCCACATGTGAAACATGCAATTCATTGATTTCTGGAGCTG
This sequence comes from Sakesphorus luctuosus, assembly GCA_013396695.1. Classification (NCBI taxonomy): domain Eukaryota; kingdom Metazoa; phylum Chordata; class Aves; order Passeriformes; family Thamnophilidae; genus Sakesphorus; species Sakesphorus luctuosus. The sequence continues at coordinate 125,829 of VWZD01007166.1, read as the reverse complement.
TAACCACAGCTTTACATTTATCATGTGTCAGTTCCGGTTTACTTAGCAGTCCCCTGTGTTGGACAACATAGTTTAAAATGTTGCTATTAAAGAGGAGGGGGGGGCAAACATTTCACATACAATGGTAACATTCATCACCTGTTTTTTGAAGATTGATGTAGCACTATTTATCAACTCCCTGTTTCCAATTTCTCTAGCAATAACTTTCTTACTCTTATAGATGGCTCAGAGATCTAAGTACAAAATGACAAAAAGAATAGTTGAAATACGACTCACATAAACCTGTTCCTTGTGCCACTTTTTTTTACAACAGGAAGAAACAGTTTTTGATGCCTGAACTTTTGTCTGAAGGTACAGATCAACTTCATGACCCCTAAGGAAACTACTTTGCCCCCAAAATTAAAAGCTTCACTCTCAAATACCCCCATTTGAGAGAACAACTCCATATTGAGGCATCCTGTTTCAGAAGCCTCTAAATCCCTCAAACACTTGGCTTCATATAAGCAGCCCCTGCTCAAGGAAACTGTCTGATGACCTCATTGATGCATTACAAGCTGAAACAAACCTTGGCACCTGCCATTCAGTTTTCAGATTAAATAAAATCAAGAGCAAGTGACAAAAATCTCATCCCTATCTCAATTTTTTTAAGCTAGTATCTCAAAGTATGAGACACCTCGTGATAGCTTTGGCCTTAGTTTTATCTAGGCCTCAAATTAGCAGGCTCAGACAATCCGACATAGATGAGGAGAGACAGGTATCACCTGACTTAAGCAACCAAAGAAATATTTCATACAAGATGACGCAATCCTGAGATATGAATATAGGAGTAGGAGCTGGTCTCTCAGTTCCATCATGTCTGCAGTAGAGGCAGGACACGCTGTGGCTGTCCTGCTGTGCTGGGCCTTGCTGCTGCCACTGCTACACCTCATTTTGTTCTAGTTCAGGGAAATAGAAACATTTTATTGTTTTCCTCTCTCTTTTGCCTTCATGGGTATCTTTTTGAGTGCTTTATGAATCTAGAGTAATGAAATCTGTTTTCAGTGGGAGGTAGAAAATTGTTGTTATACCTAACTTGTGTAAGTGTATGTTATAGTGTAGTTTTCTTTTAATTTTCTCCTTTCTGTATAAATATATATAAGTAGCTTAAGTATAAACCTAGTTTGAGTTTCCAGAGGTTTTTTCACCCTTTTCTCCTTGGCTGGGGGAACCTTTTCTCTCTGTGTTGGGCAGTTGGCATTTTGCCAGCTCAACACAAGACACACCTTTATGCAGTTTTGTTTGTTTGGGGTTTTTGGAGGGGGGGTTGCCACCTTTTGTGGCTGTGGGCAGAATAAAGTCTCTGACAGCTGGCTGAGTATGCAGAGACAGCGTCTCTGGTCCCTGGTCAAGCAAGCCTATTCTGTTGCCCAGGAAGTCAAGAGAAAGTTGTTTTCCCTTCCTTTCTGAAAGTGTTGCATGCCCCTTCCAAATCCCAGATGGACCATGGAAGACTCTGCAAAACCACACTTAGGATCATCTGTGAAATATTTGTCAAGCAAAATTTCAACAATCTGGTGTTTGTCATGTCTCTCTAGTCTTTAAGGAACAAAATGTGTTCCAGCAGGAGGAGCAACAAAGTGATGGTTTTCTCTGCTGCCAGAATGGGAGGTACAGCAGCCACCTGCCCAGCACCATGACAGAGACAGGAATGCAGCTACCCACTTGCTCCTGCTCAAGGATCTTTTCTTAGCCCTTGCACTGGAAGAGATGTCTCTTGCCAGAAGAGTAGCTTGCATTGGGGTATCAGGAACATGGAGTGAAGAGAGTGGTGACTGTCATCACACCTTGTTCTGCCAACTGGAATATATTTACCATTGGCTGAGGGGAAGAGCAGAATTTGCTCTGTCAGATGACCACAGCAACATGCCAGCATAACTGCAGGAACTAGCAGACTTAGGCTTCTTATTGAACATAGATTCTCCAAGGCAAATTAATGCAGAATCACTTAAACAAAATTATGCCTACTTACGATTCTTAACCTTGAAAACTTTTTCATTCTATCAGAGGTGCTTTCATGCAGTTTACAAAATGAACAGCAAAATCACAGACTCTTTCATCACAAAGCAAGTCCTGTTTGTATGTTGTTATCTATGTGTGAAAATTGCTTTTCTGGGTAGTGTCAAATATGTCTGAAATGAAAGGCTGTAAAAGAAAATCTCTGAAAAAAAGTATTTGTCTTCATTATTGTACAAAAATATATTAACAAAGAATAAATTATGTATTCCTGTTAACTGGCTTTATCTGTTGTATCTGTTCAAGAGTAAACCGCTTTTAGATGAAACAGGACATAGAAAAAGATAACCCCCAAGAACTGTCACTTCCACCTCCTCCAGAATTTTCTAGTATGAAAACAAAGTTATGTCTCACCAATATTTCTTATTAAGAACATATCATCATTTCCACTAATTAAGATACCACTTGGAAAATGGGAAATCCACATTTGAGATGTTACTGTCAGGTAGGTAACCCATACACTTAAGTCTTTCTCAATCCCAGTATTCCTGGAAAGGACCTCAAAACTTTAAGCAGTCTGACTTTCTTTCCAAAGAAGATCCACTAGATAAAGTTGGTCATAGCCAACATCCAGTCTAGCTGTGAATGTCTGCAAGAACAGAGACACCAGAATCTCTCTGGGCAGCCTGTCAGACTGTTTGATCATGTTCGTGATAGCGAAGAGTATTGCTCAATATTGAGCATAGACTTCAAAGTATTCAAAAGTCTCAAGAATTAATTAGAGGCAAAAAAGATTTTAGCCATGGTGTCCAACCACCATGGACATGGAAAGCACACCTTACAGAAGTAATATTTAAGTGAATGAAATAGAAATGGTCAAGGTCTAAGAGCATTTGAAGCCAAGTAAATTTAAGTTACACTTAAGTTGTAAGATTTTAATAGAGTGTGTCAGCTGACTGCTGAAACACATTTGTAAAGAAAAAGGTAGAATCTCCAGATATTCAATTATCTTTGCCAGTAGTCTTAATGGAAAATATATTTTAATAGCTCAGAAATAGTTAACTACTCCTGAAAAAAAACCCGTATCTTGTGGCCTCCCATACAAAAGGTCAGACGAGAACATACACATAAGACCTGTATACTCACATTGAAACCAGCATAAAGCACATAGTTTATTGATTCTGCCTACACAGCAAACAGATTACTCAGCGAGCACCACAGCAAGTCAGAGATGTCCCCAACAGCATCAGAGTCAGTGTTGCTGCTAAGGTGCTTTCTTCTAGAAAAGATTCATTTTAATTTTACTCACATTAAAAAATTCCAACAAAGTTTTAGGCATACTGGTGTGAATACACCAGTAATACTGTAGGGCAACTGCCTGTTTATATTCCTGTAGAATGACATTTATTGCAACAATGAACTTTAGAAACATTTTGGACCAGATGGCAACCTGTCTCCTTGATGGCACATGAGGGAAGGGAAGCCCCTCGAAACTGAATGTAGAGGAAACCTTGGGAGTTCACAAGGTAACACCTCCACTGTCTGTAACTTCCCCAAGGTAACAGTGCTTTTTCTTTTTACCCTTTACATGGAGGTAAAGCCTGACTGGGTGTGAGCTCATCAAGAGAAACAGAAGTGGCAACCTTGTCAAGATGTACACAGCTGTCACCTGCTCCTTGCGACATCAGAGACTGTGGCCTGCTTCAGCTGGGCTTGTGAAGGGAGCTCAAGCCTGTGTTGAAATGTATCAAAATCTGGAGAAATCCTAAAGCGAGACCAAACAAAGACAGTGTTTTGGCAGATACCTGTCTTTTATTGTTCATGTTTCTGATCATTTGCTCACATTCAGCAATCCTTTTTCAGCTTTCTTCTTCTGCCACCCGAGTCAGCCTCTTTTACACAGCTTATTGTCCTAATCCCCAAGCAGCAGGTTATGATATGGGTTTGGTACCTCACTATGATGAGCAGAATTTATGATGCTGTGTGATGAGGACACTGCAGGCATGGGGCAAAGCACAGCCACTCCAGCCAGGGAGGCCTGGAAGCAGAAAGCCCCCTTCCCTCTTTCCTAAGAGGACTCTCATGGCCTTGCCTCTCACAAACAGGCTTTACTTTTTGCACATAAATGCTAGTTCCTTGTCCATAGGTGCACACTTCTGTACATAGAAACCACTGCAAGTACACTCTTTTGATTTTATGAAATGCAGATATTCACACCAGCAAAATTTACACACCTTACCAGGCTCATTAATTTTTCTCTGTACCAAAGAAACAGGATGGTGTTTCAGATACCTGGGGAAGGTACTGTTTAAACACTTACCAACTGCATACATAGTGCACACAAAATGCTATTTGCATTTACCTCCGCAGTGCAGCATTTGAGAATGTACTGTTACATAGTGTAGGAAACAAACACAAGTTTGGAGTTAAAATCGTATCATTTTGATAATCATCCAGTCTATATGTTAGGAAGTCACTTCTGCAGACTCAGTTACATACTCAGCATAACAAAAATATTTATAAGAAAGATGTAGAAATAAAACTCTGGATGCTAAAAATCTAGGATTATTAAAACCTAAAAGTTACAGAATCATGCAGACTTCATTTTGGACTAGCTGAACTAACGAGTACAGTTGCTTCAGGCATTTTCCCAGGAGAATTGAAAGCTTTTGGAGGAAAAAGCATTTGTGTGCGTGCATGTATATCTTTTACATACAGCGAGGAACATACATTATATTTATTTTTGCATATGGTGTGATTTCTCCTTTACTCCAAATGAACCATACAGGATCCTAAGGACTACCAATTAATTTAGTGTCTGTATCTTCAGATATAGAGCACAGCTGTCAAATCACAGACATTGATAGATTGCTATAGGCTTTTTTTTTATATGATGCTGATATAATTTCTATTGGAAGCAGAGCTGGAATGCCAACCTGGACCAGCAGTCAGCTACAGCCCCAGCACATTAACTCCCAGCTTCCTCTCTTAGTTGTGTATATCTGTATATCTATCAACCTGTCAGGCCCAACTTCTGAATAGCTTTAATGTATTCCAAAGATAAACACTTCTGTATTTAGAACAAGAAATGAGGCTTCTTTTGCTGATAAAAATATGATTTACAACAAGTGTTGGTACAGAATCTTTCCAGTTAAAAACACCATTTAAGTATTATTTTTTGTCCTCAGTATCAATGAAATCAGAACATCACTGTGATTCTGTTTGTTAATTTTAGCATTATTTATTAGGAATAATCCCCCGAGCCAATAGCTGACCTCCAAAGCATTCCAGCTTTCTGTGGGATAAGGAATATGAAATACCCTACTGTAAAATAAGCACAGCTGGTGTGAAGCTTGTTCCTGTGTTGTCAGATAGACAAGCCTATAGCAAGTACTCAGCAGTGATCAAATAAATATCCAGAGACTTTTCTCTAACAGACAACTCGGCAACTTCAAACAGATTTCTTGAGCTAATTCACACGTGGTATAGGCTGATAAAGCAGTGTTAATCTCTTGCTTTAAATCAAGTCTCTGTCATAAGAGTTTATTAATCTCTCTCAAGTTATCAAGTGTCTTAGTGGTAGGAAATTATATTTCTAAATTGAATTTTGTTCTCTTTCAGTGTAGCAAGAAATATTTTCCAAACTTCTAATAAGAAGTGTAAAACCTATGATGGTAACAATACATTTGAATAAACAAAAGCTATAATTTTAAGCCACTTTCTTCCAAGCCCCAACATTAGAGCAAAATAACAGAAATTGGTTACCAACAAGGAAGAAAATAAGCACAAGATTTTAAATGGAAGTGAAGCAACAAATGGTTAACTTTTTTATCTTTTTATAGCAACTGGATTTTTTAAGTCAAACAATCTCCAGGCACTAATAAAATGCTTATTGATTCTTACTATATACACTTACTCTAAAAGATGTCCTAACCTTCACTATCCATTATTTTGAACAGAAACAGATACCCTTTACATAAGTCTGTGAAGTTAGTGCCCCATTGTTTCATGGGAGACAAATTTACAGTAAGTAAATGTCTCTGCATTAAATTTACAATAGTAAAGTAAAAATTAATAACCACAGGTGACAAAATAACTTAATTTTATGGCCAGCAATAGAGCTGCAGGGTGGGTAGTGGTAGGAGACAGCAGAATCTAACCGTAGCATTGATAAGTTTTATGGCCTTTGCTTTCCAAGAAGAATCTCACAATCTCGGTAATGTTTAGATAGACTTTTCCCACGGGCTTATTTGAGTCTTATCTACTGCTAACCATTACCATCTCACCAAGTGCAACAAATAGCACTGGTCAGGGCTTAGATCAGAAATACTACCTGCATAGTCACACAGAAGTAAATACAGAAAACTGTTATACATCAACATATTACGATTTGCATTAGGCAGATTGTTCAAAGCCGCATGGCCTGGGCACCACCATTCAATCTGTATCAGCTTTGCAGCATTGCAGCCAACCCCAAATCCAGGTAGCACAACAGGAAGAAATTGATCAGATTTCAGGTGAGTAAGATGGATTCAATTTCACTCAGATGCAATTTACATCAAAAACCAAAACAAAGCAATAACCCCTGTGTTCTCTATGAATTTATTCTCTCTCTACAGTAATTAATTTTTCTCACAAAATGAAAGTCAGAACCCTTACCACAAAGCCTTCTTTGGGGGGAGAGGCTCTGGGGTGGGAAGGGTGATGTTACCTTTTAAACTGAGCTGGGAAACACTGTGTAATGACTGAATACAACCAATCGCACAGCAAGATTGGAGCAAGATGCATCATAAATGAGTGTTGCCTCAAGTTTAATTTTAGCTGACCTTCATTACCTGTTCAGAACTGACTTGCATTAAACATTCTTGTTTCCACTCCTATGATAGGAGTCTCAGAGTCTTCTCTGACATCACCACGATCTTCATTGATGCATTTTCTAGTATGTCCCAGCCTTTAAAGCATCTGTCCTCATAGATCCTTAATTAGAGCCAAACATGAAAACTGGAAGTAATTGTGAAAGTTTGTGCAGAAAGAAAATTTGTTGTAAACATTTCTCAAGGCTGATACAGGCATGTGTGTGATGCAGGGAAAGCAGTCTAATACACACACAAAACAAGCAACAGGAGCCATCTGAGGAGTCCATGGTAAAGTACATCTCTTCGACTACTGACTACTTCTGGTGGCAGGAACTAAATAAGATTTGATGCAGAACAAAAAATATAACTCAAGTGTTTCCACAAAACAAAGACCTTTCTTTCTGATCTGCTTTCCTTATGACAAATGGAAGAATCTTATTCAATAGAAAAACAGGGAAAGATGAGAGTGTGGGGGAGAAGAGATAGTAAAGAAAAAGAACCAGAGAGAGAAAGGTGATTGCAGTCACCAGGCTGTGGAGAAAGGGCAACATATCTCAGAGCCGGCAAACCTCAGATTAGCATTGCAGTAGCTCTCCTGCAGTTTCTGCAAACAATTAGAAATAAAAGGAGCCTGTTCCTGTCAATGCATCTGAAGGGGTCTCAACAGTTTTTACAGTCCCTTTGTTTACCCATCAAGCTACTCCCTCAAGATATTAATTTTATCCTCTTTTAAGTAAAGTTGTTTTGCTGACACATTTGAGAGATGTTTGCAGCCCCAGCTCTGAAGCAAGTAGATGGTGCATTCAGCAGCCTGTGCACATCACATTTCTGTGGAAACTTCTTCCCCAGTTTGCCCTAAGTCCCCTCCAATAAGTAGCAGAAGAAATGTCTTTTCAAACACTGATGTTTTCCCTGGAGACTGCTGATCAGAGTCTTTTCCTACTATAAGTGAGATACAGTGATAAAGAGGAAATATGGTCTTAGGATAACATAAGGAGAAACACATGCTCCTCTAAAATTCAAGATTTTAAGAACTACTCAAAACTACATGTGAAAATATGTAATGTAGGGCAGATGTTAACTCTCGTATTTCAAGGTGCTCTTATACATGGAGAAAGAGAATCTAAAGAGAGTAAAAGACTCCTCAAAGAGAAGTGTCCTCATTTGTATTACCTGAATTCAGTAAAGATTTAGATAAGTCACTGCTCAGAACATAAATATAGCAGTTTGGCAATAAAAAGAAAAGCCAGTAATCAAAAATGTGAGGAAATGACAAAGAAAAAGTTCAAACCCACACAGCTGTCTATGAAAAAAGGACTAACACATAAACACTGAATTCATTACAGGAAAGAGGAATTAAACTAATTAACTCTGTATTAAATACTGTTCATTAGAGGTATATTACATGAACCTCCAATTCCAGCAACTTACATCAATTTACAAGCAAGAGAATGTTCTGGACAAAAATTATGCTTTTTCCAAAAGTTAAAAGCCAAGCATCTTTGGAAGATCAGCAAAGGTTTCTGAATAGAGACCTCACCTTACCCACCAAGTTACATGAGTCTGATGAATAGGATGGCCCATATTTATTCTGGCCTTTGACAGCTTTAGGCCTGGTATCCTACAAAGATAGGAACCAGATAAAAATGTCATCATAATTAAGTTCCCTTACTTAAGCAGGTTCAGACATACTGAACTAGCACAGCTTTATGGTCCAGGATCACTGTAAATAGCTATCCTAAGGCGGCAAAATCAATGAAACATTTTAAATACTTGGCACTCCTTTTTTAGGGATGGTAGGATTTAATGTTTGGCATAAATCACCACACAACTATATGTCACCTTCAGATTTAGAGACCTACAGACCCTGCAGATTTTTTTGCTGGTTTACTGCTTTTTATCCTGCCTTCTATCCCACTCAGAAGACTTCCTGATGGTGTGAAGTTTGATTTGTCTGAAAGAGAGGATGGCATGAAATTTAAAGATCTGATATTTCACAGGCACAGAAAAATAAGGTATGTTTTAAAAAAAGCAGCATCTCTGTAGGGCTGCAGGATAATAACCTGCATGAAGAGATCAGCACATTTCTGGAAAATCAGGGAACCCTCCATTCTTGTTTCCCAAAATGTTTTGCTTTTTTCTTTAAGTGCTGCTTACTTCAAACATAGACTTGAAGTCTTCTCAGATATGTAAGTGTTCATCTTACAAATATAAAAGTGCAGAACCAAAGAGCTCAAACAGCACTTGCTTATCTTTACACTGTCCAGAAACTGCTCTCCAAGTTGTAGAAAGCACCAAAATCCAACTCACTTTTCTCCTGCAGGAAAATTTTTACAGAAGCGGGAGGCACGTAGCTACACAAATCACACTAACAGTGGGCTTTAAAGCATGATGCCAATGTATTACTGGAGAAAAATACCTAAGGAGTCTGAAAAAACAAGCTAAAGTAGAGGTATCAAGTTGTCCTAGTTCAGCAGGCGGGACCAGTTGTCACTGTGTGGGGTGATCAAAGCTATGTATTCTACCCCCATCTATTCATTCCCAAGGTCAATGGCCCATTTGCAGCAGCTTCCCAGGGAGTCGTTAGCACCTCCCCTCCCAGCCTGAGGGGGCGTAGCTGCTAATGGGACATCAACAGTCCAAAAATAGCCCATGACTCACAGAGTTAATCACCCATTGTGTGAGTCCCCGCCCCAGGGGAGGGACTGGATGCTCCCTGAAGGTACAAAAAGGGGTAGGTAGGAAGACCTGGGGACCCCTTTTGTTGGACCCAGAGGAGCAGCAGGACCTTGACAGGAGGAGACCACCACTCCGGACCAGACCACAGCCATCACCTGTACCAACAGGTTTTTTCACTTCTTTTTGCTTTGGACTTGGGGGAACCACACAGGTCTCACACAAGGGCTAACAAACCCCTTTGGGTTTGTACCCCAGGGCACTGGGTTACACTGCTGGGTTTTGGGAGTTGACAGCAATTCCCCTTTTCGTCAGGGTATTTACTGTATTATTATTATTAAATTGTGGCTCTGACTCATAATCTCTCTTGTGTTGAGTTCATTTCTCCTGCTGGTTTACCTCTAAACCAGCACACAAGTTTTATTTTATTTAATTAAAAATCATATTCATACCAAATATGTATTGAAGGAACAAATTAGATTCAGAGTCAGAATCTACATAACCAAAAAAAAATGCAGACTTTAAGTATGTATTATACTAGTGAGAGCTTGTAAACAGGAAAAAGATAGGATGAACTCAAAATGGACTCTTCAGATGGGTTCGACTTTAGGTAGTTAGTCTTGGTATAGAAGTTGCCACGTAATGTTGAATGGTAACACAAAAAGACCCAAGCAACAGGAGCATGACACTCACCATCAAGGCTTCTGAAAATGAAATGCACTTCTGCTTTGAGAAGGAAGTAAGGTTTGCTGTAGGATAATTCCTCCTGCTTAAAAGCAACTTTCCAACTTTGTCAGAAGTTGGAAAGAAACACCTAGTTCCTTATTTATCTGAAAGTTAAAGAATCAGCATTAAACTTTATCAAAAGCATCTCTCTATTCAAACGATCAGTTTCCAGATGTAAAAGCCTCCAGCAACACGGCAATGAAAGCTCTTGAGAAGATGATGCGTCTAGTGCAAGTTAAAACACCTGGGCCACAGTCATATGGAGCATCCCCACCAGTTCACTGGTTATCAAACATGACTGCTTTCCAGACAGATCACAGGAATGAACCCCACACTTTACCAAGCATATAGTCGAGATGATGTGGTAGGACAAGACACTGAAGCAGGAGCAAGCCTTGGAGAGTGTTTGGTTGATCCCAAGTCCTTCTGTTACCATTTTCAAAATTTGTGACTGGTGAGCACTCAACAGCATTTGCAAGATACAGGGATTTCCTAAATGCATGGTTATGATAGCCATCTGCTCCAGTTTGCTCCAGCTGCCAGAAAGGCTCAGCAGGATGGACAAGATAGAAAAGCAAGTAAATGCCTGAGGCCCCCACTCAAGGACTGTCTCCAAGGATCAGAATTAAACTCTGGGTAAAAATACAGACACTACATCTGGATACTTACACAAATCCCTACCAAACTCATGTGCTCTGAGAAATACAAAGGCTGGCTCCCTCCTTCAGAAGTTTACAGTCTAACTATAATAGCACGGGCCTATGTACAGACACATGAAGAGATTTACTAAGGTTACAAAAGGGGTCAGTGGCAGACATAGACATCAAACGTGAGCCTCAGCAGTCTCTGCCATCTGCCTGTCCACTGAACTTTGCTGTCTGTTAAGCACAAAGATACACGACAGACCAAAAGCCTCTGGTGAACTCATATCAAACCAGTCAAGACTGAGTAACAGAGAAGCTTGGTATTGGAGGTAAGGTAGATGCAGAAGTTGAAACAAAACCTACAGTCCAACAGTGCAAGACACAATCAAAGGTGGGAGTGTTTTTTCTATAAAAAGACAGTAAGGAAAAGCTTTTTTTCACACATTTACACACAAAGTGCACATAGTTATGAGCTCTAATTACACAGAGCTGGACACCCAGGTAGTTTTAATTAAAGTATTATTGCACACCTTAGAACACATAGCTTTACATTAAAGTTTATCATAGTTATTCACTCACACATTTCCATTATTTCCGTCAATTTTTCTGGTAACATTACCAGAAATCATCACCAAAAACACACAAAGAAACTGTAACAAATAGCAAAGACTGTAAGTATGTTTGCCTGACCTTTTTAAGACAGTTCTTAAATTGCCACAATCCAGTCAAGACTGGAGGCAGAGATTCTAAATATGCTAAAATAAAAACACTTCCACAATAACCTCCAACCTAAACAAAGAAAGGAACATCTACCTAAGTTTCATCCAACTGGATTTTCAACCTTAGTGTACGAAGTACTTCCAAGTCAGGAGAATGATTGTACCAAAGAAAGCAATACTAACACTGATCCTTGTTTTTTGTTTGTTTTTTTTTTAAAAACACACAGAGAGACACACAGACACTATTTTCCAAACAAACAGGCAACACAAATAAGATGCGTTTAAAAATGTCAAGGAACAAAGGCCCAAAAGCACAGATATAGCTATTTAACCTCCACATGTTTTGCTCATGGAGTTCATATTTGGAATTCTCTTAAATTAGAGACACATTTCAGCAGTTATGCATGCCACTGTGCTTAATGGGGAGCATCTTGCCTGCACAGAAGGGAGTCCCTTCTCACACACAATCTGAAGTGGTGCCCTTCCAGCAGAAGCTTAACTTACTTTAGCATGCCAAGAAAATCTACCTTAAGGCATGAGGGGGGGTGGCAGGGTGAAGATATATCAAAATGACAAGTCAGCAGAAGGCTCATTCTGAGCTAGCATTAAACATGAAAAAGAAAATCCACCATTCTCCCGCAACCCTCCTGGCTGAGTCCCACCAGTCTTCCCACTCTCAGTGGCAGCAGACTGCAGCCTTCAGACTAGGTGAGGAAGAAAAAAGGATCGCATCTCTAGGAGGCCAAGGCACTTTTCCCACCTGCCAGCTGAATGACATATCTGTTGTTGAAACACTCCTGTTATTCCACATTTATACTCGGGACACGACTCACCTCTTCCCTGAAGATACTCTTCACTTTCGTAAGTGAGTGTCTACCATTTATTTTCTCTTTTCTCTTGCTTATGGCCTTACACCTAAGAGCATTACTAATATGTGCCACAAATCAGGGGTAAAGCACAGTAGTTGTCTCCAGGCCTCCTCACCAGGTCTAATCTATTATGGAATTTAGATTCCCTATAGCATAATCCCATCCTTTAGCTGACATACCCCTAAAAGCCACACTGCCATTAACATCCACAGGCATCCAAATACCAATCAATAGTTGCATCACTTTATTTTACAAAGACAATAATTAGAAAAAATAATCTAAAATAGTGTTTATAGATTCACCTAAATACCTCAGAATAAATTTACCAGCACAGACAAACTGTGTATTAGATACCTGTGAAATTTTTGCCTGTGTGCATATAAACTAGTATCACTCTTTAAGTATCTAGTTTTCTTTCCAATCCAGGTAATTTGTACACTAAGGTGTTTTTATATACTGGACAGCACTAAGGTTCAGTTTCCTTTTACCAGAGGTTATAAATCTGACTAGACAGCAACAATTGCTTTTTAATCTAAGCAAACTGATCTGTCAGAGGCAATCAGTATGGTGAAGCTATCCCAGGAGAATCCTAATAATCCCGATGAATCACTTGGCACTGTATGAAACTGAATAGTTGAACTCTTGGCACAAAATGTCACAAGCACTTAATGCAGCAAGTATATACAGTTGCAAACAGTGAGCTCAGGGACACAAGTCTTCACAGTGTTTGCACTTCTGTTCCATTTCTATACCTTTCAGGATTAACAAATTTCTAATCATATTAGTTTGTTGGGGTTTTTTTTAACAGTTTCTTATTGAAGAAAAACTGGCACACATTTATGGATAATATTTACTATTCCTACCAATGGTTATATGTTACCTTCAGAGAAAAAGATCAGGAAAAATCTGGGTGAGAAACTGGGAGGTTTCTATTGTAAGAGAAAATTTATCAATATACAGTAGTCAATAACATAAGGAGACCAAAATGTTTCTGATGACTTTTTAACACTGATACACAAATGACACTGATTTCAGAGAAAATATTTCAATAGATCATTGCAGCCCTTCACATTAGTGCTTTTAGCCTATTTGTAGCATTTCAAATGCATTAAATGAGCATTTTAAAAAAAACATGCTCCAACTAAATTATATGCCATGTATATAAAGACATGCGATAATGCTATTTGTAAAAACAAACTAAAGATGTCTTCTATCTTAATTCAGTCATGATTAGTTCAAATTACATGCATATTTTTAAAACTGAAACTAGAAATACTGTCTTATACACAAAACTAGAAATGTTTCTATCTACCTAACTGTATAAAGCCATTTTCAAATTAAACTAGCCAGTAACTTTAGGTTAACCTAAGAGTAAGCCAGTTACATTACACTAGGTTTCTTTATGCAGTTTGATTCCTACTGCCTCTAAACAACAGTTAGTCCCAAAGAAGTATATTAACTCAGTTACTGTCCTTAGAGTGTAAAAAAGTTGTTGAATTGACAAGCATGTCTATAAAACATATATCACAGTCTCTAGTCTATCAGCTGTACGATTATCTATAGTAAGTCTGGATAAAAACAGATGTTCTGACTTGGAAAGCACTTATCTTTACAACTCAAGAATCCCTGAGGAGGTTTAATCTAGTTGATTTAAAGCTTTGGTTCTTAGCATCAGTTTAGCAGTTGACTGAAATTACTTCTTAACTGGACAAATGCTCTTCTGCGGACATGCCAAAAATTCTCAGTCATAGCTGCATATACAAGGTACTGAATTGCTCATAATCTCAACAGCTAAGTGAAAACCCCACTCAACTGCTTCAAAATTAAGGTAAGGAAAACAAACATACATGCAAATTCCCCAGCTACAGGACTAAAATTGAAAGCATTTTATTTAATGTGTAAAAAACCCAGTTGTCCAGTTGGTAGCAGTAATAAAGGAAAACAAAATCTCCACAGCCTAAAACACTAATATGTAGCATTTTACTGTAGCAGCACTGATAGTATTTATATATATATGTAATTAAAATGTTTTGTATTCATGTAATGTAGATATTTAATATTTATTGTTCTATATTTAAATATAGCATGGAAGCTATAGAGAAAAATTAACTAGCTTTCAAAATCTCAAAAACTGAAAATGCCCTCTTGTTCTCCCCTCTTAAACAGCTGCATCAAATTCCAAACGCTTTTAGTGGCCATTGTAGAAGCCCAGGCAATAAGGAGTTAATTCATTGCTGTGCCTCCAACACCAATGGCCATTCAAAGCAGGCAAGTTAGAACAGGATGCGGCTGGAAGGGAAAGTCTTATGGATATAGGGCAGCACCTTTCTGGGGCCAACTTCCCTATTCTGGTCCATGGAGACTGCACAACATAGAATTCGCAAGGGGTCAAGGGCTCAAGGAGTGGGCAAGACTAGGAGGGAGGGATCAGCATCACCAAAAGACCTTGAAAGCCCCCCAGTTCATTGCTAGAAAGGTTGAAAAGAATGGATTGTGCATGCTCATGCTCACTTAATTAAATGAAGAGTGAGAAATCTAATCCCAGGGTGGAGAAGACTTACCCTTATGGAAGACTCCTTTCTTAAACTACCAGCATTACCATATTTGATCTGACCTTTCTCTTCTGCTTCCCTCATCACCAGGCCAGGAAGCACTCCTTCACTTTTGCCTTTCATTTCCCCAAATGAAAAAGCACTTCTCAGAAGCTAAAACATGGAAGCAAAACAGCAACCCTTATTTTTACAGATTGTAAACCATTTAAGGTAAAGATTGTCTACACTCTGGAGACTGCAGTGATGTTACAACAGGAACAAGCTATTAAGTTTTGCTGCCACAGCCATCTTCCTTCTTCATGAAGATGAACAAAACCAAAAATTTCCTGTGCAAAGTCATTGGACTTTCTGAAATTATCAAGACAAAATTTGCATTAGAAAGTGAGATATCCTAGAGTTTTTTTCAGTATCTTTTAGTATTTTAATAATTGCCTGAAATGCTCTTTGGAATGGTTACTGGATGCTCTTGTGTCCATTGAGCAGAACTGCAAAGACTACTTTTTTTCAGAGTCATGTTTACAGAAAGAAGGACAAGTCATTTGGTTCAATTTCTACACCTGGTTCCTGTGCATCACCACAGAAGTATTACTGGAAAACCATGTACACATTAAGACTTGGAAGAACACCTAGAGTATTGTATGTCTGCATTTTCTGAGTGACAAAGTTTAGAAAAGCAATATTCTGCTCCCCTCTTTGGTCTACACCCCATAAATCCAGGTTGGACCTAGTGAAAAGAGCTTCTGCTCCTGCTCATGTCTGGAAGGGGAAGGCTTCTGACCTATACTTGCAGAGTACAGAGAATCAGCTCTTTTGACTTGAATAACAGTCCAAATAAACGAAAATTAGAAATTTGAGTTTATATTCCTAAATAAAGAGTTCACGTTTCCAAAGCAGAGGTAATCCTAATGTGTTTCTCTACTGTACATGTGGAAGTTTGCAAGTCTGTGGAAAATCCAGGCAGCCACCTTGTCTCTCTCATTCCATTTTCAATCTCATTTGACTATGGAACATACAGTAGAAGTCATTAAGCTACATTTCACAGTTTATGGTTTTAATGGTTTTGCAACATTAGATGCACAACACATTTTCAAGCATCAAAAACTAGGCTTTCCTATCTAACATTTCATAAAGATAATAAAAGTTAATGAGCACTCATGATCTATGATCTGACAAGACATCTGTTCTGAGACAAAACATTCACCCTGCCTTGTTCTGGCACAGTGGGAGAGAACAAATATAAACCAATTAATCACTCCAAACTATAAGCTATATTAAGTTATAGTTTCTCAACAGGCTTTTCATACCCTGTTGCTAATACGGCACAGGTGTCCTAAAAACAGTCTTTCAATGCAGTAATTAAATCCTGACAACTTCACACGGTCAGCTGCAGCCAATAACACTGTTTAGAGTTTCAGCAGAAAAAAAAGATTGTTCCAACAAGCAATAACAATGTTGATGTTATACCAAGAGTTCAAGTATCAAGACCTCTATTCCCACTTTCTACATAATTTTATCATATTTTCTTATTACCAGAGGATTTTAAAAGAACTTCATTCTGACCCATTATGGGGGTAAGTAGTACAAAGATTACAAGAAATACTACAAGATACTTCATAGAAGACATGGGTAACATTGGCACAGAGTAATCTGCTTCACCATTTGTGAGGCTGTTCCTACGACAGATCTCCTAGTCATACAAAACTTGAGAACATTGAAACTCTGCACTCCATTACATTTCAAAACAAGCTGCCAAGCATTTTAGACGTACTGTTTGAGACCAAATTCAGCTTGTTAATACCTACGTCACCTACAAGATAACAGAGAAAAAAAAACCCAACTATTCTTTTGTCCCTTCATTCACCCTTACAGTACGACATATTTTGAACACTATAGAGGAATATGTAAGGTTTTGACTTCTCACAAACTGCTGTATATTACAGTAAACAGAACAAGTGAAATGGGAAAAAAAAGAAGTAAAAAACCAGAGATTGTGTAACAGTTAAAGAACAACAGTATTTACAGTAAAATCCTTAGATAAAGACAAAAATCCCAGTTTTACACAAAGAAAACAAATAATTCCTGCAAATACCTTGTACTGCTCAAAACACTGTCCTGCTACCAATCTACCTTGCAGAGGCACACTATAAAATGAGCTTTAGAACCATGGAACCAAGCATGGCCCAACTGTGCAAAAAAGCAAAGTACTAACTGAAGGATCCAAGATAACTGCGATTTAACACTAACCCCCAAACAGCCTCAAATAGCTAACATATTTAAATAGCCTAAGCTTCCTAGAGCATGCCATAGAACAGTATCTCTCTGCTGACGGAAGCAATGGGTAACCAGCTTTCACTGGACTGCTCTGCTGGAAGTGTCTGCTCTTTCCACCTACTAAACCCAGTATTCTCCTTAAGCTGCAGCAAATTTAAACCAACGTTCATACACGTGCACAAATAGAACCAAAATGAAAATAAAGCTAGTAAGTCCATGTCTAAAGTTTAGCCCAAAAGACTTACTGGGGCAAGACCGAGTCAGATGGTCCAGGGACTTCTCTCTCACACTACCTGAGAGATTATGTATGCTTTAGGTTAAAAAAAATAAAATCTGAAAAAACCCAGCACCAAGTAAGCAGCCTAGATAGGTCAGCTGGTGAACTCAGGCTGTACACGTATTAGCACTTAGTATAGGAAAACATTAATGAATCGATAGGAAAAACTTTCTGCTGTAGAGGTAAACTTTAAAATTGACACATTTCAGGGGTTTGTTATGTCTGAATTAATTTATGAACTCTTCAGATAACCTCTTCAGATAATTTAAGCCTTGCAGACATAAATTTAATGCTCATCCATTAGCATTTGGTACATTTTTGGATCGTGTTTTCCTGTTTAGCTTCATCCGAACAGATTCCAGTTTGCATTCTCTGAAGCAAAAGCACAAGCAGGAATGACCAGATTAATTTACAAAGAAAAAATACACCCGCAACTGAAAAAAACCCACACCCACAACCAAAAAACCACTCCTAGCCTGAATCAAAAATAACGTAGACCTACCCCAGGATCCCTAGAAAAGCAGTTACACCATAGCATCATCAACCCCAACACGCGCAGCTACTTAACAAAAACACATAAACCTTTGCGCAGTCTCAGGGAGAAAAGACAACGCAGAAAGAACCATTCCTCACCAATATCGCCTAAGGAGACTTCCCGCTGTGCCTTCTGTGACTGGACTTGCCCATTCCGCATCTGCCTTTCAGCCACCAGCACGCTTGCAGCAAGCGTGGGTAGTGCCCTTCCCCAACCTTCATTTGCGAAGCCCAGCCATGATGATGATAATCTAATTCTACAGAAATTTTGACATGAGATTCTAATAATTATATTCTTGTCAGTTAACCTCAAAAGGTCAATTTCCTTCCTTGTGTATCTGTTTATGTTCATCCATACACTTTGACAATAACTTCTCAAATGCTGCTTCCATGATGATTGAAATTATATAAAGATTAATAACATCCGGGGAAGGGAAAGAATAATCCACCCACAGAAATACACAGACTTGTCACATTCAGATTCTGATTAAAATACCAAAATTTAATAATACCTTTTGAACATACAGTCATGTCAAGTAAAGTAAAGGCATTCAAACAATGGATATAGATCTTAAATAATATTTACAAATTCTGAACTGCAATTTGCCTATAAAGTCACAAATACTTTAAATATTTAGTAGAATATAGTGTAAATTCTAATATAAATTAGAGAAAACTCAATCTGCTATTTTTTCCAATCATAACAGTCTAATCTTTACATAGTATATACATTAAAAAAGTTATAAAATTTTCTTTCTCTTACTATGCAAAGAAATGGAAAATACATCAGCTCTGTCTTACTGTACAGTATCCCAATTGAACTTTCTGTAGTGGTCCCTGCAAAAATAAATGGCACTTTCACATGCAACAAGGCATAAAATACAACTCTGTCCATCACCAGTATTCCATCTGAGTGCAAAGTAAACTACAATGCAAATGTCATTCAACCATATAGTTGGAAATAAAAAAGTAAACTGTGGAAAGAGATTCTGACAAACTTTCTCAAATTGAAGTAATAATGAAAAGCATGTAAACGGATTTCCATACAGATCTGTAATTTTTAAAAATGAAAATACAGCATACTGAGAAGTTTGTTGTGATGGTACCAAAGCTACCCTGACAACACAGTAATGTAGGGAAAGCTGATGATCCTGTGTGAATTCTGAAGCCCAGCCCTGTCAATGGGCTGCAGCATCTAAGTTGCTTCTCTATTGACAGTTTCCAAAATTACTTCTGCCACTCAAAATTGCACATTAGCAGTGAGATGAGTTTCCTAGACTTCATTATGCCATTGTGTAACCATAGCTTCCACAGTGCAAAGCCACAAGAAGCCTGTCTTTCAGGATTTCTTTACTTGGGTATTCAGGTAACTTGAGCATGTTGATACTGAAAAGAAAAAAAGAAAAAAGCCACATCACACTTCAGAAAGAAACTCAACAATAAAGTCTTCTGACCTAAACCTCTGAGGAAATCACATTTATGGAAGAAAACAAATCTGTGCTGCCTTATAGTACCACTAAGCATCAAATATATTGCAGGAAATTAGTTGTTTCTACACTTCAATAAGTTGTAAAACAGCAATTTAACATTCCTTTATTAATTTCAATGCTTTCAATTAGGCAAAATCAAGTAATAAACAATGAACAAACAATATAACATCATCTGGGTTAAAATTCATCACTTTCCTTTTGGATGGTGAATAGTCCAGAAACTGTCTAAATTTCTTCTGGACCATTTATTATTCAAAAGCACTCTGTTTCTACTGTGACTTACATGAAAAAGCTCTGGTTTTAATTTATTTCAATGAGACTAGTTAACATACCATGTGCTTGATGTTGGCAAAAGATTTGCAGTATATGGTACAGCAGCAATTGTAAAATTTTGCAACCCACTGCCACCCATTATATGGGCAAAGCCACCATGAGGAACCCTGGAACTGAGAACATTCACATAAATTAGACCATTGCAATAATGCTATAAAGCAAAAAATATAATCTTTACACTGAAAATATCTCTTACTCAAAGAAATTTGACAGTTACTAATACTTTTATCAAGGCGCCCCTTTTCTTACCAGCATCAAAATTCTGCCTAAATGCTTTTAATTACAAGACTGAATAATATATTATTTCACTTACATTAGGCACCAATTTTTTGAATGATATTTAAGATAATTCTGCTTGCAAGGAGGACTCATTTCTATAACCAGTATTTTTAACAGAATGTTCCAAGAATCATAGAATACCCCAAGTTGGAAGGGACTAACAAGGATCATCGAACGCCAACTCCTGGCCCTGCAGAGATCACACGATATTCCTCAGAGCACTGGCCAAACACTTTTTGAACTCTGTCAAGCTCGGTGCTGTGACCACTTCCCCGGGGAATCTGTTCCAGTGTCCTCTGGGATGAAGAACCTTTCCCTAACATCCAACATAAACCTCCCTGACACAGCTTTCACGTCATTCCCTCGGGCCTTGTCACTGGTCATCAGAGACATGAGATCAGTACCTGCCCCTCTGCTTCCCCTCATGAGGTTGCTGAAGACTGCAATGAGGTCTCCCCTCAGCCTCGTCTTCTCCAGACTGAACAAATCAAGTGACCTCATTTCGCTTTCCCTCAAGGTTCTTCACCATCTTTGTAGCCCTCCTCTGGCACTTTCTAATAGCTTTATATCTTGCTTATATTGTGGCGTTATCTCAGTTAAGGTAAACATGGCTATTTATGTTTACAGTTTAAGAAATACTGTAAGGCAGTTAAATGCCACCCTGACACCCGATGCCGTCAGATCTCGGAAGCTAAGCAGGGTCAGGCCTGGGCAATACTTGAATGGGAGACCTCCTGGGAATACCGGGTGCTGTAGGTTCTAGTCCCGAGGACTTCACTGTCACTGTCCAAGCTCGCTCGGCCGTGGCAGATGGACCTTAGGACCTAAACGGTGGGGCCAGTTCTGCGCATGCTGGGCCTCACCTAAAAATCCACTGCGCAGGCTGGAAGGGCACACCCACGTGGGGAGAGCCCTGCCCAAATCTTTGTTTGCGAAGCCTAGCCATGATGATGATGATTAAGAAATACCACATCATAAAAGAGTTTATTCTCTGATTACTACCTGTGGAACAAATGACCAAAGCGTCCTTGACATGTCTGTTAATTTACTACTTCAGATCTAATATTTCAAGTAACTAATAACACTATTACATCAGTCACACGTTCGCCAAAGATAAAGTACAAAACCAGAACACACTAAAAACATTTTCAGGAATGCATTCTCACTTAATCCTATTACTAAATATTTTTCCATTTACCAATATATTCTTCAAAGATTTCTCAAACTGTAAATGGGCAATAGCCTTGGAGCGTTCAGAGTCCCTCTCCATAATTTTAAACTAACAAATAGAATAAAATTCAGATATTTTCATAACGTCAATTTGTTGGTATGCACTATAAGGTAACATGTTAGTATATCCTCCACACTCAAAAAAAAAAAAAGCCAAATCCAACCATAAAAAGCCAACCTCCAAAAAAACCCACTATAATGAAAGGACAAGGACTAAAGAAGTTGAATGCATTAGGAGTAATGTCACCAGCAGGGCAAGGGGTGGTGATCCTTTCCACGTACTCAAGAAGAAATATCTGGAGTCCAGCTCCAAGCTCTGCCCTTCCGGAGGGACAGGGAGATAATGTAGCAAGTTGAACAAATGACCATGAAGATTGCAAGGGATTCAAGCACACGACACAGAAGAGAGAGCTGAAACTGTTCAGCCTGGAGAATAGAAGGCTCAGGGGAATCTGATCAATGTTTATAAATACCTGAAGGAAGGAATAAATAAGATGAACCACCCAGTGGGTCCCCAGCTACAGGAAAAGAGGCAATGGGCACAATGGGCACAAACTGAAGTCCAGAAAATTTCCATTTAAACATAAGAAAAACTTTTTTACTCTGAGGTGGCCAAACACTGGTACAAATTGTACTGAGAAGTTGAGAGGTCAGCATTCCTGGAAACAGTTAAAACCTGTCTGGACAAGATTTTGAGTACCCAGCTCTACCTGATGCCGCTCTGAACATGGTATTGGACCAGACAATCTGAGATTAGCTCAGCTGGTTAAAGAAAGGTGCTAATAACACCAAGGTGATGGGTTTGAACCCAGTATGGACTATTCATTTTAGACTTGGACTTGGTGATCCTTGCAGGTCCCTTCCAACTCAAAATATTCTGTGAAAATCTTTATCTCCAGAAGTCCCTTCCAAACTCAGCTCACCTGTGACTTTGTGGCTAGCAAAGAAAGAATCCAAAAAAACAAAATAAACCTTCTATAAAATATGTAACAGCTGTTACAACTCTGCATTACAGACACCTATATTAAAAACAATGCTCTCACATTCACTAAATCAAGTAACTGCAAAAACTAGAGCAAGAAGAGAAGTAATGTTTTCATTCACAGTCAAACTACTTGGCAAAAATGCGAAAGAGTAAAGGTTGCTCCTGCTAACTGTGAAGGAGCTAGCACACAACTCACAGTAATATTCCTTAAACATACCTCTAAGACCTAGTTACAGTATCCAACATCTCGGTTAATAACAGCAATGCTGGGAATATAGTTTAACACTGGTATACAAGACAACCACTACGGAGAGAAGTGTTGATCATGTGCAGCATATTATTGCTAACACAAATGGAACTGTGCTCACAGCAACAGTTCAGAAGAGCTGTAAAGATTTTACAGCCACACTGCTATACTGTAGTTTTGGCTCGCATTCCAGTACAGTGCTGCCTCCTCTGCAGTGACAATTTTCTCCCCTTTCACATTCTATGTTCAAATCAGTGATAAAACACAGACCTAACTGCTGAAAGTTTCTCATTTGGTCCACTATTCGCTAAAAGTTTTTGCAATGTAATTTATTATAATATTTTCCATACAACAGGTCTAAATTGTATAGTAGGATCAGGGCTTTGAACATCTAAAAGTAATAGACTGCTGCCAACTTATGTCTCTAAGAAAAGAGTTTTCTCTCCAAGCAAAATACTTCCAACACAGTAAAGAAAACCTTCCAAAGATATGCAAAAATTATCACAATATCTTACCTCTTCTACTGCATGCGCAAATAGTTTTGTGCCAGAGCAACAATACAAATCCATAGCTTTGGAAATTTCAACATTGAAAATGTTTAAGTTTATATCTGAATCCTAACTTTTCTACCTATTTTTCCACTGACAGGTTTTGCATAAATTTACTTGAAATGAAAAGACTGTAGAGAGATACTTTAAGCTGATTTCCTTATGTTTTGTTACACTTTTATAACAGTAGGCAAATATATGTTTTGTACTCAATACTGTACTGAATTTCCCTTAAAATAGCATAAGCATATTGCTTATTGCTCAACAAAAACTACAGTCCCCAAAGAAATTGAACAGCAATCTTTATACCTGTAGAATACCAATAAAGTAGAATTTATCATTTAGGATTTATCAAACTGTCAACACTTCCCTCCAACTGTTCACTAAAAATGTCATCAAAAGTTGCCGGTAGATAATTAGCGATAATTTAGCCAAATACTATTATAACTACCAAACAGATCAAGAAGGGGAAAAAATAAGTAAAAGCACATAGAACTGATAATACCATCTCAAGCAGCCATCAGCTGAGAAAGAGTAAGTGGTACATAAGTAAACTTTCAGATCACCAACATGAGGAACATGAATATTTAGGCTTTTTCTTGAGTAAGTTAAGACTGCCAAGTGCATTTTAACTTTGCTCACGACAATTACTTTACTATTAAAAGATGTCTCAAAATTGGTATTGACAAATGCAATAGCATCTCCACTGCAACTACCAATGCAAGACTTCATTATGTGGAAGAGAACATAATGTAAGAATGGGGAAAGAAGACAAAAGGCAAAGTTTAAGAAATAATAGAGATGTCAGGGAAACACTGAAGACATAATCATAATTGTTTTATTTAATTAACTAGATTAATTTCATAGTCTTTGATTGGAAATAAAGAACAGTTCCACTTCACACACACACACACACACACACACACACAGAAAAACAAGTAAGCAAATGTGCAGAAGAGATTAAAGGGAAATGGAAACAAACAATGCAGATTTTGAACATAGCCTGCCAACCACTACCAAGAAACAAATTCTTCAGGAAGGAAATGCAAGGCCAGAAAAAGTTCATAGTTTGAAATCAGGTACACTTTTAGTGCAACATTTTACCTATGGTATTGGCCCATACTAGACTAACTTGTGTTTTAGCTCACAGATAAGTCAGCATCTAAATCTTTCATGTCCAGAAACTAGGATTGTCTGGGGATTTATGTGCAAAAATGCCAGCTGCATATCGCTATTAGAGGTAACTTTCAAAAGTTAAATTTTTATGGAAAAATATACCTATTGCATTTCAATCACTGAAAAAAAGACCAAAAAAACTCGTAGGGTTCCTACTAGCTGACACAGGAAAAAAAAAAGCAAATTGTTTTCCAATTCCAGCCCACATCAAAATTTTCTTTCCTGCTAACAAAATGGGTAAGAACAAGACAGTAGGTGGTTTGTGACCATAATAAATGCTTCTGAAACACATATTAATCAAACAATGTAATTGTTTATTTGACTGAAAGTGTCCCTTATAATCAAGTATATTATCCCAAATGCCATGAAAATAGTGAATGCCACTTTAGTACCATTTGGAATGTTTTAAGAAGCATTTGAAACATGACCTTACATCTTAAAGATTTTTATTTGCTGTCTAGATTTAGAAATGGACTTGTCTACTAAAAATGAGAGACCAGCAGCTGGCATGCAACACATGCACAGCTAGAACTGCAGGAGATCACTTCTTCAGAGAACAAAATGATCAGTGTGCACTGAGCTAGCTTCTTAAATAGTCCATGGCTCCTAAAAACAAGGAAACTCATAATAAATCAAGTGAAACTAATAGAATTTAAAGACCGTGCCATTTGATGATACATCTGTGACTGTGAAATTCCTTAATATGAAAGGCAAGTTTTGATAATCTTAATTTGTATTTTATCATGGCTTAACCACTAAACTTATACACAAAACATCAGCTACTTCACTTATCCTAGAATATGAAGTGAACATCAAAGTAAGAAGATGGTGTGATCTCTGTTAGCCATCAGAAAAAGACTGGATTGCACAGCACAGGTACCACATGTATGTCTAGGGATCCACTTTGTGAAATGTCTGTACACACAAGCTCAGTAACTCACTCAGCTCACAGGGGCATTTACTGCTCAAACCATTCCCTCACTGCCCCCAGACCACAAGGGAAATAAAAGTGGCTTTCCCTGGAGAACAAATATAACTTAGGACAGAAAACTTATACAAGGCAAACAGTCTTGCACAAGGTTCCATCCTCACTTATCTTGACACCCTGCACTAATGTTAAATTCAACTCAGCTTTAGGAGAAGGATGTTCTGTTTACACAAATTGAAGTGATACCCAGTTATCTCATATATTACAGCCTCTATTGATTACTGGAGAAGCCCAGAGTCACATAAATATGCAACAGGAAGAATATAAAACACAGTTAAATTCACTATTGCCTTGTTAAAAATTGCCTGGACAGCAACAAAGGCCTCTTGCAAAGTAGTCAAGTATAATAAATATGTAATCAATCATTTTGCTGGCAACATAGGCAGCAAAAGTATTAACACACATTTTGTCTACTTTGATCAACAGACAGAATACCAAAGTATGCAAAACAGTTAGCTAGGTGGTTTTTTATGGTAATCTCAAGTCTCTTGACTTGTTTCAGAGCATCTAGACAATATATTTGTTCTTACAGAAGTCTCTCACCTGCCAGTAACAAACTGTAATAGTAATACTCTCTCTTCCTGAGTTAGTTCTTCCACCACATCCCAGAACCACTAGATGAAAAAAATAAGTTAGTTTGGATTTTCCATTAAATACCAGCAGTACTTCAAAATATAATGGTAAAACAATAAATGGAATATTTTTCAGTCTATTATTTAAATTATGGAAATTTTCATATTACATTCATACATAATTAAGTTACTTAATGTAGAAATAAGAGTATGAAAAGAATTCCACAAATTTCAGCCAAAATAAGCTTCCATAAACACCCACAGATAACAACAACAAAATCACCTCTCTTAGATTAAAATAAAGAGTCCATATTATTAAAAAAAAAAATTTCACCTGAATAACTTGGTCTCCTCTCTCATAGCCACTGGTGTATTCTGTGTTTTTTAACCAGTCATTCACATCAATTTCTGGCATACCAGACAATAAAAGCTCCTTAGGAAAAAGCACGGATTATGATTAGTCCTGATCAACTATTACTTGCAAGAGTTAATGCTATTTTAAAAAGCAGTGCTTTAAGAAGTAGAAAAATTACAGTGGTTTTTCTGTTTATTTGCAACCTTATGGAACCTATGACTAAATTTTAATACAAGAAGATTCTTGAACTCAGGTATCATCACACGATCTGTTTCATTTCAGTATGCAATATCAGGAGAGAAAAATTATTGTCAGCAACCTGAAAGAAAAAAGCTCTGAGTTTTGGCATGACTTGAGACAAAACTTCAGATGTGTTGGTTACAGAAGATCAAACCACCAACAAAAACTTACTGAAATTTGATTCTGTGACTCAGAAAAACTGAAGACAATAGACAGCATTCTCCTTACTTTTAAAGGACTTCTGTCCTCAAGGAAAATATAAAAAGGCTTAAAGGCCACAACATCCTGATTCATATTGAAATTACAAATTCAAGGCATTTATCAGTGCCATGTGAAGCTATCCCATTCCAAGAAGATGGTAGTTCTGAGTAATTAGAAAAAGCAGGAATACGCATAATGAGATCCTCACCGATAGATGCCCAGGAAGAAAAACCAAAGTGAAAGCTACAAAATGTTTATTTTGTGATTACTGAGTTCTGCTTCTACATTCTTACATTGCTGATGGAAGTATGCTGGACAAAGTATTTAAAGATATATAGGCATTTCTGCTTACCAGTTCATATTCATCAAAGAGCTGGATCAATGATGGTGGAATGAACATATGGAAGCCTTGTAAAAAGGCATTTATCTGAGGCTGAATGGCTCTTGTCATTCTAAGTTCTGTCACAAGCTGGACATACTCAGCCTGCAATGTAGAAAATACCACAGCAAAAACACAGAGCTTGTACAAATTCATACACAGAAATGCAGTCCTGCATATACTACAAATTTCATCTGCTGTAAGACAGTAAGAGACCCTATGCCCTTCATAAGGAAGCAACCCAAAATAATTCAGAAGACCCTCCCAAATTCTGAGCCACTGCCACTCTTCCCCCTTCATTCATTCAAAGACAATTTCAAAACAGAAGAGTTTAACATGTTACATAACAGTCAAAAACCAGGGACTTTGACCAAGACAAAGGAGGTTAATAAAACTAAATTTTTCATGCCTGCCATCTAATACAACCACCATTGACAACCACCATTGTGCTCAACTAAGGACATAAACACATCAAGGTTTGTAAAGAAAAATATTCTTTTAAGCAAATTGACATATCTCAGGAAAAAGGGTGAACTTCTGAACGAATATTTTTGAGCCAAAAAGCTTCCTTACTTTTCCTCTATCTCTGGAAGTCTAACAGAATATACTACTTACCCCTGCAAGCTTTGTGGTCCTAAAAAGAATTTCATTTTTTAAAAAGAAAGCCTTGAAAATCTCCTTAGTTTTTAAAAAGGAAAAACACCAGAAATTAATTTTTACCATAACCATGGTAAAATAGACTATACCATGCTTTAGAGATCTGGGGGCTTTGCTCCCTTTAAAGATGCCAGCTAGAAAAGGAATCCACCAAAACCTCCCTTTTGGTGAAAACACAAAAGCCTAGGAGGAGTTAATGGAAGAAGGTTTTCAGAAGGAGACAGGCAAAAGTACCTCTATTAAAGCTCTATAAACATGTCTCATCTACTCTGACGAAAGTACACAAGTCTAATAAAGCTTCTTTACTTAAGAAAAAAGTTTTCTACTTGAAAACAAAATTTATTCCTAGATTATTTATGGTACTCAGTTCAAAGTAATGCTTTGACTTCCTAACCATGCTTTATCAAGAAAATAATGAAATGTATCTCCCAATTAAACCAACCAGCAGCTTCTTTCAAGATAATAATCTGACAAAATTACTACTTCAATTTTTAATTTTAAAAAACTTCAACTGAACTTTTAGGTTCTGAGCCTGCACAAAAGTGACCA
The DNA here is from genome assembly GCA_013396695.1 of Sakesphorus luctuosus. Classification (NCBI taxonomy): domain Eukaryota; kingdom Metazoa; phylum Chordata; class Aves; order Passeriformes; family Thamnophilidae; genus Sakesphorus; species Sakesphorus luctuosus. The sequence goes on along the minus strand of VWZD01007166.1, from coordinate 97,484 downwards.
AGCATTTTTTTCTTTCCTTCCTTTCAGAAAAACAAAATGAAGTATGAAACATTTCAAAACCAATGGGTATTTTTCAAAGGCAGCTCCTTATAGTCACAGATGAACAGAGGGGTTATCATTTGCTTTGCAGCTGGAAGGTATTTTTAAACGCATTACTACCATTTTATTAGAGTGAAAAGACAATTGATTTGTGAAGTGCTCTGAAGAATATGACCTAATCATATCTTGAACTGCAGAACTGTTTCAAAAAAATCTAGTTTCAATCTAGAAATCTCCACAGGTTGCTTTTACTATTAGTGGAGATGAAGACAAACACCTCCCTTCTCTAAGGAGAGCGGGGTAGCCAAAGGAGATTAACTATACTAGACAAAAGTCAGTTGCTGTGAATACAGAAGAAATCAGAAGCTTTTGCATTACCATGATTTGAAATATATAATGTTAACACTGGTCTTCTTCAATGATCAGAAATGCTTGTTTTACATCTCTTAAACTGCTGTTACATAAATGAGGCTATTCAGAAAACAGGATTGTAGAAAGAAAAATTCACAGCCTTAGTTTTAAAAAATCCATTTAAAAAAAATTTACTTATTTTCTGTATTACAAAAATATTACATTGAACACTTTAATTATGAGAGAAAGCAGTTGCTGCACTTTAGGTATAACAAGGAATGTTTTAAATAGCTTGAAACAGCCGAGCATCCTGACTGTCAGCACTGGCACATGATAAAAGACCTGTAGCACAGAATTTACATATTATATGTCAGTAAAAAAAACTGGTCAATTTGTTTTTCTCTCTGTTCACTTCATTTACATTTTATTCCCTCTCAGAAGCTTTAGGAGCACATTACAAAACAGAAATATCCACATAATTTCAGATCTACATATGCATTCCTACACAGGGCATAAAAAGTACCATCCAGCCTTCTTTTAAGAAGGGAGATTTGACTGAACACACATTAAACAGGCACCACAAATATACGATAAAGTCTAGTTTGGGCGAGGGTTTTTCTGTATTTTCCCTTGAGATAAATAAAGCAGAGATCATGCTTCCTCGATTTCACAATCCCATATACTGGGGAGAGAAGGATCAATGTTTATGATGATGTTCACATTCAGAAAGCAGCTCTATTCCAAAGCTGCCTGGAAAAAACCACAATTTTTTACTCCCAAACAGCACATCAACCTCAGACAGACAAGTCCTGGGAGGACAGAGAAAGCCACAGGATTGCGGAGATCTGCACCATTCTTCAATAAAACATAGCTAAACTTTGACTAGTTCTCATTTTACTTCTTTCCTAAAAAGTAGAAAGCTGCAAAAAAACCCATATAGCAAACAACAAAAATAAATGCATAGTATTGACACTGGACACAGCCTGACTTTTCTGTTTGAAGCCGCTCCTTTACCATGACAAAAGGCAGTTGAACCACAGCTACAACTGATACTTCAGCAGGCTGCTACACAGACATTGAAAGACAGGAATATTTGCATCATATGGTCCCACAACCATTCAGCTATTATACAGCTGATGTTAGAAAACTCCTTTGTTCAAAGAAACTGTTTTACAAATAGCTCTTACTACTGGTGATTTACTCTGTTTCAGTTTTCAGAGATGCACTGTTTGGGTGGTTTCTGCAGGGGCAGGGAGCGGGCGGGGGGCAGTTCATGTTTTGTTTTGGTTTTGCGATGGGAGTTATTTGCGAGTTTGTTGTTTAGGCGCTTTTTAAGAAATAAAGATTCACTCAATTTCATTTTAAAAAAGCTACCCTTCAAACAGGTAATCTGCTAGTGTGCATACACAGCACATTCTTCTGAAAGCTGAATTTTCGTCTCCCAGAGGCATAGCAAATACAGTGAGTTTTAAACAGTGGTCTTTTATTCCTTGGGTAAAGGCAGAAAAAAAAAGAATCATTCTTGCAGGGAAAAAATATTTCTTTTTTTTTTTTTGCATAAAATAGACACATTCCTATTTAAAATGATAGAACAGCTAAGCTAACACATACTGCAAAACCACGGCACATGAAAAAAAAATGGAAAAAAATCTCCCAACATTACGAAAACTCAGATCTACAATTTTCAACCACCTGGCCACTGCCAACAACTTTGCCAGAGAACAAGACACAGTGCCAACTTACAGACAGCTTTTGACTTCCCATTTTGCAGCTTCAAAGTCAAAAAAATCAATTAATAGTTTCAAACCTAACGCCAGAGCCATCTATCTCTTACCACCTTCCAAATAAATGCTACGTGAACTCTCATCCCCTCCTGCCACAGTTGGGCTCCACAGAATATGGAGGCATCTGCTCTACATATTTTCAATCACCCTTTTTAGTCTGTGCCCCAACTATAAAGCTAATGGAGCAAATTAAACTACTAATGGGTAGTACTCTCATGTGGGCAAACTTCTAATCTCATGCTAATTCATAACAGGTCTTATATAGTTGTCTTAATATTTTAAATAATTTATTTCAAATACATCTTTGTTATATATTGAGAAGCTAAGACTGACCAGAAACAAGAATGAATATTCTTGCTTTCTCCAACAGACAACAGAGAATTTAAACATCCACTGCCTTCACAATTAGGACTTGTTTTACCATCTGTTTTCTTTCATGAATGACTGTGTCGCAGGAAGCATTGTAGAATCAAGCTAATAATGTGCATCCCTGTTACTGGAATGCCATTCTGCCTCAATAAAAATGAGGATTAAGGATACAAGAATCCAGCGCCAATTGCTCCAACATAAACTGAAATCTCGTTGCAGCAAACACTGACACCAAGCGGCCGTTTCCCGGTGCAGCAGCTGCTGACGCTGCCGATGCAGCCGAACACTCACTGAGCACACAGAACGGGCTATGCCAGCCCAACACAAATGAAAATCAAAACACAAAGCAGACATCAGCATCAACAGTCAGTGTTATAAAAAATTCCAGGTCTACCCACAACACTCCTGCAGTTATTCAAAGCTGTTTAGTTGGTAACTGCAGAATTCAATTAGCCTGGTGCTGATCTTAATTTCTAGATTATTTTCAAAACCCAGCTGTGTTTTTTCCATATTTCCTTTTGTGAACGAATGCTGTACAGAACTGGAGGCTTTCTAACCTGTTTATTAGTAAAGGAAATTAAAAAGAAAATTATTTCCATGTGCATCAAGTGATTTGCAAATGGCTGGAAAAGCTTCCTTCGGCCTTTTTCTCTGTCCATTATCTGCATGTTAATGTAGAGCGATCCAGTGCCATAGACTGCCCTAGCAGGCAGCACCCTTGGCAACACTAAATACAATCTTACTTTTAGCAATTCCTTCTGCTCTGCCTTTCTGGTATATATGCTCATGACTTGAGGAATATTTGTAACATTTAAAATAAATCCCTCATTTGAAGTTTCCCTTTCACAGTTCTGTCAGAAGGCACCTCAAACCTGAACTCTTCAAGATTTCAAAAAGCACTATTTCTATACAACATGCTAAGCTAGGAAAAGGGGGGGAAGAGTGTTGGAAGCTTTTTTTTTTTTGTATTTCCTTTAAAATGGGTACACCAATTATACTTCCAGTTATTCAGAAAGTAAGTCCAGTTACTTTTCTTATACTATCAACTTCTGAATAAACCTGTATACTCGCCTTGTTTTCCTGTGTAACAAGTATACTTGCACCCCCAGGCTTCAATGGCACTTCTTCCATTGCTCCAAACACATCAGTCTCAACAGAGAAGGTCAGCTCTAAACCCAGATCACTGATATCATTATCTAAAATCCACTGCAAGTTCTTTGCATACTCTGGATCAATAGACGCCACATCCTGATAATTTACAGGTATACCTAGGGAAAAAAAACAGAGACAGAACTGCTCAAATAAATAGGATATACGGTAGAAGAATGCCCTCTAGAGAGAAACCCGAATAATGCAGCAATAGGAAACGGAAAAGGAATCCACTGTTAAAACTGCAGCAAAACTGTACCTACTACATTTTTAAAATATTGCAGAATCAATTTTCCTCTGTGTATTTTTCTTCCCAGTGAAGCAAATGACATAACACTCAGGCAAAAACAATTTGCACAATTATAACTTGCTAATGGATTTCAGTAAAAGCCTCTAACTACACCGAACATACAATGTTCAACGTTTCCTAGTAAGTCTTCAAGTCTTCTACATAACTTTTACAAATTCAAATACTGTATTTCTCTGCAATAATATATTTGCCCCCAGAATATTGCTTGGAGAGGAGACAACCTTCCTGTACTTAGAAAACATTTCTGCTCTTCAGTTTTCAATCATGATTTAAATGAGACCTATTACACAGTTGAAAAAAATTACAGGAATTTTACATTTTGAAACTGAACTTGTCAGTCATTTAGAAGCATTAAAAGGAGAGTTGCTAGAAGTTTGCCTTTTATCCAAGTACAGAAACTGCCTATTTACAGCCCCTTCACAGACATGGCACTCAAACACACTTCAGCAAATGTGTCCAAAACAAGGTGACCCTGAATTTATACAAGAGAGCTACTCTTTTAACTACACAGGAAAGCAAATCCCAATTACTTTAGCTCTGTCATAATAGATACTTTAATTCTACTAAGACAGATACATATCTGGGAAAAGGGGCAGGGGATGAGGGTGACAGAAGGTTCAGAGAAAAGCAAGTTATAGGGAAGTACTGTCTTTGCTTCACTATCTTCTGTGCATTGTGCAGTGTCATAAGGGTGCCCATTAGCAGCAGCCTTGGCACGCTACAGGCCACAGATGCAGTACCCCAGAGTAATGTAAAATTCAAAGGTTAGCAGCCACTGCAGACATCTAAGTGCAAAAACTGTTACAGTAGTTCCCTGGAAGAGCTGACTAGTACTGAAACGATGCGTACACAAGCTGTAACACATTGTTTTTCTAGTAAAATCATGCAACACTGCAGTTTAAGAGAGTAATTAAGATAGTAATTTAAGATAACTTACTAATAAATATCACTGCCATCTCTCAAAAAAAAATATCTAACAGCTGTCTGCTAGCTACTAGAGGACTTTCACTTTTGCCAATTAGCAAGAATATATGCATTTCATGTATGAAATGTGAAAATAATGATGCCTCTGAAGGATATAAGCAAAATGTGGGAAAAGAAGACTGAAAAGTAGGAAGCAGAGATTCCAGCTTTGGAGAGGAAGCTCATCTGGAGTGTTATGATGAGACTACACTCATAGTCAGCATATTGTGAGACCAAAGCACTAAGCTCACTCATTTGCTTGACAGATATTTTACCAATCCGGCTGAAGCAAGCAGTTATAAAGAGACTCCCATCAGATTTATCAGGACAAAACTTGAATCTGAATGAAAATTTGAATATGAATGAAATAATATGCATCTTTCTCTTGTACTCCCTTAAGGCACCTGTAGTTTGAAAAGGCAGAGAAATCTATCTTAGCATAATTCTGATAAGCAGGTATTTCCATGGAACACAGAACTTCAATAAGATACTACAGGTAAGCTCTGAGACAAGATCATTAGGTATTCAAGGATTTAAGGCCTCCAGTTCAAAATACACTGACTCAGAAATTGATTCTCACTTTTGTTTATGTCATTTCAAGGACTACTCTCTACTATACTGTGAAAGAATGGACTGAAGTCTAACAGTAGATAGCATAGTTAAGAAGTTACCTTGCTATCTGTCTTTGTGGGTTGGAGGTGGAAGTTTTCTTTTAAAAACAGAGAAGTAATTGGTTCCTTTATAAAAATATAAAGTAACTGGAAAAGAGCACCAGAGAAACTATCTTCTCTCCTGCTAAAGCAGAAAATAGACAGATACGAAGTGTGAGAAAAACAAACATAAGAAGCCTTATTAAATTCTGGCTGTATTTCTGCCTGTGCTACATCTGTAATAGAGTGCAGCCTTAATAAACAGGCAGAGCTATGGAATAATGTTTGATTTCACAGCACATACACACAAAAAAATGCATGCTACATATCTAACACCTTGTAAAGCACACTAGTTAGTGTGTTAGATGGGTGATCGCCTAAGTTGGCGACCTTTCCTCGCCTACCAGATATTGTTGCAGAAAGATCTTAGTTCACCTCAATGAAAAATGGCGATTTACCCACCTGAGTCTCAAAGAAGTAGACATATACAGGTTTCAGCTTCTAATTAAGGCATTTCCAAATCATATCTGTTGACTAAAAGTTCCTTTCAAAAAGGTTCACACTGTTCCTCAGAGACAGAAGGTCTTTGATGAGGTTTCAGTGCCATCAACAGATGGATATACTATAGAAAACAAGGATCTCAGTACAAGGTGAGAAACCAAAGGAATGGAAAGAGTCTCAGATTGCAAAAGATTTCATATTGCTTGACTTAAGGCCTGACAAGTAGCTGAAGGAAAATAGTATTTCTGTAACCTTGTAATTGTATTTGGCATGAAAAACAGTTGACATAACCCACAGCTGAACCTGAAACAAAAATTAAATGAAAACACCTCAGGAGTGTCTGCTGCTGCACAACTCTGACTCCTTAAGCAAGAAAATAGAAGATGCACAAACACAATGGAAAAGGCCTTGGAAAGGTTTTAATGAACTACTGTGATTGAAGTAGAAAAGGCAACTACTCTGGGAAGTGAAGGTATAATTTTTCCAGTTCTCTTGTGTCTGATAAGTAAGAAGAAGTGATAAAACATTATGAACCTTTTGAACTTAAACAAGTTGAATGTATCCAAACATCTAGAAAGTTTCAGGATGCCTGTTTAACACAATGACAAGACCTCACTAAGACTGAAGAGATCTTACTAACAGAGACTGCAGACTTGGTGGTTTGCAATTGGTTACTCTAGCGAAGTGAAAACAAGAAAAAAGTAACTAATAGGTCATCTTGTCAATTCAGAAACCAACAGGTCAAGTATTATCATCATGAGTCAAACTAGTAAGAAACTCAAATTGATTAGTACTCAATTCCAAAAGAGATAACTGGAGCAACACTTGACTATTCTCAAGGTGTCAGTGAACAGCAGGGAAAAAAAGGGGTGTTTTTTGCGAATACATCACACAGAGATTAGGCTGTGAGTGTTATTCATAACCATATCCTGGGCTGCAATGAACAAGGTGTGACCAGCAGGTTAAGGGAGATCATTCTGTCCCTCTACTCTGCCCTCATGACAACCCATCTGGAGTACTGCATCCAGCTCTGGAGCCCTCAACATAGGAAGGACATGGACCTGTTGGAGCAAGACCAGAGCAGGGCCATGAAGATGATCAGAAGGCTGGAGGCCCCTTCCTATGAAGCCAGGCCATGAAAGAGTTAGGATTGTTCAGCCAAGAAAAGAGAAAACTCCAGGGAGACCTTAGAGCACCTTCCAGTACCAGAACGGGGCTACAAGAATACTGGAGAGACACTTTTTGCAAGGGCAAGTAGTGACAAGACAAGGGGAAATGGCTTTAAGCTGAAAAAGAGTAAGTGTAGATTAGATATTAGGAAGCAATTCTATACTGTGAGGGTGGTGAAGCACTGGAACAGGCTGTCCAGAGAAGCTGTGAATGTTCCATCCCTGAAGTGTTCAAGGCCAGGCTGGATGAGGCTTTGAGCAACCTGGTCTAGTGGCAGGTGTCCCTGCCCAAGGTGCCTTTAAGATCCCTTCTGATCCAGACCAGTCACAATTTTTCTGCTCACCCAGAGGAATCTCTTGATGTCAGAGGCCAAGCCTTAAGTCACTATCAAATTGTGCCCCACAATGATACTTCTACTTACAAACCACTTCCCTATGTAAAGATCAGTAAGCAGGGAAGCACTGCCAACTTGGTGCTGCTTCAGACTGGCTGTCCTCCACTGCCCCTTGCCCAGAACAGTAACTCTCCTGCAGCAGAAAGTGGTACTGAGGGAGAGTAGTAAAATACATTCCTCTATGAAGCTCTTGACAAAGATGATTGAGCCTGCACCATCAACAAACTGCAACAGTGTTACCTGAACACTTCTATGGAACAGAAACTTGATGTTAAGAGTTGAGATGTCCTCGGCAAATACCACAGGAAGACTGCAGGTAGGCAAAATGATTATAAAAGCCATCAAGCTATCTTGTACTTCTAAAGAAGATCAAAGAATAGCACTTGAACACAAAAGCCATTCTGCATGCAGCAGCAAATAAACTTATATATGTAGAGGAATACTAAGAATGCACAGGGAATTTAGCCTTCCATCACATCTTTATGCAAGAAGAAAAGTTTTTCCATGACAAGGCAGAGGAGGGGCATCATGTTCAACAATCAAGAGGCACAAAGGTTCTCAAAGAAGAGCAGAGAAGAGTCATACACCACAGATAACACCAGGTAGCAAAGGTTCTCCTCTAATAAAAAAGAACAATTACATTTTTATAAAGACTTCTGACCAATCCCCTTGAATGCTACAGTAAAAGCATATGAATTAACCTGCCTCACTAAAGAGACAGGATGAACCCGCATTAGTTCCAAAACACTATTTCAGGAAATAAGCAGTATTTGTTGGAGTGGGTAGACATGGAATTCTGAAACAGCACGGCTCTGGGTAGACACGAAATTTGCAACACTATGGCTTCAGCTTGCAAAAATATTACACAACTGAGGAACTTCAGGCATAATATAGAATGCCTGATAGACTTTTTCCAGAGTTCACAAACATTCTCACCTTTGTCTGTCTGTTGCCAGTTAGCTAGGGAACAATTATTTCAATTTCCCAAGAATGACAGGATAGACAAATTTCTCAACTGTGATGCAAAGAATTGAATACACCACAAAAGCAATTGGTTGCATTGGTCTGCCTTTCAGGCATTCCTAGTCAGCAACACTTAAGACAACTATATCACATGATAAGGCTTTAGACAGAGTAATGATGACTTCCTTGTTTTTAATTTAAGATTCATATTCAAATATAAAGATTAGGTATTTTTAAAAAATATGATAACTGTGTAAGATTCCCACATGATTTTGCTAATGTATTTCCATATTTCTGCAACTACAATAGCTCCTAGTGAGGCTCAGCCTGGAACAGCAATTACTGCCATATATTGTTGCGACTGATGTACATAAAAGACTAGTAAGACATTGATTTCCAAGACTTTTCCACTTTTAACACACAGGAAGTTAAAACGGAAAAGGTTTAGTGCCCAGGCAACTGTTCTGATTAATAAACAGGATTTTAATAAAACCATACCAAGAATATGTTTGTAGAATGACCTCGTGAAGTATATGTTCACCAACTGCCTGTGATTTAGAGCTAGCCCAAGGATCTGGCCTGCAAAGCGGAAGTAGTTCAAATGATCTGGATTTACAGAAGAGTTGCTGTTGGGCTGGAAAGTTGTTCCTATAAAACAGAGAGATTATCATTTTTTGATATACTTTTTTCCAAGAGACGTTTTTATTTGTCAAATACACTAAGCATCTGAAACCACTGCAGGAGTTTTATTTTTGGGTTACAGAAATTTGTTCCGAAAGAAAAGTATTAGAATGCAATGAAATCCTACCCTACAACGACACTGCCTAGCCACTCTCCAAGGCACCACTGAAATCATTATCATCAACAGAAGTGTAATTATGAACTGCTAACTCTGGTCCTCCATCTTATCATATTGCTACAGGCATTTTTTGCTCACTCTAATGAGCTTTGCTTTTATCAACTTGTGAACATGCTCAAATGAAGGATCAGAATGTATCTACTTCCTGTCATCTGTCTCCAGACAGATGCAGGCAGGAGACAGTCCAGTCCTGATCTCCTTGGAAAAGACTACCTCAGACATCCCTGAACCTTTTGCTTTAGTTTTCATGAAATAATCAATGCTTCTACTATTGACAGAATCCTTTGCCACTTGGCAAGACATTGTAAGGTAGAAAACTAAACATTTATCACTGATGATGATGTGAAATCTTTTATTGATAAAGACTCGCTTTATATGAAGAACCCAGAAGACAAGAAGTCAAATGCAAGGGAGACCTGTGGAGATCAACATCTGGTTTTACAACAAAAATCAGCTGAGTTTAAGTATCACTAAAAGGAAATAGAGGAATACCTCCACAGTTCCCTTGCAGATGTAGAAGTAGGGAAAACTCTTGATATACTACTCTCAAAGTGTTATGTCCTTCTCCTACCAGGCAGAAATAGCATCAACTCATTAAAAACAACTCGCTCTCTTCTTACAAAAGAAAAGGAAGCTTCAAATGAAGTGAACTATTTCATAAATTCTTACAAAACCAAACAATGAATAGATCATTTCTCTATATACGAGATCAATTCTGTCAGTGTTGCTTTTAAAAGGTAATAATGTTACATTCTGAAACTAAGTGACTTTTTTGGATTATAAAGATGCTTTTACAAAAGACGACACTAAAATTAGCAGGGAAAAAAAGGCAGAAACATACCATCAGCTGATTGGGTAAATAAGGCATAATCTGGGTTAACTATTTCACTGGACAGGATATCAAACCACTCACGCACCACACCCTGTCCCTGCATGTCAAAAGAATAAAAGGTATTAGTACACAGAACTTTCACTGCACAAAAGGTTATGCTGGATATCCATGTATTTCTTCTAAAGTAATTTTAAAGTAGGATTTAGTTCAAAACAATACTTGTGAAAGAGAATTAATATTTCCATATGAAAACACCATAAAAAAATAACACAGTTTTACCCACCATGCCTTCTTCTCCATGAAATCGCACAGCAATCCCTTGCTTTAGTTTTGCACTATTTGCTCGAGACACAACTTCACAGCTACTCCTAAAAATAGAATCTAAATACAAAGCATCGATTAATTTTTTAATCTTAATTCATTATATTTCAATGTATTTCGAAGATATACTAATTCCATTTATAACACAATACCTCTGTGAACCAAAAGGATGTCATTTTCATTGACAGGCCTGTGCACCATGTCTGAATCTGGCTGCCCAGCATGCAGATGCTCATAGAACCATTCACAGCGATCTTTAAATGGCTACAAAACAAAGTGTAAAACATTATTATATAGATGCATTCCACTGAATAATTCCTCTCTCATATGCAGGACTGGAAAACGGTTATGCATGTACTTCTCAATTAATTTTTGAGATGTGCAGAGTTACCTCAATATGCTACGCAGTATTTTGGGAAGAGCAAAGGCCAAGCTATGCCCTTAAGTGCTTGCTGAAGTTGAGTATGAAGGAAGACTACACCATCAGTTACCCAGAAACAGCTTTCAAAGTATTCCACATAAGAAGGAAAAAAAAAAGCACAAAACTTCTTACAGACCAGGAGTGGGTGTGAAGGAATCTAGATAAGAAATAAGTCACTGGCTTCTGTAACATTACTGATAATCAATCACAGTTGAACACAGAAGCACAAGTGATATAAACAAGCCCTACTTGCAGTAAAGTTCACTGGCAATATGAAACAACCCAAACAAACCAGAAACCTTCCAAAGGAAAAGAGAAGGTGAGAAGTGAGAAAGTTCTAACTTGTTTGACTCAGGATTTAAATTGACATTTTGCAGCTCTTCCAAGACAGATATGACACAAGTATGGCCTTTCGCATCTATTGCAATTCACAGCACATACATTTAGTTGACTTGACAAACAGGGTGTCAGTTCTCAGGGTCTCATCATTATTCATAGGTAATGAATTTCAAAAACACACATTTCAACCAAAGAATGAATAAACAATACACCTACACCATGTCCCAAAAATGGAACTGGACTACTAAAAACAATGTTCCTTTAAAAATCAAACACTGTACTGTTCGCAGTTAAAGAAAAAAAGCTTCTAGAACAGACTTTCCAAAACTATTGAGGGAAGGTGGTGTTACAGTTGGGTAGGAAATTTCACCTTTGTTTTCAGAAAACTCTGTATTTGATCAAAATAGCTGACCAAAACCCATTTAATGTAAGGAATCTTTCTAATGGAGAACAAACCAAAAGTAAACCAGTGCATGCTTAATGAAGACATTCCAAATAGCTCACCCAAACACCATCTTTATTTATAACAGGACAAATACACAGCACAGTAATGAAAACATGGCAGATGCCTAAGAGTACAGTGCTATGTATAGGAGCAGACTTCCATACAAGGCTTTGCTTTCTAATTTTATCATGTCTGGTCCCCCCTAGAGTAAACTATTTAATAATCTTGAATTCATGTCCCATGTCAAACTGACAAATGAGTTGATGATTTTACTTGAATAAAAAAAAGAAACAAAACAAAGAAACAAAAAGAAATGGTAGGAAACAGAGCACAGGGTAACAGACAACATGATGTTTCACTAAAGGAGCTGCCACATTAACTATGGCTAAATCAACTAATAATCGTATATTTATCCTCTGGTTTGTCTCAAAATGTAAATTGATTAGGGGAAAAGCACAGCATTTTAAAGCTCAATCTATCAGATGTGCATAAATGGATTTAAACACAGAAATTTAACTTTCTTTAACTGAAAATTGGACTTGTAAGACATATCAAATGTTGGTTATCTGAAATGGACTCACATGTATTTTAGAGAATTACAGGGACAGAAATCTAGCTGTCATCTGATCTTTCAACATCCCAGATTCAGAAACACTAGAGGCCATGCTTAGTTCTTCCATCCTCCCCAGATGGATTTTCTTTAAATATTATTTTTAAACAAAATACCCTTTGTATATTCACTGAAGTTGTAACTAAGCATTGCCTGACATTTACCTGAGCTTTTATGATGTGCATAAATCTGGACATTAGTTCAGGACATTCCAGAAGAAAATGAAAGTGATCAAAAATTATTTTGGGATTTCTGAAAGAAAAATAGATTAGAAGTCTGTTAAGATATTTAGTAACAATGCTTTATGATACAAAAAGTCTATATAAAGAAACAATGAAATTAGTCATATAGAAAGGTTTCAACAGACTCTTCTATTGTGTCATTTTTTCCCAACTCTTGTTTACAAATATCTCATCCATTAAACATGGGAGGATCAGAAGCAGCTCCCCATACAGAAGCAAGGTTATTAACCAGGCAGTCCCAGAGAAACTCTGGGAACAGCCAACTGTAAAAAGATGGTTTAGACTCCTTTAAGAAGTCACACATTTGAGGAAGAATGAAAGTTTTCATCTGCCTCAAAAGAGAAGCCTTTTTTGGGACAAATATGAGGAAAGAATCCATTAAAGAAATTATTCTGTTGCTCTGTGAAATAGATTTTGTTCATGAAAATCCACAGAATCTTACAAACAGATCATTTAAATATGCACAAGAGTTCATGTAAGTCTGATCTCTGAATCATTCTCTATACTGTCTTGAATTTGGCAGGACTATTAAAAGTGCATATAGTACATAGGTTACAACAGAAACCTAAAAATACAACTCAGTAAGAATTAAAAATGAGTTTGATTTACTGCAGGGTGGGGCAGGCAGAGGGGTGGATTACAAAGACTGTATTTGTTGAAGCTTACCGGTTAACAAAACACTTAAGGACATCATCATGTTTGCAAACAAATTCTATAAAACGAGGTGATGTCATCCTGTTAAAAAAATCATAAGATGTTTTCGATTAGTGAAATTGAAAAGAAATTGAAAAGAATTTGAATTACCTAAATTGTTACCTATATTTTTAAAATAAAATACTACACAACAAGAAACTGATGTTGTTTAACTAATCATCATGAAACTAAATACTCAACAGCATTAAGGATCTCATAATACCAAAATGAAAATACCAAAATGCCAATAACCAAGGGGGTCAAGCAACATTGCCACTAACTGTTATTAACTATATGAACAAGAAAAACTCAAACTAATGGAGATTCATATTTTTCTATTGAATCGTTCCAGCTTTCAATACAATGGAAGCACATATATGAGAGGACTGATATTACATGCACAATGTATATGATATGCAGGCTGTTCTTTATTCTTCTTTATTGTATAAAACTCCCACCACACACCTTGTAAATTGCAATTAATTGTAATGCGATAAAGAAAGCCAGGAAGAAGTGAGACTCAAACTTAGCAAACTTAGTAATGGGCCCAAGGGGGTATTTAATGGCATCATGACACAACAAAATTACTTGCCAGGCAAGAGTCTCACACTCGTATGAATTTTTTTTTCATATATATATATATCTATATCTGGAGAACGAGGGAAAGATTAACATGGGTGCACTACATTTATTTACATCTATGCTTTTTAAAAAAAGTCTTCATTGTACCCTTGAACTTCAGCAAAAGCTAATGAATACTTGCAAACATGATTAAAACCCTCTCACCGAGTTTCTTCAAAGTCTCAACAACATTACTTTAACTATTCCAGGATAACAATCCTAGAACTGTCCCTGTTCCCCACACCAATTTAGACAAGAGCTGCTAATTTCATACAAAATTGAGCTATTTTCTTTCTCTCCCTTATTCTGTTGTGAAGAAATAAGTCTCACTATATGCTTTCACTCTCTTGCACATAAAGCAAACAAGTAAACAAGTAAAATCTTCCAGAGACCAAATATAAACATTTGAAACACACCTCTGGGTCTGGGAAATTATTTGAAAATATTAAACAACTAGAAGAGTCTTGCCTAAAAGGAAAAATCCGTAAATTGCCACACAAGCTGTAAGATACAATATACAGAGAACAGAAAAAAAAAATCATACACTTGTCATTTTGGATACTGAAAATTTGGAACATTATATTTCAGTATATTAATAAAGAATGCCTAGATTCAATGTCAGCATTTGTGGAAGAAAAGCAATTGTGACAAGTAAAATAAAATAACCTAAATATTTCAAATGTTAACCGACATGAAATGCTGACTTTGTTGCATGAATGTCAAGAACAATGGAAAGCTATGAGCTTTGCTTACCCTATTCCATTAAACATAAAGACACCCAAATCTAAATTTAGAGCCATTTTATATTATTTTGCCTGAAAACACAGTTAGTTATAATTTCAAATGTTATTTGAAGATGGCAGCAATATTGAGTTACACCATTTACTCCTATTAACATGAAAACTTTAGTCAAACAGAGCAAGTCTCGGGTCTTTGTATTCTCTACAGAGTTTTGAAAATCCCTAAAGCAACACACAATTCAGCCTTTCCCATATGCAAGGAGTTCTCTCACTCGTTATTGAGACAGTTTTTACTCTCCTGACTTCAATGACAGTAACTGTCAAACTTATGTAGTATCCTTAATATGAAGCATAAATTATGCTTTGGAACGGATCAGTTGGGCAAGGCCCATCAGCAAGTCACCTGGACACAGGGAAGCAGTCACCTTGATGACTTAATTTTGGTACAAAGAGATGAATGGTGGCAGGGGGAATGTACTTAATCACTTCTGTAAACATTTCTGCTTTTCATTTGGCTGCTGTCAATGATACTTTACTGCATTTTATCTTATATCAAGGGAAATGGCTGAAGAGCAGTTCCTTTTCCAAGGTGGAGTAAAATTAAAAGTGAAAGTACTGAGGTATTTGTGGAGCATGTTGATCCCCAAATCATTTTCCAGAATGTTCACAGGGAGTGTGTCCCAGAAAAACATCACTGGCCAACCTGAAAGCTCTTAATCCACTCAGTTTTTCAGAGAAAGAAAAACCCTCACAGTGACTAGGAATAACCGAGAGTTGTCATGCAGTACAAACCCTGGTTTTTGATTCCTCAAAGAGTTTGTAGTACCACCACACTTACCCAATCCTCCACTCACAAGGGCCAGATGATCCCTTCCTCACAAGTTCACAACTATAATCCATAACAATCCTGGACAAAGTCTTTAGTTTCAGGGGACACACTTTTTTCTTTTTAAATCAGACACTGATGATGCCACATTTACCTAAGTTGTAGTGCCTGTTCCACACAAAACTGTGTTTGCCAACATGGGACAGGATTCCACAGGAGTGTTATTTCTGAGATTGAACTCTCCCTGTTACAAACTTCTGGAAAATAGTCAAAGTTTTGCCCCAGCCATCATTTTCACACACAAAGATAGTTCACCTGTTTTTTTCTGAGCTTACAGTTCTTGTTGGATAATCACATTCAATTCAGGGATCATTTCACACTAATAACCAACAGCAAATATAGATAAGTTTCAAGAGATCAAAATTCTATTACCTTCAAGTATACTACATGATTACAAAGAATGATTAGACACTTAACACAAAATTTGTCCCAGTGCAGCTACATTCATAGGCAGCAGCCCTATGAAAAATTTGCACTACTGTTTAGTGGCACTAGAATCAGTTTAAAAAAAAAGCATTCGAATAAATGAACTAGTGAAGAAAGCACTAGAAAGCATACTCTTGAATGTCACTAATATAATGTGGTCAGCAACACCATTCTTCCGAGAAAGGATATGTGATTTTAAAATGGTAATAGTTTGGGTAACAAAAATGAATCCTCTCCTTACCCCTGAGGCATCTGACAGGAGCAGCACATATAGAAGGCTTGAATTACAGCACTTAGCCTGTTTGCTGTCATGGAGATAACATCCTGGCAGTCAGCACAAGCTTCCTGCTTCCCAGCAACATCATAGGCTTTTAAGTCAACAGCATCAGTGGATAGCTCTTTTCCTCCCTCAGTTCCTGCACTGACAAAGGAAGGTGCAGGAGTAGCATCCTGAGGATCTGGTCCTTTTTGCTTCAGTAAAATAGAAGTAATGTTGGCAGAGTCCCTTTTGTTTTTCATAAGCTCTGTGGCTATGAGAACAAGCCATTCATCCAGAGAATGCCAGAGCAGCTCCAGTGGCTGAAATAAATATATGAAAAAAAACAGACAGAAAAGGAACATGTTGACATTAGATAATATCAATAATGTCAAAATGCTGTTAAGGCAAATAAATATCATGCACATTTTAAAGCTTTAAAGGATCCTTTAGAGGTCATGTTAGACGTAAGAGTCAAATACTCACAAAAAACTCTATACTTGTAACCAAAGAGCACAAAATTTCATATAGAAGGAAAACAATCAAGCAGCAAATGTGAGAAAGATAAACTCATTTAGAAAGAAATACAGAAGAACCACAGGACAGGAGTATATAACAGAGTTTGGTCTCACAGTTGTTACTCAGTACACTACTGCCTGACCATTGCAGTCAAGCAGAGAAACAATAATACACATGTTGAGTTGCCAGAGTAAGAGAGTGTCAGTTCTTTTTTAAGGACCTGGTCAAATAAGCTCCCTCTACCAAGGAGATGGCGCAAACTCCAGACAACACCACTGAGAGTCAGACCAATGCATGTGTCTAGTAAGAATGTGCTTTACATATAGTGTGAGTTCATAAAGCTCATTTTGATAGTACCCCAGGTATCTCACAGTAAGAGTGGTCACTAACAACTAGATTTATGGAACAAGTATCATCAGAATCACATATCAATATTTAAAGCTACATATTTTATTTTATTTTAACAAAGGCACTCTTTATTCACTATACCCTGTTCAAAAGTAATAAAATTGAAACCTGGTAAAATTCCACCATTATACATTTGCTCTGAGGTGTAGGCTTACTATGGAGGAGGAAAAGGGCTGAGATTTGTGGCTTTCTCATGAGCATGAAAAAAAAAAGACAAGGGCTGTAATGGTTTGTTTCACAAGCCTACAGTCTAGTGATCACTAGGATATGAACCCTACAGGGAGATCATTAGACTCAAATACTTCACAGCATTCCAAAACTAAGAGTGAACTTCTAAACGCACTCCTTTTTCCACATATTCCTGTTGCATCAACATTTTTCATCAATGAAAGCATTCAAAGACTTAGCAAATACTGAAAATTTCGTTCTCATGTTCTCAAGTTGCCTTTAAAAATAAAAAGCTGCTCACAGCATGCTGTGTCAAAAGTCTACACTATCTGGAGCACTGTCAGTGACATGCTCTCACTACACAATATATTACTTCTCATAAAGGCTGTGTATTAAAAAATTCAGCTGAAATTCACCATTTAAAAATTTACCATTATGCCTTCATTTTTTCCCCAATAACAATAGGGGAAAAGCCAGCCTGATCTCTAATACTGGTAGGCTTTGCTGAACACGCTGTATGCCACTTACTTAATCCTTGTGCTCCTGGTGACCACACACTTCTCTAGATGGTGATCCAAGTACCTCCAGTGTAGGTAGTATTTTCTACATAAATGTCTGCCATAGAGGATCAAATTACTCTTTCCAAGACCTACCTGCCAGACCCTTACCACAAAACATAATGTGGAAAAACTTCCTAATGGATAATACGATTCATTGAATACATGGAAGAATTAAAATGCAGTTGTGTTCTTAGCATTTAACTCTCAAGAAACTAGGTAGTTATCTACTAGAATACTAAAATCTAGTTTTCTCTTCTCAAACTTTTCAATGCTTAGCTTGCCAAACACCATTTTCCACTGGTATCTTGTGTTTTATCTTATATTTCTCACAGACTTTGCACACTTTTTGGAACTCTTCAACCTGATCTGTTTTCCAAAGCTGGCTCTTTACAGATTCTGATCACAAACTCTTTCAAAAGGGTAGTCAAGCATAGCAGCTTCAACATTTTCTTCTCTTTCTTTCTAGTCAAACTTCGGGATATAAGCACTTCTAAATATTGCCCATCGTGTCCATAACCATGACTGTCAGCATTTTGTATAAGCATCGATGATCAGACCTTTACAAGTGTCATACGGACGTGCTCAATCAAACCATTAGCACACAACTGAGCCTGACTGAGTACCCAGCTTTTCCAGCTGCACACCTTACCTCCCAAATGAAAAAATTTAGTTATGCAATGCTTTTCCCTTTACCCATCCATAAACCAAGACACCAGTAATGAAACCCATATTCAAAGTGCAACACTGGAGCAAAATCTTTCGTCAGATGACAGGTAGCCTTTCAAGACAGAGGGCACAGGAGATCACTAATCCATGAAGTGACTGTCACAGCAGAGAAGTGACCCCAATTCTAGAAAAGAATAGTATCTGAAACAAGGGAAAATGTTAAAAGCTTCCCAGGCTTGTTCAACAAGAGAAATTTTGCAGCAAGTTTCCCTAATATGCAATCACACCAAATAGTAATTGGAAGAGCAACAGATGAAAAAGTAATGAATATAAACGTCACCAAAACTATTATTCGTAATTTTTCTCACTTGTAAGATCTTATTTGAGTTCGCAATAGTTTGTTTCAAGTTTGAGACACAAAATTCAATGAATCTCTTGTATTTTACAGGATCAGTACAAGAATGTGAATAATAAGAAAGTGCTTCCATTTCAAAACATTTGGATAGGCCTGAATTACACACAAGGGAATTTCAGTAAAGCGCAGATAGACCTGTGATTTTCTTGACCTTGTCAAGCAATAATATTCCTCAGTAGACTCAGATCAAGGTATATTCACATTTTCAATCTCTTCTCAGCCATATTACAGTGACAACTCTTCAAAATACATTCAATTGGTATATTAATAAAGAAAAACTTAACCCAGCATTGAGAAAAAAGTCAAAAGAAAGTTTTTCTTGATTTCTTATACTTGATAAAATATGGTATTGCCCCAGCTTTTTAAAAGGAGCTGTGAAGTACATTTTTAAAGGTTGTCAGGTACAGATCTATTTGGACCTAACAGGAGAGTATTTAGAAGGAAAGGAAACAATTCCTTCAGACATGCAATAAGGCCTGATAATGTTTCTCCACATATCCAACCACAAGTCAGAACTCCTGCCACTGCTACCCCTCTATCCTCCACGGGTAAAAGTCTATAACTGAAAAAAGACAGTATTGAACAACAGATTAAGTTCCTATATTGTAAAGAAAGACAGTATCTAGAGGCCTTTGCTTGCTCAAATAAACAGCATTCAAAGAAGTGGGTGGTGACCTGTATCACTTTGTTCTGCTCTGGAAAGTACTCAGCACCTCACATGCAACATGAACCATCAGTCTGAGAGACTTGTTTTTCCCCATAAAACTTGTATATCAAAATTCAAGTTACCTACATTTATACCCATAACTGAATTTTAGTATCAGCAGCAAATTCCAATTTAAAGCTACTGACTTCTAAAATTTTCAGTATGGATCTTAAATTTAAAATCTTTAAGTTGCATTTTGACTCTTTTTAACAAAAATCTAACACCTGTTTTGTAGCAACAAACTCTGCGGTTTCCTTAATAGTCTGTACTAACCTGTTAGACAATTATCTTAGAGAAAACACAAACAGAACAAGAACTAGAAAACAAATTCTTTGTCACTGATCTGCATGTCCCACATGCAAGTACTGGCACCAATGAAAACAGACAGGTCTTCCAAACCATTGCAATAATCTAGAGATAGAGCCAGCTTTTTTTTCCCTCCTCCCAAAAGGCAAAAGAAACAATCACAACCACGTTTTCAAAGAAAGTGCAGAAAAAGGAAAGGCAGGAATAAGAGAGAAGTGGAAGTCACTCAACTCACTCAGCACTATGTGCAAACTCCCACCACCTGGTCACTTTAAATTCAGGGAAGAACAGACTAATCCAGCACAACTGTTGATTAACTTAGCATTGCCAGACTTGTATGCCCGACTCCCAAAAAAGAGTAAGTTCTCATCAGCAGTTTTATATTTTTGAGTTTGAAATTTAAATCAATCTTTAAAATATCATGGGAGACAACAGTGGCCCTAATGAAGGGCTGTCCTAGTTTTAAAACCTGTAAATAAATAAATTACAATAATTGTAATAGTAACTTTTAAATCACCCTGAAATGTTATCTAATGCAACAGTAGTACAAACTTTGCTTATTTATTAAAGAAATAGTTGTGGTTTTCACACACTTGACAATTACTGATGTTTTCTGGGACAACTGTGGTAGTTGTGTAATATAAGTATACTGCATAACACTTAACTCCACAGTTAATTCAGCACACAAAGTAGTTTGGGCAGATAGATAAGTGATTCTGTGAAATATCATCTCCATTGCAAATTGCTGTTGAATGTTTATGTTTGTTTGATACTGAGTTCTGAAATTATGTGGAGTTGAAAAGCAGTAAAGTTTCATTTTTTTCTCTTTGGGCTATGAGCAAGCACAAAAGGCAAGATGAGGTCAGCAACTCCTAAAACCTTGAAGAAGTAAAAGGTAGCAGAATCTCTCACTGAAGATAACTCTTCTATGAACTGTGTTTAATATCTGCTTGTTATTTAATCTGGTATACTTAAATTAATTTTCAGTAAACCTGTCAGAAAGTGTTGCCTTGAATAAACTAATTCTTGTGATTTGAGTGTGGTAGGTAGCCCTATTTTAGTGAACAACTCTAAAGGACAATTATTACATTGCATACTGTACATTACATTTTGCACACAGCATTTTTCAGACTCAAGCACTAGTTTTATATTCATTATATAAATCAATTTGTTCTTAAAAATATTTTGCTACCAAAATAACAAACATTTGTGTTTATTTTTTAAATAGTCTAATTATTTTCTTCTTTCCAAGAGAAGAAATTTGAACAAAAACTGAGATACTTCACTAAATAAACTGGAATTAAGAATATTAAGAGTAACACCTTTCATGACCTTATCAATATAGCTGTCATAGAAGCCATCAGAAGTAACCTGATGAACATATATCATCAAATAATTGCAGTAATTTCAAAATACCATTTTCAGATCACTGTGGAAGAAATGCAAAGGTTAATGAAAATAATGATTGTCATCTAGACTTCTTGGTATGAGCTGTGCCATGTAAGAGTATGGACAAAGACAGAGGAAAAAAGAGACTACCCTTCAGTTGTTATTAATTAGGTGCTCTGAACAGTATGGCAGTTGTATATCCAATGCAGACTGAGTGACACACAGGAAACCGGGACTTCTTTACAAAAAGGTAATCTATGACTTTCTACAGAGGGATTCTGCAACCACCCAACAGAAAAAAACCAAACACTTTCAGAAATTAAACATCTAAATGGCAAACACATAAAGTATGTGTTTGAAAACACCTATAAATCAATAACCTTGCAAGGGCAGTTGTAAGCTGATATGTTTCAAAGTACACAATAATAAAATCCAAGAACAACTCAGGAAAAGACTTCACGGTCACTGTGTCAATAACACACAGATCAAGATTTCAATTGTTTCCATTTGTCTTGTGAAGCTGAATAAAACTGAATTATCAGAACTCTCAGTCAATCTCCAACTACCATCCTGAAATTACACTAATACAATAATTATATTAATATTACACCATTTAGAGATTACTACATTCTTAAATAACAGAAATAAAAACCTCAAA
This sequence comes from Sakesphorus luctuosus, assembly GCA_013396695.1. Lineage (NCBI taxonomy): Eukaryota > Metazoa > Chordata > Aves > Passeriformes > Thamnophilidae > Sakesphorus > Sakesphorus luctuosus. The sequence continues at coordinate 75,355 of VWZD01007166.1, read as the reverse complement.
GTTTACCAAAATCAGCTGGGTAACTAGACCTTCAACATCTAATAAACAATCTATTAAATAAGAAATACACATAAATCATGAGATGTGCATGAGTGATTAAACAAATGCAGTGGGAAAAAATAATAAAGAAGAGGTAGGATTAACTTAAGAAGGGATAGGGACATTAACCAAACTTACTTCCTGTTCATGAGATGTCTGATTAATGAATGCATGCTTTGTGAAATTCATCTCTTTAACGTCTATCTTCCTAACAACATCATATACTTTTCTGACCTTGAACACCTGACTTCTTGGAGTTTTATTTCCATTGTAGCCCATGTCATTTCCATTACTGGGAGAGGATGGGCCAATGCGAAAGACATGGCAAAATATCCTCACGATCCTTAAGAGACTCTTCATTTGAGCTTCATAATTACTTGACAAGCTGGGGGGAAAAAATGGAATGTTTAAGTTTCTTTCCCTAGATGGAACAATTCAGTAAATTAAAGAGAAAGCAATCTAATGGTAGGGTCTGATACACATGCTGAAAAAACCCCTAAGATTTAAACCCTAGTGAATATTAACTTTCATTTCCTGCACCGGCCCCAAAAGTCCAATGTAAGCTCTATAATTTTACTAACATATACACATAATTTCAGCTGGTAGTTAGAACAGCAAATTCCAGATCTTGGAAAACATTTCACTTGTTTTTTATGCACATGTACACTTCTTATGAACCACCAGTGGAAAATTCAACTTACTACAGTAAAGATCACAGCATATGAAACGAGTTGGGATATCCAGATGAGAATGTTTTCCAATTCAGAAAAGAGAGAATCCAATGGTAAAAGCATACTGACTAATCAGCTATGCTGCCACAGCCTATCCTCACCAGCTATTATTCTACCCTGAGATTAGCTCAGTTGGTTAAAACTTGGTTGTAATAATGCCAAGGTCATGGGTTCAATCCCCTGTGTGGGCCATTGACTTAAGAGTTGGACTCTATGATCCTTGTGGGTCCCTTCCAACTCAGAATAGTCTGTGATTCTGTGTAAATGCCTATTAACTATCTCAGTCCAACAAGGGATCAAGGATGGTAAAGATGCCACTATTTCTACTCAAAAGACATTATCTAAAAACATTAAACAAAAGCACCATTATATTATTTATTTATTTATCCAATAAACACCTTGAAAGTTTTATGTCTCCTTAACTGAACTGGCCAACACTGAACCAATGGTATGTAGATTCTATACCAACACAGTGTAGAATATGACATACTCATCACTTTATGCATAAGCAGAACATTCTCCACCAAACTCAACTTGGTTTTCCTTCTTAAGCTTGACATAGTAAGAATTCTTCTGTCCTAAACGCATAACAAACTGCAAAAATTTAATTCTTTTTCTATCAAAATCTACTGACTTATAAATATTATAGAAGTGAGAATATATTCAAATCTATCTTTAAAGTACTTGCCACCTAAAAGCAAGCTTTCTAATCATAACATCAGTAAACACCAGAAAAGTCACATCTTATAGGATGCTGTAAACCTGTGATGCAATTAATAATGTTAATTCACAAATCTGAAACATAGCTGGTTGTAACATTACAGTACCTTTATCATGACCTCATTTACCATAAGCCATGGGTAAAAGCAAGAGACCTACTTGCTTTCAGCACTACATTTTAATGTCTGCCAGTGAGTTGTTAATTTAAAAAAGCAATACACTAAGAATTTGACTCAACTAACAAAGTCTGACTTTGTTGTCACAATCTATACTTTACCAGTTAAGTTTTCAGTAAATCAGTATAAGAAAGGAACACAAAGAGTAAACAGTGCAACATTAGGAATGTGAAGTTTCTAACCAAGTGAAGAAAATCCTCTGACTAGAAATTTGTAATTGTATTACTAGAAGCTCTGGTCACAGCCACAAATTAGCATTGGTGAAATATTTGTTTATATACCAAAAACATCTATCAATACAAGAACCTAACTCAAGAAGACAACTTAAATATTAAAAAACCAACTAACATTTCAACAGAGGCCTATCGTCTCTCAGCAGCAATGTTTTCCTAGTGAAATTTCCACTTAAATCTGGTTTCCAGGAAAAGGACCTACATATATATAAAAATCTTAAAATGCTTTTACTAGTTTACTGAAGCTTTTATTGGCATGTCTGTAAACATTAATCTAGGCCCAACCCGCACCAGCAAGACTAAATCATGTCACATTTCAATTATTTCTTGGAAAGAGGAAATACAAGTTGAAGGGAATTCTAACTGAACAGGGTCCTTGCTGGTACTCAAAGCAGAAGTTCTCAGGAAAAAGCTTGTTGGCACTCCTGGCTACTTGCTAGAAGCATTACAAAAACCAACTTTAGACATTTCTGAACTAAACAAAGACAAACCCAAATGCAATGAGCTGTGGGTTAGAATCCAGGAAATGAACAGTGATGAGACTACTTCAGCCATGCAAGAATACCATTACTGGAGATCTTCATGCACAGAGTACATTTTACACACTTTTGTTGGAACAAGAAGAGAGAGGAAAGAGGCCTAAGCTCAGAGCACCTACATTCACCAAGTACTATCTTAATCCTCATTCTGCATAATAAAGCAACCGAGAAATACTTTCTTGAATTAGAAATTTGCTGCTTCTGACAGGAGACAGTATTGGAGAGAACAGAGACACAGCTATTGTGAAATTGTGTCTTGGAATTATTTTCTTTTTGTATTGCATTTCTGTTGTGACAAAATACCAATGAGAAGTAAGCCAGTAAGAGGCCATAGGACAGTGACTCCTCATCCAATGCAATACTTTCATCTTGTCTTGAGACACCGCTTGTCCACCCAAATGCAGCAATACAGGAGTACACAGCAGCTCAAACCTAGAGACAGTACAGGCACATAGATATTGCTCCTACAGTCATACTGAGGGAGCTCAACAGAGAGGAGCAGTAACAAAAAAATCAAACCTCGACAACGATCAGCTTAATGTACCTCTGAAGATAATGAAACTGAAACAAATACTATCATCATACCTTTTATGATAATACACCTGTACAGAGCAAGTTTGAAACCCTTTCTTGCAAAATGGTTTTACATTTTACCACAATTTATTTGTGGGAGATCTATTTGCTCTAAGAAGTCTACAGTCAACAACAGCTGAAATTCTTCAGAAAGTTATCTTTGCAGCAACAAAATGTCATGCACTTTAATCCCAAACATTTAAAGGATTTAAGACTTTTACACTAATTCATCAAAGCGAACATCCATCAGAATAAGACTCTGACTAATGGCGCAATGAACTTCCTAGCATCACTCAGGAGTTCTGACCTACTCTATACAAATTCCATCCAAATATAACATGACTGATGGGGAAGAAGAAAAATGCACCTAGAAGTAAAAATATATATTTCTTCTCCACCTAACTGATGGGTCCCTCACTTCCTGGCTCCAGTTAAAATGAAGCTTTCAGTCCTATTCCTCCACAGTCTATGCTGACAGGCTTCTTTGGTTACAGAACACTCAAACCTCTTTCTAAAAAGTCACACAGAACATGTCAATAAGGAACTTCCACTCATGCTTTCAGACTCCACTTGTTTCAGTAAAGACTTTCTTAGTTTCTAGTAAAGCATAAAAGTTAGACCAAAATCTGTTAGCTTTTGAGGACAGTAAAATGTTACTGGTGATCTAAACAAGCACTGTGCTACAAATCAGACTTGAGATCCATCTACTCCAAACCATGCTGAGCATCAGACAGTTTAGATATTAGAAGTACTAAGTGGCATTAAATACGAGATAGTTTATCAACTTACTTTTGACCTTCTTACACTTACCTAAGCAGTTTGTGCCCATTTGTTGTAGCAACTTCAGCAAGACTTGTTAGGATTTTAAGATACTGGCTTTCACTCTGCTGAGACAAGTGTTCCAGAACTTGCCGCAACTGAAAGATTAAAACAAAAGGAATTGCACAGTGTCAAGGAGCATCAGATCAATAACAATTTAACAATTTTTTAGAACATTATCACCCAAACATTGATATCTAGCAATAATAATGTAATAATGTATATTGTCCAGCATCTAATCTAACCTCAGTAATGTTTCATTCTGATCTACTAAGATTATTGAAAAGATACACATTCTAGTGCAAGTACTACAGGATATTTAACATTATAGAATCTACAAACACTGAACGCTTAACCATGAATTATTAATTCATGGGAACAGCTTATGACATTTAAAATGTGAGTCCTGACTTCTAACACACCCACTCTCCTCATGTCATCACTTTCAGATAATATGAACTGGTCATTATCCACAACTTTGAGCAGAACAGCTCAGACCTGGCCACAGAAAACCATTTTCAAAATACAATTACATTTTGGTAATGAAGCACAACTATACCACATATTATCTAATTAGAGCATGGTCCTAGTAACACCAAGGTCTGTGGGTTCAATCCCCATATGGGCCATTCACTTAAGAGTTGGAATCTACAATCCCTGTGGGCCTCTTCCAACCTAGAATATTTTGTGAAATCTCTGACTGTTCAGCATATCCTCTCATTAAGATCTTGTTTTTCCACACACCTCCATTACTCAGACAGATGAAAAATTCATTTTTCTCACTTACTGTCTTCACTTCTACAATACACAGAAAGTTTCTCTGTTCCACTGTTTTAGTTCATTTCCTTTCTCTTTTAATTTAAATCATCTTTATCATCTCCCCAAGCATCTAACATACACTTTGAGAATTATCATCTCTGTGATTTCACTCTGTAAAACTCAACCCTGTCTCAAAAATTTAAACACTTTTTCTATATATAAATTCTCAGTCTCATAGGGGAAGTCATGGAGCTAGAGAAAAAATGAAAACGTCAAAAATCTAGCAAAGTAAGTTCAGTGAAGTGGCAGCCAATACCTTACTAATTCTATTTTGTTTTTTTTAATTTACAATCTTTAAAACT
>VWZD01007166.1:16662-58846 GCA_013396695.1 Sakesphorus luctuosus | reverse complement strand
GTTGAACTACCAGCTGACTTCTTCTGGCCAGTAGTATTGTATTCTATACTGTATTACGACATCATTTTTTCCCAGGAAGTAGAATCAGTGTGGGAGTGGTTTGGTCAGTCACCCCACAGCAGTCTTGCTGAGAGGACACACATATGGAGCAGTCCTGGGAGAGATGGGGAGGACCAGGCCCAGCACTGGCCCAGCAGTCGTTTTGGGAAGTAAAATGTTTGTTGTGGGTTCTTCTCTCTCTGCTTGGGTCTGGTTCTCTGGGGACTGAGTCTCTCAAGATAATTTGGGGTTGCAATAGTGAGATTTGTGTATGTATTAAGAAGTGAGAAATTGTTCCTTGCTGTTTGTGACTTGTGTGAGTGTATATTTGTGCTTTCTTCTAATTGTTTCTTCCTTCCTGTAAAAATACATGTAGTTTTAGTCTAAATGTAGTTTGAAGTTTTTTTCTTCCCCTCTCTTTTCCTCCCTTTCCTGGGTGTTGGGGGGGGGAGGCTCTGAGCCTGTACTTGGAGGGTTGGCAGTTTGCCAGCTCAAACCAAGACAGGTACTCACTCTAATTCATCACTGCACGAAGCGTAGCCCTCCGTTTCACTTTATAAGGGGTACAGTACTGAGCATGTGAAAAAGAGAAGTGGGTCATCATGCCAGAGACTCCCACAACTCAAAAGTAGCATACAACAGCATAGGACTAAAACCATAGGTGTTTTTGTGGAAAGTGCAGAAGTACTTAACCACTGAGCTTCAGCTTCAGCTCTGCATGAACTACACTTTCAAGACAAGAAACCAGAGTTTAGCTAAAAGAAGTCCATGTAGTTCACCATCTGTACACTTCAGTGAACACATTTACAGCACACCACTAAATCATTACTTAATGACAAAGTCACTGGAACATATTGCAAATCTTTGGCAAGTATAATTACTGTCTTAGTGAAAGTAGAGGCATTTTTTTCCTAATTCATGTTTTGTATGGTCTTTTAATGTTCTTTCATGCAGTAAGAAGAATTTATTCTTACTTTTTATTTGGTACCTCTCATTCCTAACTTAAATTTCGTTTCCATATTACTGTTTCCTGTGTCTATTTCTGCATTTCATCATATACCACTTGGCTGCTGCTTCTCCTACAAATAGTGTTTAGTGGCTTCTAGGTATGTGGAAAGACAATATCCTCCACATTTGAAGTACTAGCTGTGATACAATTCAGTTCTTGTAACACACACATGCTCTAAAAAGAAAGACAACATTAAAACTGTACATTTTCCCATAGTATAATTCAAGAAATGAGATCTTAAAAGGTACTTGCTCACTGGTTTGGGGTATTTTTTCTCACCCTCTCCTAATATCATGCAGGCCAACCTTGTATTCCTTTTGTTGTAGCAAAAATTTTCTTGGAGACCCTATCTGAGAAAAATGTGATGTCTGTGAACCTTTCCAAGCCCTCCAATATCTTTTTGTACTCAGCTAACTTAAAGGAGAATGTACCCTTGTTTGATCACTGTTTTAAGAATAATTATGCACCTGCTTAACAGAAAACACTAAAATGACTGGCACTGAAATTGCTATTTCAGACATGACTTGCCATTTATAATAAATTATTTTCTGAATACTCAAAGTATGGATTCTAACCTCCGTGTTGTCTGTAAGTGTGACATCCCCATTTTCCAAAGTGAAAACCAAAGTATTTTGTTTGAACTATACAAAAGTATTACAGAACATGCCAGCTCAAGTGCATTATGGACAAAATTTAAGAATTTTAAAAGCTTTTTTCTTACCCATTCCTTGCTGCTAAATGGAGAGGAGTACATCCTGAAATGTCCTGATAGTTTGGATTTGCTCCTTTTTTTAATAATAGAACAAGGCATTCAACTGATCCACAGCTAAGAACAAATTAAAACAGGGAAAAACTGTAACAAGGATATTTACAAACCAAATCTGTATTGACATAAAGACAACAGCAATACTATTACACTCAATAGAACTTCTTTACATAAAATTGTTTTACACCCTCATAGTTCATTACACAAACCTAAAGAAAAGGCACTTAAATGCAGTGAGAACTGACTGATTATAAGTTGCAGTAATGAATAGATGCCAGCCTTTTATGTGATTTTAATGACTTTAAAACCATACAGTGAATCTTTAGTAACTCCAACTATAAACTGTTTAAAAAGTTTTGCTTATTATCTCCTCTCACATCCCTCATCTTTTAATATTTTCCATTAAATAACGATTCCAGTATCCGGTTTTTATGTTACGCTTCAGTGTCTGGAAGTTACATTTAAAAGTTTTAAGTATCAGGAAAATTCTAAAACTCACACAAATATTTCTTTGCTATTAATTTTGAACCTGTGGCTCCTTTTTACTTTTCATAATATAGCAGATCTTCAGGATAACCAAGGCCACTAAGAAGACAGAAACTCTGCACTGTATGTTTATCCTGCACCTGAATTCTACAAGAGGAAGAGCTGAGTGAAAGGATAAGCATATTTTTGCATCCATCCCTATTAGCTCATTCATGTTACAAACCTCTCCAATGCCAGAACTGCTACACAGCAACAGAAAGACTGAAGACTAGTTGTACAATATGTTGCAAAACCAGCAGTTTGATGCCCCCTTTGTGACCCAATAACCACTCAAGATAAAAGACAATCCAAAAATAAAGTGTAACACAATCTCTTGTGGTTTAGAATCAATAAGTACCGTATATTTTCAAATGTACTTCTAAGGTATATGCCAAAAATTTACTTGCATTTTTTTAAACACTTCCTGAAGTAAATTTTATATAAGCTGTATGTAACTCTGAGATGAAACATTTGGGCAATAGATATTTCTAAACCAGTTTGCTTAGAAAGCTGGAATTTCTATCTTTATTGTGACCAAATACCAGCTATTTACATGCAATACTATTATTTCCTTTTTTTGCCTTTTTTTTAACAGTTTCAATGTAAGAACTTTCAAGATATTTAAAAGGGGAGCCAAATATAGAGTATTCATTCATTAGTTTGAAGTTTTGTTTCCTGAAAGGCCAAGTCAAAAACTATCTGGTTCAGCTCAGTTGATTAAAATTTGGTTGTAATAATGCCAAGGTCATGGGTTCAATCCCCTGTGTGGGCCATTGACTTAAGAGTTGCACTCGATGATCCTTGTGGGTCCCTTCCAACTCCGAATAGTCTGTGATTCTGTAATTTCTATTTAGGTTATGTTAACCTGTCTGTTTCTTGGCAATATGGAGCTACTCCTGTTGAAGAGTTACAAATAATCTATATCAAGGTTATAAACTTTGTACTTAAGCCCTCTATCCAGAATACAAAAACTGATTAGAAGTGATTGCCCAAGTTATATTCCCTTCAGTTATGGTCACATGAAGTACTTTAGAGCAGCTGCTTCATAATGAACATCCAAGTGCTTCCCACTGTTCTAAAATACTTCAAAAAACAATCAGCACCTGCAGACAAGATTTCTCCAGCCCTACAAAGGCAAGATTAACTCAGCTACACAGGATACATATCCTGGCTGCATTACTTCACAGACTTGAGACTTCACAGAAAGGCAAAGAAGTACCTAGCAAGACTTCCTTCACTAGAATTTGGAAAGCCATTTGGTATTTTACATAAAATCTGTCCTCACGATGAGGCAGGCAAATTGCTAGCAGAGCAAACAAAATACAAAAAGGAAGTATGAAAAGAAAATGTTAAACTGATACTAAAGTGTTTTCCAGCTTACATTCATGCCTTAGATTTGTGGTAATATTTTCATTGTTAACTTCTGGACTGGACTCAAGTAAGTCTTACTTTGCTGCAATATGAAGCAAACTTCTCTTCACACGTCCAAAGGCATAATTAACATCAAATTTCGAATTTGACAGCAGCTCTGAGACAGACCTTCAAACAGAAACATACATAAAATTAGCCCACAGTATCCAAGCAAAGTTTATACTGTAAGTTGTACACAGATACTCTATTTCTTACTTGATCGCTCTTTCTTTTCCCTTCAACTTATTTCTGACCAAGAGATTGAACAGTTTTCAAAGATTTGCAGATTAACAACAGCTTTTCACTTCTTACTTGTACATAAAAAATTAACCGTGACACTGGGCAATGGTTTCAAATGTAAACTAGTAAGAATTAGACCAGACAACCAAATTACTTCTTTACAAATATGGAAAAAACACATTTTAATAGCTTTGGTTTGAAAAAAAAATTCCCCCTTTCCTCCTTCTGTCATCACAGTCACCCCAATCAGATATGCATCAGCTTCCCCAAACACATCTAAAGTTCAGAGGGAAGACTGGTATGTGAAATTCTAATTATGAAGTAGAAAGATACATGATATGCCAACAGGACAAAAAGTGTAAACAGGACCCTTCCACTTCCAGTAATGGGCCAATCACATAATTTTAAGTCCTCGCATGCAATCTCAACAAAATATTATGCAGGAGGACAATGTTTATCCTGGTCAGATAAATGGTTTACTCTTTCCTACCTGCTTCCCTACAAAATTCATCAGAAGGTAGCACTCCTTAGCTGGCACTATGTAGCCTCCAGTCCCAACCACTTTGAGGACCACTGAGTAAGAGAAACAGCTGCTCATCTGAGGAATCCCAGAAGTATCAGTCTCACTGTCCTACTCTTCTTCCATGTCATTCTGAGACAACTGACGAGACTAAGAGCTTCTGGGTCATCAATAAATACACACGGCTAAGACACAGTTACAAACCAACACGTTCATACTTATCCTAGGACACATTTCCCTATGTGCATCACCAGAACAAATCCCAGCTCCAGCCCATGGCATAAAACAGAACAGGTTTCTCAAGTAAAAGTACGCTGGGATGCACACAGTCAGTGACTAACTTCAGATATAGAAATTCAGCAGCTACAAGTTTAGAAAACACGCTGGGTTTTTCAGACCTTAAAAAAAAAAGTAAATTTAAAGAATTTCTCACCTGTGCTGGTCAGCCATAACCATTGGCATCAGTGTATAGACAGCAGTTTCATTATCTGTGAAGAAATTAAATTACTCCATTAGCATAAAGAAATCTTTTACATAAAAAAATTTATCTGGCAACACTTACTCACTTTTTCACAGATCATTCTTTTTACACAGACTATACATGCATGAAGTTTCATTATAAAGGAAAAGCCATCATACTTAGATAAAAGAGACAACAGAATTTCAATACCTGAAATTCCCATGTGCCTTTTTTTTCTTTTACAATGTAAAAATTACAGAATTTTCAATGGAGCATCAATTTCTTTGAATTGACAACTCTGTTAATTAAACCAAAATTTGTAAGAAATGTGCATTAACAACAACAAAAAACCCAAACAAAACTAAAACTTAAATACTTAATTTTAAAAAGAAATTTCCTGTGTTCCAAGGTGACTTCCACAGTCCTGACACTGTAAGTTTGTAGCAGTGATTTTTCTAAATTACTTCATAACCATTCATTTTTGTCTCTATACTGAAAGACCTGAATGCAATGTTTCACTTTAATTTCTAATCTCCAATCAGTTTCATATTTCACATTTGAAGGCAATGAAAAAAGGCCAGAACACGAAGATTCAGGCCAGCAGCAGGAACAGACTGACATTCAGCTATACAGTCTCTGTCATTTCCACTGCTGCACATACCAGTACAATACATGGATGTGATGAGCCTAAAATACTATTTTTACAGGATTAATTTGACGTAACTTGAAAGGGTTTAATGTATGATAATTATAAATAATATTAACGTGCAATAGTTATTAATTTTTATTATGTACAATTATTACATTTTTTTCTCTTCAAGCAAACTACCCACTGTTGGGAGTACAATCTCCACAGACTTGTTAATGTAGTTTCCAACTTATGACAGGAGGGGCTGTGCTTTCTGAGAACTCAGGTATATGGCTCCAGGATATAGAAACACAGACACTTGTTCTCACAAAACTTTTTTGTGAGCTTTTTTCTTTATGACCATCATTGACCCAAATACCAAAGTTTCTAAGCAATCAGAACAGGAAGAATTAAACAAGTACAGCATCTCATGTCTTTTACATACTATGCCTCTATTATCTAACTTGCTTGCATTTCAAGTCTTGAATATCTAAATTTAAAAAAGGCCCACAAAATGCAGTCAGAGCTTTGGGCTGCAAGACCTAGTTTTCAGGCACTGAGCCTTAATAGTAGCATCCAAAAATCTGTGTCAAGCTCTCAAGTGTCAAGAAAACAGCTGTTGAAGGATACTCTGAAAGAATGATAAAAAAATTATGCTATTTGCAAGGTCAGCTCAGGGTATTTGCTGGCATTGAACTCTGCTGTTAAGGCTTGCTTTAAAAAAAAAAAAAATCACTTGAAATTTATCATCTAGAATCCTGGCGCCTGACAAGCTACTCCTGTTACTTCATTTCGTCAGAGATACTGTTGTGAATTTGGCAGAGATCACAACCATAAAGAAGTGTCAGCACTGTCGATATAACACCCTAATGGCTACAGCACACAAAAAGGAAGTTCAGTACCTAGATTTAGTGCCTTCCTCAGCATAAGGAAGTTCAAACATTTATCTCCATTTTCTAAGAGAGTACCTTGACTCCTTTAGGGCGGTCCCGTGGTGTAAAGGAGAGCACTCTGGACTCTGAATCCCAAGGACCCGAGTTCCAGTCTCAGTGGGACCGTCCCCTGGCAGTTCAATGCCTCCCTGCCATCCCATCCCGTCACATCTCGGATGCTCAGCGGGGTCAGCCCCGGTTAGTACCGGGTGCTGTGACAGTCCCGAGGACTTCACTGTCACTCTCCAAGCTTGCTCGGCCGTGGCAGATGGACCTCAGGACTTAAACGGTGGGGCCAGTTCTGTGCATGCTGTGCCTCACCTAAAAAATCCACTGTGCAGGCTGGAAGGGCACAGCCACATGGGGAGAGCCCTGCCCAAATCTTCCTTTGCAAAGTTTGGCCATACACACCATGACTCACTCCTGCTTTAAGGATGGAGGGGTGAATTACGTATCTTTCAAATTAACACTATTCAGATGTAGCAGGGTCTGGCAGAAAATCATAATACAAGAGCCCAGACTCAGTACACAAAAAGCCACCAAACTACATACCATGCTAGACTGGTGTGGAATATTCTAAGCTGATCCTGCCAGTACATGTTTGTAACAAAGCACTACAACCCAAACCTGCTTCTCAAAAAGAGTTTGGGCAGACCTGCATGAACCTAAGGAACACCAAGGTCAAGAAAGAAGATATATAATGAGCTAAGCCCGTCCCAAAGTTTGATGGCCATTAAATAGAGACCTTCTTGGAATGAAATTTGAAACTTCAGTATCTTAAGCCTATTTATCTCCTTATATCAGTTCCACTGTGATTTGTTTCATGCAATTCCTAAAGAATGCATAGAACTGATATTCCTTCTGCACTATAATAGAAGTATTTGTTTTAAAGTCTCAGGGCTTCCACTTACACTGCCACTACCATGGACAATATTACCTCTAAAGTGTAAGATAATAATGCCCAAGAAATCATATATAATTCAGAATCAATTTGCCTACACTAGTACTGGAGTAAATTTAAAGCAGCTCCAACTGACATAGGTTGTGCAAAGGGTTATTCATATTACCATCTTCAATTAGTTAAACTTGTGCTACTCCATTATTTCTGTAACTCCAAGCTTAAGTTAATAGTTAGTATTACATCCATTTTCACTGCTGCCATTCAAAGGCTTACAAGCAGCAGCAAAAGCCGTCCGAAGCTTGCCTGTCAATTTTGTTACATTTATGAGCAACTGCACTGGCAGACGCCAAAACTGTGATAGGTGACAGTAAGTGAAGGGTGTAGCAACTCAGTGCAGGAGGATGCCAGGAAGTCCAAATAGGGAATGCACAGTGAAAACAGATTATTACTCCCTCTCCTCTACCACCAGAGATGGAAGCTGGCAGACGGCGGCCAAAGACCCATTCATAAAACTTAACTGAAGAAAGTATAATGAGAGCACACAACTCACAAGAATGTGAGTCATGAAAGTTTTTAATATCCGTGAGTTAGAAATTTTGCACATCCGAAAGTTGTACAGAGTTGGTCCTCCCAAAAAGCTCCCAAAAGCTGCACCTGTCTGGAACACTAAACTCCTTGCCTTTAAGAACTTGAATCCTTTTTTTCCAATCCATCCCGGTACTGGGGACCAGCACTCACGTGAAGTACTCCAAAGCCAAAAATTAGGCTCTGACAGGTGACGGAGCCTTACAACACCTTTTCAAACAAAATTCAGCACTGTTAAAAAACAGACTAGATTTATCATGGCCAGTCAGCCACCGACAAAGCACCTAACGAACGATTTAAAGCCAGATGAAAAGATGGTCGAGCACCCCCGACCACCCGCTCGCCGGGGCCCGGGGGCGGCAGGACCCGGCAGGGACCCCCCGCGCCCTGGGCCGGAGGCGGCGGGACACCGAGGGAAGGAAGGACACGGGGAAGGCGCTGCTGTTATCACCACCAGTCTCTCGGAGGCGGAGGGACGGAGCCCGTTCCCATCCCTCCCCGTCGTCTCAGCTCACCCCAGCCGGGCCGGGCGCGGAGCCGGGACGAACCGCCACGGCAGGGCCCCTCTCCTACCGTCCGGCAGCTCCACGGTGCGGGCGCGGCGCAGGGACCTCGTCAGGCGGTTGAGCTGCTCCATGGCTCTCTCCATCCTCGGAGCGTCCAGCCTGGAGCCGCAGACACCCCCGGACACCCCGAGCCGCCGCCGCCGCCGCCGCCGCCGCCGCCGCCGCCGCCGCCGCCGCCACCTCGCTCAGCCCATCTCGACAGACACAGCGCCCAGACCACCTCCCCGCCGGCGGCTGAGCGCATGCGCGGGGCGGGGCGCGGGGCGGGGCGCTCGGGGGGCGCTCCGGCCAAGGGAGGGGAATTAAAGGCAGAGGGGCATTGCTTTCCAAAATCCCTGGAAAGAGGGTCCTTGTACATCTGCTTGGGTTTTGAATAAATAAATAATTTGAAAAGTGCTGCGTTTTGCAGCCCGCCCGTGCGAGCTCCTGTCCCAAGCAGCAGACAGGACAACATGTTGATGGGACTTCGTAGCCCTATTTTTTCCGTGTGTGTGTGTGTGTGTGTGTGTGTGTGTGTGTGTGTGTGTGGCCAAACTTCGCGAACGAAGATTTGGGCAGGGCTCTCCCCACGTGGGTGTGCCCTTCCAGCCTGCGCAGTGGATGTTTTAGGTGAGGCACAGCATGCACAGAACTGGCCTCACCATTTAAGTCCTGAGGTCCATCTGCCACGGCCGAGCGAGCTTGGACAGTGACAGTGAAGTCCTCGGGACTGTCACAGCACCCGGTACTAACCGGGGCTGACCCTGCTGAGCATCCGAGATGTGACGGGATGGGATGGCAGGGAGGCATTGAACTGCCAGGGGACGGTCCCACTGAGACTGGAACTCAGGTCCTTGGGATTCAGAGTCCAGAGTGCTCTCCTTTACACCACGGGACCGCCCCTATTCTTTCCACTACGGCACGAAAAAGTCTGCAAGGAAACACATCTCCTGACATTCCATAACTCCTTTAGTTAATGATTATATGAAAATTCAAGGAAGGAAAACCCAGTGGAGGCCAAAAAGCAACCCAGGCAGGGGTGATCTGATCGCAATGTCAAGGGTCACAGAGCTCAGTGTCACTTCCAGAGGATGACTTACAATACAGATTCACCCAGCTGGTCTGAGGGCTGCAAAAATGGACAAAGGTTTTTCTTTTTGGTGGCCTATAGGAGGCTTCATCATCCGAAAAAAAAATCCCAGGTTGACCCTGTGAGCTTTTACTATGTCCTGGGAAATTCCTATTTTGAACTGTGCTTTTCCTGTGGTATTGCTACGGACCACACCTATATTGACTGCCATGGAAAATAAGCACCTCTGGATGGTAATTAATTCCATCTAGTTTGGAAATGGGTATTGCACTAGGATGAAACACCTTCTCAGGTGTCTATAAGACACCTGTAGTAAGACTAGGTCTCCAATGGAAAACTGTTAAGTAAAATTAGCTGAAAGTAATAAAATTAGCTAGACTTTGTTACATCATAACGAGTATCATCAATACTTTCAGATGTTAATAATTAGTATCAAGGGAAAAACAGACATCTCAAGGACATCTCAGATTCCCAGCTTACCACTTACAGCTTTTAAGTCATTTACTCATTGAATACAGTCAGCAGAGTTCCCTTCAATACTGAGATGAGGAGACCATAATATGTCTGTCTGTTGCACTTACATATCTAAAAACGTCGTGTTGACTGTCCTTGGCTCATATATTGGTGTGAGCATTCTCAGGGAAAACCAGAGATAGATTGTGTTACTTTTCAGAAAAGATAATACCATCAAAACAGTTAAAACTGTGGAGCTCGTGGCATTTGTTTTGCTACAAGAAAAGTCTTCTTTAGAGATAAAAATTATTTTGCTCTCAGGACTGGAAGCAATACAGGTTGTTATCAAAAATGGAATGCAGTACTAAGTAAAACTAAAAGCATTCAGCTGTTACACTCTGCTTTTTCCTCTGTACACTCTTCACACAGGCATAGAAAATTGTAAGAACTTTACTCTAGTTAACCTACAGCATAGAAGAAAGAGAAATTTATATTGATTTTTCCATTTTTATATCCCCAAAGAAACTTGTGGCATAAAGACTTCAGTAGACTTTAGCTCTTGTTTTTTGCTTCATCTTGTTTATCATTAGATTGCTAGGTTTTCACAGAGTCCTCTGGTCAGTGCTGAGCCAAAACAACCAGTCCTAAACTGGATCTTTGGTCATCACTGGACACCAAAATATAGGAACAAATTCAATGTGGGGGTAAGTGCATTTCATCTTTAGTCTGTTGTCTCCTTTTACCAAAAAACAACCAAAACAAATGGAGATTCTGCTGAAGTTCAGATTCAGTTTAATAGGCCCTATTCAATTACTAGAAAACTATGAGGGCTCCTTTAAAAAAATGATCAAATAAATCTCTGCAGGAAGGAAAAATAACATTAAATACTTACAAATAGTAAAAAGAGTATTTCTTTTTTCTACAAACACTTCTAATGTCAGCAGGTTCAACCACTAACCAAGCACTGCCCAGTCCTCCACTAAACCACGTCCCTAAGCACCACTACTGCACATCTTTTAAATACCTCCAAGAATGGTGACTCAACCACTTCCCTGGGCAACCAGTTCCAGCGATTGACAACCTGTTCGGTGAAGAAATTTTTCATAATATCCAGTCTAAACATCCCCTGATTCAACCTGAGTCTGTTTGCTCGTGTCCTATCAGTTGTTACTTGGGAGATGAGACCAACCACCACCTCACTACAATCTCCTTTCCAGGAGTTGTAGAGAGCAATAACATCCCCCTAAACCTCCTTTTCTCCAGGCTAAATAACCCCAGCTCCCTCAGTCATTTCTTTTAAGAGTGGTGCTCCAGATGCTTTACTAGCTTCACTGTCCTTCTCTGGACATGCTTCAGTACCTCAATGTCCTTCTTGTAGTGAGGGACCCGAAACCAAACAAAGGATTTGAGGTGTGGCCTCACCAGTGCTGAGTACAGGGGGATGATCATGTCCCTAGTCCTGCTGTCCACACAGTTTCTGATACAAGCCAAGATAGCATGGCAGTCTATGTTTCATCAAGGAATGAACCAAAAAAATCTGAAAAAGTATGACATTTTAATGGGATACTCCAGACAGACAGGCATGATCCAATGTGCCTTGATTCCCTTCCTAGCAGTAAACTTAAAGTGCAAATTGAGTTCTTCCTGGAAGCAGCTCTGCCAGCAGAGATTCTCTTCTCCACTGCATTGCAGTGCTAGAAGTCAGCATATCTCTGGAATATGGCTTGGAGCCATTTTTTCCAACAGCCATGTGCTCCTTGTGGGCTGAATCAGCTTCTCTGGACATGCCAGCAGACTAAGGTTGGAAACTGCCTGCATCTTCTGTGCAGGGTCTTGCCTGAGATGAAGATGATGTTATGTAACGGAGGACATTTGCAGAATTGGAGATCACCTTAATTCACAGAGACTTACTTCAGCTACATTCCTCCTCACCATGTTACCATCAAAGAACACAAGATATTCACAGAAAACAAGTGCACGCTGCTTTCCCTCAGCTCTTGAGGGGACTAGTCTTCATAAAGTCATAGAATGCTTTGGGTTGGATGGACCATAAAGATGATCTAGCTCCAACTCCCTGCCATGGGCACGGACACCTTCCACTAACCAGGTTACTCAGAGCCCCATCCAGCCTTGCCTTGAACCCTTCCAGGGATAGATCATCCACAACTTCTCTGGGAAATCTGTTCCAGTGCCTCACTACCCTCACAAAAAAGAATTTCTTCCTAATATCTTATGTAAACCTGCCCTCTTTCAGCTTAAGTCCATTCCCCTTGTCCTATCACTATATGACCTTGTGAAAAGTCCCTCTCCAACCTTCTTGCAAGCCCACTTTAGGTATTGGAAGGCCAGAGAAGGTCTCCCTGGAGCCTTCTCTTCTCCAGGCTGAACAGCCCAACTCTCTCAGCCTATCTTCATAGGAGAGGTGTTCCAGCCCTGTGATCCATTCAGTGATCCCATAAATGATCCAGTCTTATTGCTGGATATATGCTCTTAGGGATTGAGGAGATCAGATCTATAGTCAGAGAACTGTGCATAATTCCAGTGAAAACAATAGTAAAGGATCTATACATTTCTCTGAGAATTCCACTGCTAATGCATCTGAATGTCTGTCCTCTATACTGATTCATACAGCTGTCTTTTAGTATCTTTGACAATGTAAAATGCTACCACAGCAAAACTTACAGTAAGGTTTTCATCCTTGGATAGATAGGCTTTACACGTGTATACCTGAATCGTTTTTCCAGATGCTTTTGAGGTTCCAAAATCTATCCTTAGCCTTGTCATCAATAGTATTGAGGGTAAGAAAATATAGCATTAAGCTCTTTCCCTTTTATGTGTTATTTGGTCCGGAAACAAATTATTTCATTTGCATAACTATCTTAAAAACAATCCATGCAATCTCACTTTTTTGTCAGTGGGGTTTGTAAGACAATAATAATAACAGTAATAGTAATAATAATAATGATTATTTTTACCTTTATTTCTAATGCCAAATATAATGTGAACTTGACTGATTTCAGAATTGAGTTGAGCCTTATTTTTTGTGCAATAGGTGCCAAAGTAATGCTAATAGAGCTGTAGTAGTAATAATAATAATATATTATTATAATTATTAATAATAATTATTGTTATTATTATTATTACTACTACTACTACTACAATAATGAATAATCATGATAAAACTCACAAAATAAGATCTATTATTTCTCTGCCCTGTCTTATTTTTGAATAATATTATTCTATGTAAAACATGCTGGTTTTATAATCACTTAATGGGACTTCTTAAAACCATTTTAATATCTTCTTTTAATGAATGAACTTAGTTCCCTAGATAACATTGAACACCATGTTTTAGGAAACCACAGACTGTGCATACTTTGACTGAGTTTCTTTTCATTTTGCTGTGAAGAAATTTCACCAAGGAGGGAAAGGCCCTGAAAGTACTGCAGTTGCTTTGATTCTGCCAGCTGACAGGTAAACAACTGTCAGTCAGGACATTAGAGAAACTGCATATCACTTCTTCTGGTTTTATTTTATCAGCATTGTTGAACTATATTGACTTTTGTTTCTTTCCTGCTTTCTTATCTGAACTATACTAAATCCTGGTTTCTCTTTGTGACATTACAGCAGTGCTGCAAAAATGTACAGATCTTTTTTTTTCATTTCTTTAAATTCTAATAAGGATGTAACATAAGGTTTAAAATGTTATTGTCTATTTTTATGACCCATATGGCTTAAACTGACTCTCAACATTTCTAGATAAAGGACCATCAATTACAGTTCATGCAGCATCCATTTCCATTCTCTGTGGAGCAGTTAATGTTACTTGATACTTATCTGTATTTCCTTAAAGCTGAGTTGCTGAAATTTCTCAAAAATAATATGTCCAAGCTTGAAGATATATTTTTAAACTTTGTCTAATTGATCCATGTTCCTGGCCTGAAGCAGCTCTTGCCAGTTCTGTTATCATAGAATCATAGAATCAATTGGGTTGGAAGAGACCTCCGAGATCATCAAGTCCAACTCTTGGTCCAACTCCACTCCATTTACCAGATCATGGCACTCAGTGCCACATCCAATCTGCGTTTAAAAATTTCCAGGGATGGGGAATCCACCACCTCTCTGGGCAGCNCCTCAATATCTTTCCTGAACTGAGGGGCCCAGAGCTGAACACAATCCTCAAGGTGTGGCCTCACCAATGCAGAGTACAGGGGAAGGATCACTTCCTTGGTCCTGCTGGCCACTCTATTTTTGATCCAGGCCAGGATCCCATTGGCCTTCTTGGCCACCTGGGCACACTGTTGGCTCATGTTGAGCTTCCTGTCAATTAGTACCCCCAGGTCCCTTTCTACCTGGCTGCTCTCCAGCCACTCTGTGCCCAGCCTGTAGCGCTGCATGGGGTTGTTGTGGCCAAAGTGCAGGACCCAGCACTTGGCCTTATTGAACTTCATCCCATTGGAATCAGCCCATCTCTCAAGTCTATCCAGATCGCTCTGCAGAGCCCTCCTGCCCTCCAGCAGGTCAACACTCCCTCCCAACTTGGTGTCATCAGCAAATTTGCTGCTGATGGACTCAATCCCCTCATCTAAATCATCCATAAAGATGTTAAACAGGACTGGACCCAACACTGACCCCTGGGGTTATATTTCTGCTATATTTGTGCTACATTTCTCTTGTATTCATTTTTCAAAAGGAAGCTTTACTGGGTCTCAAAACAAATCCACAGTGCTCAAGAATCAATTAGAGTGAAGATACTTTGAACTATTTTGATAATGTCATAACCTCTAAGTTTGCATTGTCTTTACTGGAGCCTGAAAAGCTTATAGCTTATGCTCATATTTAAAAAATATCAGCAGTCTTCTTTTAGTAAAACCCATGTTCTGCACAGAGCATTTTTAAGGAAAAAAATACCAAAGGCTGTGTAAGACAAACACAAGCCTTTGTTCTGCTTATTGTTATGTTCATCTCAGTCTAGGTGGGATCAGGGAAGTGCCAACTGTTTGAACACCTGCTTGGCCAATAAGAAGTCAATAATCATTCTGTCCTTGCCTGTCTAATGGTGATGCTGCTCTTACAAAATTCTTTCTGACTGTCATGTTTTTCCTACCCCTTCTCTGGTTAGTTGTGTTTGCAACTTTATTCTGTGCAGCAGCTGCTCTCTGTAGGTGTTATGGTTTTGGTTTTTTGTCTCCAGATAACTATGGCAATTTCTTTATATTATCTCATGTTTCCAAAATATGCATATTTACAATTCTGCAACAGTAATCATGACTTAAGGTTCTGTAACTCATCATCACTACACTCATACAGAGATCACACTGAGGACATCTGCAAGGTGAAAAATGCTGAAATATTATGTTACATCCTGAACAACAACCTAAACATGTTGAATGTACAGTGGAACCAATTCTTTTGTTACATTTGCTGCAAATTTAGAGTTTGCAATATGCTGAGATTTTCATTATCCCTCTCCATTTCAGGTCCTTCTTAACTCTAAAAATTGCGTTCAGGCTGACACTATTTGCTGTCATTACAGAGCTGATTCTCTTTTGAAGGACAAGCAAAATCTGTTAATTGGTCCCAACCAACTAATTTCCATCTTGGAAGTGTATTAAAACTGCACTATCTTTAGTTGTTGGGAGACAAGGAAGCATTCTGTCACTCAAAAAAGTTCAAAGGAAAGCAATTTCCTTTCTTTTCTCAAGGAAATAAATACTCATGAGAAAACACAGGGCTGTTCTATTCTTACTTAATAAAATAACTGGATATATTATTTTCTGCTGTTTCTCTGCTACTTGCTGCTGATGCTACGCAGGTGGACTCCCCCTGATATCCTAGAACCCAGGTAAAGCGTTGCTGCAGAAGTTGTTGATGCCTGTGAACAAACTAATCAAGTACCAATAGAAGATTGAAAAGTCTCAGATAAGTGTCCAAATTAATTTCCAGGTTTTAATCAACACATTGCCAGTTGCAAATTGCTGGTAACACCAGCTGCAAGATTGAAAAAAATAATGTGGCAATTGTCATACCCTTTGGACTGGCAATAACAGTATTCTCTGAAATGGATCCTATTTTGCAGACATATTTGGTGCGTCTTTTACACTTGCACCACAATAAAATACATGATGAAACCTTGGGGAGCACAGCTGTGTGCCCAGTAACAATCGTGATTAAATATATGCAAAAGGCAGGTGTCACTACAAACATGCTGTAACTTTAAACTCACAAAAGACAGAACATCATTAGAGAGATTTTCAGACTAAAGTAGACTCCCTTGTTACTCTAGCCACCACCATGAAGTTTAGTGTTCTAGGGTAAGATTGCTATAATTTTTTAAAATTTTTAAGCTGATAAATATTAGCATTAAAAAGGGCTGTGATTGCAGTGGTAAAATGCTTTTCTGTATCCAATACCATAAAGCTCTGGGGAAAAGAGAAAAAGAGAATTAATTTTTATATCAGCATTATTTTTTCTCAGCTTCATTTTGAGGTTGCTGAATAATATTCAATGTAGCTAATACACCCTTAGTAACATAAAGAGCTGTTTAAGCCGAGGGAGAAGTTCAGTCTTTCCTAAAAAGCTTGGGCAGAAGGCGGCATACAAAAAGCAACCACAAGATGTCAGCCTTAATGAATTGGAGTAGATTTTTCTGATTGGCTTCTTTCTGGTAAGTAACTAGGTAAGGGAAAACTATTCATCATGGTGAAATATTTGTAGAGAAAGTAATCTAAGAATATTATTCCTATTCATAAACATATTCAGAAAAATGGATGATCACATCCAAATACTGCCCCCATGAATATTTGCTTCTGCTAGGAAAAAAGCTGAAGATTTAACCGTTCTGCCAGAGACTCACAGGAAGGACATAGCAGAAATTTGCGCCTCCCCACTTGCCCTTTTTTCACACTATTTCTCTAAGCATTTTCTATCAGAGCTGGAATATCAGACTACATGGACTTTGGGTTTTTTTCTGTAAAGCTATTTTTATTTTCCTGATATTCTTGCCCATGTTCCCATCCTACAGTTCTGAATGCTTGTAAGATAGTAAGAAAGTCCAGTTTCCATTTCCAGTCCAGATTTGGAGACATCCAAGTGCTAGATATGGAGCATTGTTTCTGCAACACTTTGCAATCCATTTCCTCATAGTTCACTATTTGAGACCTGACAAAGGAGTTGTGTTCTCCATTGCTTTTTTGAGGGACACTCTATTTACCTCTAGCTGCTCACATGAGTGCTGGTTTTGTGTTTCTTACCAGTTTGCTCACCAGGTTTACCATCAGCTACTGCCATCAGTCACAACCTCCCGTTCTTGTTTCTGCTAGTTTTTTACGATGTGCGGCTTTGCTCTGCTTTGTTCTGCAGCAAAACTGCTGACTGCTTCTGTGCCTCTGCTCAAGCCTTTATTTCTGCAGTCCATACAGTCTCTCAGCTGTGCCTAAGATGTTGAAGTGATATCCAGGATCATAGAATCATAGAATTAGCCAGGTTGGAAAACACCTCTGAGATCATCAACTCCAACCTTTGATCCAACCATCGTGCTTACTAGACCATGGCACTAAGTGCCACATCCAGTCTTGCCTTAAAAACCTCCAGAGATGATGGATCAACCACCTCTCTGGGCAACCTATTCCAATTTCTGATTACTCTCTTCAGAAAACACTTCCTCCTAGTAGCTAACCCAAACCTCCCTTGGCACAACTTAAGACTGGGCCCTTTTGTGCTACTGCTGGGAGAAGAGACCAACCCCCGCCTCGCTACAACCTCCTTTCAGGTAGTTGTACAGAGCAATAATGTCTCCCCAGAGCCTCCTCTTCTCCACACTAAACAACCCCAGCTCCCTCAGCCTCTCCTCACAGGACTTGTTCTCCAGTACCTTCACCAGCCTCATTGCCCTTCTCTGGACCTGCTCCAGCACTTCAGTGTCCTTCCTGAATTGAGAGACCTGGGACTGGACACTGTACTCAAGGTGTGTCCTCACCAGCGCAGAGGAAGGATCACTTCCCTGGTCCTGCTGGATCTGCACAGAGATGTTGCCAAAGTAGGTAATTTCCCAGCAGGATCTTATCCATACTCTGAAAAACAAAAACAAAAACAAAAACAAAAACAAAAAACCCAAACCAAACCAAAAACCCACTGAAAGATGCTTTGACCCAGATGTGCTTTTGGTTCTTATGATGTGAGATGCAATGGCAAACTCCAGCATTTACTTTCTTGGCAATCACAGGCAGGTTGCCTGAAACACAATTAAAGCCTTACAAGTCATCTTGTAGCTGAAATATCCCAAAGCAGCACAACACTTACCAGGAAACTAAACGCTAAATCTTTGGTTCCTTCATTGGCTTGCTGCAGACAGGCCATCTTACAGGGTTTTCACACAGGTTGTCAGTCTCCTCCACTCCTCACACCTCCAGCCTTACTAACCACTTAACTGAAGTTGACCAACTCTTGGCATTCAGCTATTAAGTGAAAGCACTTTTACTAAAGTTACGTTGTTAAAATTTAATTCACCTTCTGCGTCTTCAGGTTTCATAACGCACTGCTTGATGGTTTCCAATCTCCTTTGGGGCATTTGCTTCTGCTCTCTGAAGAGAGCAGGCATCCTAATATGCAGATTAAAGGTGCTGTGTGGCTTGACTCTGTTTTTTCAAGTGGGAAGAAGAGGACAGAGAGAGACCACCCTGTGACTGCCAGGTAGTAATCCCAAAACAGGGACACACAAAATGCACCCATACAGGGCAAGAAGGGATATGATGCAGTCATGTGAAGCCCCCAGTGGCCTGAATCTGCATCCCATGGCTGAAAGTCACCTGCTATCTGGGACAAGCATGGCTGCAAATGTAGCTTATTTGTGTACCCGGTTGAAAGATGACTCATGTTCTCCTTAGATTTGTTCTATGCTTCATAAAATAAATGTGTTATGGTAGTAGGTTTCAAAATTTAGGAGGGAAAATGTTTGGGGATGTGAAAGCTTTTTCCTGCTACATCATTTATTGTAATAGTATCCTTTACTTACAATAATCCTTCGGAGATATTAAAAGTTAAATGGTAAAGAATGAAAAGCTGTTTTTTCTTGTTTCTCTCAACTTCCATCTTGTAATTTACCTGCAATCTGTCTGAGGTTTTGGTACATTCCTGTGTACTTTCTACTCTGGAAAGCAACTAGACATATTGGCCACTACCACAGTCACAAAGGATATAGAATCATATACTCAGGAGTTAAGGTACACTGATTTAATACTCACCAATTATTTTATAATGAGTACCACTGGACCAAAGCAAAATACCAGAATTTATCTAAAAATATATCTGACATAGATACTTTCTGCAGAAAGTCCAATGCTTCCAAAATAAAAACATCAAATTTTCAGACTAGTCAGTTAATTATATTTACATCTTTCAACATTTATGAAGTCTATTAGAATTTGCCATTTAAAGAGCTTGTTCATGTCACAAAATTGAGTAGTGTAGCACCCCAGCTCTTATACTAGAACCTCCTCAAGCACTTGGTTTTGTGGGTATCTTTACATTAGTCAGTACAGCCTGAACTCAAGTTTCATTGAAGACAGCTAATAGAGTTACTGTATTGCATTGAGAGAGTTTCCTTTCCTTGCCTGATGCTTAATCAGCGTCTTAAATGTTATTCACTTGCTCACCTCACCGGTTCTCAGTATGTGATTTTCTACTTTTACCATTTTAAGACAAAGTTAGAGATTCATGTTTCTTTCAACATCAGTTTTAACCACTGACAGTGATGATGATAGAAGATGTATACCTTCCCCCATGGCAAGACACAAATTCACAATGCATTCCTGCCCTGCATTCCTAAGATTACCCATCACATTCCTTATCTTTCTATTCTGCCACTTTTATTTTAAAAACTTGCCCACCCATAACCACTACTCTCATCTTCCTAATCTGCATCATCTTCCAGCATCTCTTGGGGCCGTCCAAACATACACTTACAGGCAGGAAACAAACAACCCAAACCTGACGAGCTATGCAGTGTTACCAGTTTTCTGTCTAGTTTTTCTCCTTGCACCAGGGTGTTTTCCAGAGAGCAGGATGTGGCTTAGCAGTCTGTCTGAAGAGAGAGCCAGGGTTGTTGTGTACTTTAAGATAAGGTTTCTTTTTTACAGGCAAGACCATGGAAGGATAGGATTCCAGGTGCTATACTGGCTTTAAAACAAACAAACAAACAAACATAAAATAGTTGGTTTTCCAGATTTCTTTGTGTGTGTGTTTTCCTGTACTGCATGAAACCCATACTTGGATTTTGAAATTTTCAGACCCCTCAGCATCTTTGTCACTCACTTTTTATCTCCCTGAATTTGGACACATGTCAAGGTTCCTGTGCAAAACGGGACCTGGTGAGGGGCAAAACTGTAGCTCTGGAGTCTGTTTGACAGCACGTACTACTGGGTGCTCCTCAACTTTGTGGCCTCCCTTGTCCTCCCTTCCACATGCAGCTCATCAGTTGGGTTTTCAGCTGCACCTGGCCTGTGGGATTCTGGAGCCAGAAAACACACACAAGTTGGTTTGGGGATACATCCTGTAGGTAGTTGCTTGTTTAGTACCATGGCTTGAGAACGTGGGCCAGGGGATAGTAGAACAAGCATCAGTTTTGAAGGATGATTTGACATATCTAGATTTGAGAGGAAAGGTCATTCCTGCTCTGTTACTCTCAAAACACTTGGCAAACCTTGAGCACTAGAACACAAGTAAATAATGATAATAAATGGTAACATTTTTAATAATAATTTTTTCTTTCTTATAATATCTATTATTTTTCAGAGAGGTTTGTTGCTGAGTTATGTCTGTTGCCAAAGAATTCATCTCTAAGAGTGAAAGCAACTTTGTAAATGAATCATATATATAGTTGGAGAAAATTACTGCATAGAATACCCAATCTTGTCACACCTGCTTATGTCATCATCTCAGTAACTTCCTTGAAGCAAGGAGGGGATGTATAGGACAAGAAGCAGAATGGTTTACGTCACTCTGAGCTATTATTTTAGGCTCTTTCTCATTTCCCTCTCTGAGCTCTTTGGGTTTACCTAAGAGAAGTCAGTGAGATGAATGGTCTACTTTGTAGGTTTTGGACAAAACCTCCCTATTTATAGCTCAGCTTTTCTGAAGGCAACGTTTGTATAAAAAGATTAACACATGGAAAATGAAGCCATGACAAAAACAGCTATTGTAAAGTGCTATAAAATGTAGCCATAGCCAAAAAGTGGCACACGGCCGCTGACCATTTGGCAAAGTTTTCTTCTACGTTGGTTATTTGTAACTTGAGTTACAGAGGCAAGGAAAAGTATCGCTTTTCAGCAGGTTGCTGCCTGTAATATGCATGGGGTGCTAGAGAGGGCACCTGACAGCACAGAGCAAAGGCACAGTACGCCCATGGTGGCAGAGGCCCTCTGGGACAGGCAGACAGGGATGCACAGGAAACAGCAGCAGCATCAGAAGGCTACAGGCAGGTAAATACTACAGAGAAGTTTAATTTATTGCCTAGCACAGTCTTCCAGGGACCGGAACGAGTTTCCCATGAACAAAACACTACCAGCAGAGCCGCATTCTCCGGCCACACATCCTGTCTGAATTGCAGGGCCGCATGGAGCACCAGGACCATGCTCTGTGGAGCTCACTCAGAGGTGCAAAGCAGAAACCTAGAGTTTTAAAACTTTCATGTTCATGTGCTAGGAGGTTTAGGGCATGAGGTCAGGAGACTTCTGAGCTGTCACATAAAAATTGCTAAGGCAGCCTAGCACCCACAGACTGTGCCTGGCTTTTACATCCCTTGGCAAGTTTCACAGCTGACACAACTTAAATTAGAGTGTGCTAGAGTAAGACGTGCCAGATCTCACATTAACGATATACTGTATTACCTACACATAAAAATATAGAATATGACAGACCTATGACAGACCACTGGAAGGTTTCCAGTCCTTGCAATGACCTAGTTTTTTGGCTATTCATAAAAGCAGACAATAGCTACTTTAATAAGAAACTTTTATTTTCATACTGCACCTAAATAATTAATCAGGGAACAACGATTATCATCTAAACATATTAATCTATCAAGTTACATGCAGCCATATATATACAAGATAAATATGTTATTTTTTTGACACTGTCCTTATTAACATCCTCTTGATTAAAATGGAACAGAGATTGAATAATATTTTTGGTCAGTTTTCTATCTATAACAATGGCATCAGATTCCTTATGAATAAGGGAATCAGAATCCAGCCATAAAAGAATTAATACTTATCTGTTTACATAGAAATTATGCCCTAACATAAATATTTAAATAGAGCTTTGAAGAGGTATCTATCCCCATGCAAGACCAGATTTGTATACGAGTATGTATGTTCAAAGTTCTTTAACATGTTATGAAGCACATCTAATCTCTAATTATGCTAACTCTGCAGAACTTGTGTGCTGCAAAGGTTTAATGTCTGTATCTAATCCTGATTATTCCTAATCTTAAATCACAGAAAATCCCCTGCTCCCCTCTGCAACACCTGATCTTGATTCCTGGATTACCTTTTAAATACTTCATTGCTCATTAAAATGAATCATCTCCATTTTTAAATATATATTTTACATAAATAGGAACTGAGTTTCATTTTCTCACTCCTAAGCATTGCTCTCTTATGATGTCTCCTAGGTATTCTAGGTATGCTGTAGAAGAAAAGAGCTGGACTCGTCTAATTTCTGAACACTTTTCTTCCTCTCCAAATACAGAGCAAATACACATGGAAGCAACGTCAGAGATTTGAGAGGACTTGCACCCACTGAGCACGTACACCACAGTGCTGATCTCACCCACCCCTGAGCTTCTCTCTGTACAAGTAAATCTGTGCCTAGAGCTGTTGCTGGGCATTGGAACTGAGGCATTTGTATTGCTAAATTGTTGAAGGAGTCCGTGGAAAAGTTTTGCCCAGGCATGTCTCTCCCATGCAATTCCCAATCATAGCTAAGGAACTGTCCAAGGCCAGGAACATTTCCAACAGGGCATGCTTATGGCCACCCTCATTTAGAAACAAGGGCCACTATTGGCTGCTGTGCCAGCCCCAGAGAACTACTAATTTGTTAATCAATTGACTAGTAAGCCCATTCCTTCATGGATTAAGTGTGAGTTCATTTTATTTTGAAGAATTAACGATGGCTCTTAACAGATGTTCCATGCTAGGTATGGCAGAAGGAATGCCAAGCCTCCCACAAGGTGTCACCTCCATGCAGGCACCATCTCTTTCATGGCATTTACATGCAACAATGATCCATTTTCCTGGGTAAATCAGTGAAGAAAGAACAAATAGAAAACTTCATTGTGCCTCTGAACACTGTGGGCAGTTCTGCCTACTCATCCATCTCAGAAAGACTAAAAAATATGTCAGGGATAGTGGAGGTTATAAAATTACTCCCATCTGAGAAGTTTCTACATACTCAGAGGCAGAGCTGGCGGTGAGGAGAACTTTGGAAAGTCAGGAATACCACAGAAAGTGGTACAACTACAGAAATGCACAACAAGTGATTATGGAGCATAAAGTGACACTTCCAGCAGCATTCTCAATATGAACCAAAGGAAGGATTGTTTCAGACAGCACACAGGAAACTGGAACTCATTGCTATATGATATTGTGGTAGCCCAAAGTATAGATGGGTTCAAAGAGCAGCTAGAGAAGTTCCTAGGAAAAAAAGTTCATCAGAGACTGTTAAACACCAAGTTATGGATACAACTCTGTCTCTAAAATGCCTGTGGACAAGATCAGGAGAACATACTAAGCATCACTATATGTTTTACATGCTTTAGTGAATAATGTTGAGCATTGCTTGAGATTAGGATATTGGGCTTTACATTTAAATTACTAAAATCTTTCTTATTTTCTATTCTTCAATAGAGCTAATTACACAGCTAATTGTTAATTACTGCCAGGCCATAATTTACATTGCCCATTATTTAATGACTTTGCACTAGCTGTTTTGTAAGCTGTTGGTCTGTTTTAATGTCTGTTAATGCAATTACAAATTACAGTCCTAATACTATTTACATATTCGTCCCATGACTCAAATATTTGCTCCTTAAACATGACATTAAAAATGTATGTGTCCCGTCTATAATATAGTCATCCTAATAATGATTCATTAGCTGTAGCTTAAGCACTAATGAAAACTCAAATTGCCCTTATCCAAAAAAATCTTTAGTTTGGATCTTTGCCTTATTTAAAGTGAAATAACTTTGAGGAAGAATGATAGCACCTCATCAGATATTGGCCTGCCAGATATCCAAGATGTGCAATTGAATACATGCTAGGGATAGAACAGAGTAAAGTTTCCATGCCTGTTCTTAAAGGGATATATTATCATTACTGTAGCTCAGAGCTGGATTAACTTTGGATATACAAAAATAGCTTCAGCATCTGTGCAAGGTGAGTGTTGACTCTGAAGATTAGTGTCTCACAGGAAGAAGAGATACTCTAACAATGTCTCTATTCACAGCCGGGTCTCAGGAACTAATGAAGTCAGGCCAACTAAGCTCATGATTCACTTCAGTAACAGCGCTGAAAAATGTTGAGATTATGTAGCTCTGGGCTATATTTATGCTAAATTAGACCCTTAATAAATAAATAGCAGAAGAATGGACATCAGTATAACAAGTTCTGGGTACGCAAAGTCACACAAAATTTATTTAATATCCTGACAGATCTTTAAGTTGACCACTGAGAAAAAATTTACCTTGTTTGTTTCCATCTGTTCATCATCCTCTTTTTTTTTTTTCATATTTTTCCTTCGTCCCTTCAAACCCTTGCAGGGCATATATATGTTTCTGAGCCTAACAAGAAAAACACTCCACTATGCTAAACTATACATGGCAAAGGAGTGTTTTTAGCTTAACCTCCTGAGAATTTTGCCAATGATCTTGTGCAGATCTGTACTTTTTAAGTATTTTCCCCTCTGTAGGATGTAAGTTTAAAGTAATATTGCTGTCAGCACAATCATGGACTGAGTTAGAGGTATACATCAGCTCTCAGTCAGCTGGGATTTATGGTCTCAACTTCCTTTTGAACAAATCCGCGCAACTACTAAGCCTCAGCCCAATATGCAATACCCTGGGATACTGTATTACAATGTACATTAGTGGAAGATATGTTGGTAGAAAAAGTAATCTTGTTAAAAGAAAAAAAGAGCATCTTAAACATAGGCCTATGAAATTTTGGTTTCCAAATATGGTGCTGAACCAGGCCTTAGTAATGCTAGAAGTTAGTCCTGAAGTTCATTCCACCTTTGAGCCCATTTGCATATTAATAACTTATAGAATCATTTTAGAAAAATACACATGTGCCAAGTTATGTGCCCCCTGGTGCTGAGTGCAATGCAATTTGCCAGCAGTGAGGTTGAAATGCTGGCTAATTTAGAGCTCAGGGGAAAACAGTGCAACTGGTATCACTGCCTAAGAGGACAAGTAACACAGAGTTGTAGGAGGGCAGCAAGATTAACACTGGCTTGCAAACATGTGTAGACTTCCAAGAATATTGCCTTGACATCCTAAAGGTGTTAAACTTTCAATTCCCTTGCATCTCCCTTGAGCACATGTTGTTTTCTCCTCCCTCCATGGTACATGATGTGTAAATCAGAAGGTGTTAAACTTTCAATTCCCTTGCATCTCCCTTGAGCACATGTTGTTTTCTCCTCCCTCCATGGTACATGATGCGTAAATCAGTAGCCATCACTATGTGCTTGTGTGCACCTGTGCAGGTGGTGAGCTCAACAGCACAATGGAATCACCTCAAATGTGGTCAGGGAAGAGCTGTCTGTGAATAGTTTTTCATGTCCTTTTTATGCCTCAAAGACCAAAGTAAGAAGCCTTCTAAGTGGTGTCTTGAAGATAAGTGAGTTTCTTGCAGGCGGATTGAGCCGAGGAAGAAAACTCATCCTATACTTGGTGTATAAGTTACATGTTTTTCAACACTTTCCCATATAAATCCAGCTAATTGACAGATTTAAATGCAGAGATAATAATAGTAATCTTTTTTTCTTGTCTGACTGATTTTTTTTCTATCTTACTTTTCAGCCAGGTCCTTTAATGAAAGTTTCACTGACCAGCTGCACAGGCATAGATTCTGGTGTAATGCAGGGAAAGACATAAGCAGAAAACTTGGCAGTATTGCTGGTGTGACTTTGAAAGTGACCTTCCACACCAAATGAAAAAAAAAATCAGTAAATTTCACCAAATCTCCAACCTTCCCTTCTAACGTTCAAAAAAATTTTGAGGAGGGATTTTCTGTCTATTTTTTATGAAGGAGAGCTGATGATCAGTATGTAAAAATCTGATGCTATTGAAAGGATAAGAAAGCAATTTCACAGTTATGAAAGAGATTACTGGTCACAAATTCCTTTCCTGTTGAAATTAACAATTTTGTACTTGGAAAACCTAATTCCAGTAGTATTTTATGGATAGGTGAAACAGTTATCAGCAACAGAAGAACAAAAAATTCTTTTAGCACTCCCTTTGAAGAAAAAAATAATTGAAGTTCACTTTCATCAGTATCATAAATGATGGAAATTTGTCTTTATGGAGAAGGGCTGGCAGTATTTTGTATTCCAGATTATCCTCTTCTCTGGATGATCTTCTCTATCTCTGTCTTTCTTTGACTGAGAAAATTTAGTCTCCAGCCCTTCCCTTCTTCAGCCAGAGCTCTGAATTGTCCAAGAGGAGCACAGCTGTGGTGGTATATCAAATGTCAAGACATAATCTGTAATATAGGTCACATTTGACACATGAGTAAGTTCAAAAGCCAGCAGGACAAACTACTCCATGAAAGTTTTCCTCTAACTACTCTGTTGTGTTTCATACACATAATAAATATGTATGTCCCACCTGTCCCAACTGTCATTTACTTCGTGCTCTGTGTTGTAGTTTTGTTTGAGGTTCAAAAAGAACAGGAGAGTTGGTCTGCTGCTAGATCCCTCATGGTTAGGTAGAGTTTTTTGGACAAAAAAATATTTAATTACCAGCTTCTACATAGTCTGCACATCAACTTACATGGTTTTTCAAAGAACAGACTTATCTGGTTAGTACCAGTGAAAGTCGGTAGAAAGTGTGTCCTACTTCATTGAACACAAAAGTTAAGCAGGAAAGGGGGAAAAGATTATTTTGTTTCTTCAAAGTATATTGAAGGTTCCTTGCTTGCCTCTCTGAGTCCTGGAGTAGATATATTGAAGGCAGAGAGACTAGCAGCATTGTTCAGTGGAGTCTCTGGAGAGAAGGGACAATGAGTTTTACATAAAATTTGGAGGAGTCAGGAGTGCCTTGGAATGGGGGAGAAGGGGGTAATGAGAGAGCAGCTTCATTTCCAAGATTTTGATTTGCTCCCAGTCTACTTTCTTCTGTGTCAACCGGGATTCAGCAGGAGCATTCATGCAGGAGAGAGCAGGTGACAGGACAGCCAGTTCTGGGAGGGGGCAGTGCTGTCACGTCCCTGACCGCCATTCCACATACCACTCCTCACTGAGCTCAATTTGTAGTGATGAAGTCATTTGTTAGTAAGATGTCAGTTCCTCTCTCCAGTCAGGCTCTACATTGCCTATTTGTTAAAATAATTAAAACAAAACTAAACCACAACATTGTGATTCTTTCTGTGCTGTTCCTTGCACTTATTAGGAGCTCTCAACTGCCAGGCTATTTCATTATCGTTTTTCAGATATGTCCTTTATATTTATTCCATAATGCCTGCAAAAATATGGCAACAGTTACACTACTGATATCCAGCAATCACTGTTAATTCATTGATTCCTGATACATTCTTATCGATCTTCATTCTTATTTTGAATTGGAAATTCTTCACTGAAAATACATTTTTCCCCCTCTATATTTGCATAAGCCCCTACACAAATGTATGTCATGTAGGCAAAAAAGCAAGGAAGAAAAAGAATCCACTCCACATAATCTAATTCACCTATTCTCTGCCTGCTCCACTCCCTTTTTATGCACTAGGTCCCTTTCAATCAACAAAAGTTGTAGAAGACTTGTGTGGCTGCAGTTCAGCTTTCACAAGCAGAGCCTTAAGGGTGAATCAGTGCAGTAGGATGCAGGTTCAATTGAAAAGCTCTTCTATTGCTAACAGACTGGGGTTTTTCTGACCATAGAGATAATGAAGAGATAAAGCCTTATCTCCTCCTTTCCTTACTTTTGCTGTTTGCCCCTTCTCAGGGGCTGACTGGTCATTTAAACAAAAGAAAAAAAAAAAAGGAGTCCGTTTTTCTTCAAACTTCCAGCTGTGTTAGCATATCTGTTTATTTACATGGTCGCAGGTCTGGTGAAGCACAATAGGATGGCTCTAAAGAGCTGAATGAGACTTGTCTCCTCTTGTTAAGTTTCAGTTTATGGTTGAATGGCAGAGGAATTTATAAGCAGAATTAGATTTCCAGACCCAGAAAGGGCTATAATGAAGGATAGGGAGTGTTCTATATCTGTATCATCTATATCTAGCTATAGCTATATCATCTCTGTGTATATCTATTAAGGAGTTACAGAAAACTCATAGCTGTGATTTGGTTTCCATTTAATTTTCCTCTGAGGGTTCCACTGTTAACTGTTAAGTAGTATATACAGCATGTCACCAAGCTGAAATGTGTGAATCCCAGTACTTGTCACTTAAACTATGAAAATGGCATGCTGAGGGAGACAGTTCTCTAGCCTTTCTGACTCTTCCTCAAATTTGATTTTTTTTAAGAAAGGCAGTGAGAGTTGTGGGTAACACACTTTGTGAAAAATTCTTTTCTCTAAAGACTTTCATTCAGAGATGTTTTCATTCTTGTGGTGTAAAAAGGGAAAACGAAGGAATCCTATTCCCATCAGGGAGACAATTTTTAAAAGGCAGAATACATTCCCCAAATTCCATTGTACAACTTATCCCTAATTTCTGTATCCCTAGAGTGAGATTAATATTTTTGTAAGTATCAAAAGTAACTCATTTTAGGATGAATGCTAAGTGAGAAGTAGCACTGCTACACAGAATAGCAGGTACAATTAAAACACTGATCTCCAATTATCATCTTAGAGCAGTAACCAACACATAGAAAAGAACTTCTTAAGCCATCAAAAAATTCTTCAGTCATTCAAAGGAGCTTGAATTACTGTCATGTAACATTCCAAATGAAAGTTTATCTGTAATGAACTTAGGGCAATGAATTTACTTCCTTTTAGTAAGTAAATATATATGTCTCTATTCTATTCCACCTAATCTGTATTTTTTGAATACCTTCCTTTTAAAAAATTGACATTTCACTTAAAAACTGGTTGAATATTCACCCTTATTTCCTTGATGTAGGATATTTATTTCATACAATTACAGTGGTGGTCGCTCCTGTTCAAGTAAGACATCCTGTGTTTGATACATTTGTATGTAGTGCATTGTACATTTTACAATTCTTTTAAATTTATATAGTACTGTTGGGGAGTTTACCTCAAGTCAAAATATAATCTGATCTACCTCTATATCTATATTCCTACAGAGAACCTCAAATAGCTACCATGTGATGACTTAGTAAATTAGTGGTGAAGAAGTTACAACAAAATATGTAAACATATGTAGACACTTTTTTTTAACTGAAAGGTGATGAAAGCTTCAGAAACTTGTTCTTATTTTATCAGGTCAGATCCACAATTCCCTTTGACTTAAAGCAAAGCTGAACACTTCCTTAAATGTAAAATTCTACAAACAACATGCTCAGGTATTTTCTCAGAGTAGCATTCAAAGATGATGTTGTAATTAGTCAGATCTCTATGATCTATAATAAATCCTTAAAAGTTCAGATGTTTCAGCTTTACTAACAATCTAATTAACCTCTATATTTGTATAATCAAATTTAACTTACTTAACTTTTTAAGGGTTTACTATAGAAGAAAAATTGTCTAATGAATGGGTTACTAAGCTAAAACTAAAGTGATAGCATTTCACTTTTTAGCTCAGGCATATGGCCATCAGCAAAACCAGGAAAATACATGTTTTTTAGTCTGTGTCACCTATCCATAAAATGAGAAGAATACTTCTCTTTCTTTCATGGCTGTCATGAGAAATAAAATTCATTAATGGCTATAAGGCATTCAGATACTGGGATGAGACACACGAATGCAAATAGTGAAGTAAATTAAACAGTGATGGAAGATGGGTCTGAACCTAGGAACTTGCTCATGTGCATGAACAGTGAACCAAGTAGCTCTTTTTTCAGCAGTTTGGGGCACAGCTCACCAGGTAAAAAGAGGGGAGCACCATTTCCAATTATGAGGTTGTACCTGGCCACAATTTGAAATTTAGAGACTTTAGCAATACAGATCTTGGCTTGGTACCTGAAGTCAAATGGGCAAGAGGCAGAGAAAAACATGGAGCCCATTAGTCCTGAGATGTACTGTTTTCTCTGTGCAAGTAGGACTTAGCTGCTGAGTGTATTCCTTGTGATAAAATCAGATCTACATACCACAACGTATGGTACATCACTGTTTTGTGTGAACAGATTTGAGGAAGGAAACAGTTCCCATTCCATGATAATAATTTTTTGGAAAGCTCTCTCTTCTGCACTGGGCAGATGCGCAGAAAACAAAGGACTTTCCAATTTTCCTTTATTTTTTAACTGAAAGACAAAAGAACAAGATGCCACACTGGCTGCCTCTGTTGCTGAAAATATGTTTGCAAGACCTATTTAAAACCATTGTCTGAATTCAGAAAACAAATTGTTTCAGAGTTTATCAGCTCCAACTAACACGATGCATTTTAATTGCGCTAACTCTGTAGCATATTCCAATATAACACATTCTACTTGGACAGCATGGAGTTACCCAAGTACTTGGGCAGATGAGTTCTTATTCTAAGTTAAGAAGAACTGAAGTCTTTTCAATTTTTTTAATTTTCACATGGCCTTACCTGAGCACTGGTCTTGCAAGCTGTTCCACCCAACTGAGCCCATGCAGACACATACAACTCCAGCTGAAGAAAGTGGGCAGATATCTTTGATTGGCTGGTTTTTTTCTTTATGTTGGTCTAATTTTGTACAATTCATTTCAAGTTTACTACTCCCATCAATCCTGGGATAGACTCCTAGAATGAGCTGTTCTTCAAACAAGATTGTTGCAAGCTATGTATCTGCCTTCAAGGGCTTTTGTTGCCCAGCAGAGCTAATTGATGTGAGGAAATAACTCTCCTTTTCAAAAGTTAAACTGAATCTTTAACAAAATCCTGAAGGTTCAAAGAAACTTGTGAGAGACCAAGATTTTGAAAGAGTTTGCAGTGTTTTTTGGGTTTTTCTATAAATGATGTTTGAAGAGAAGCTGGAAAAGCCAATATCCTTAACATCTGTATATGGCAGGTTCTGAAGCAGTGAAGGATATCAGTATGTTTGAAAGGGTAAGAAGAGCACTGAAAGCTGCTAAACCAGGTCACATATTTGAAATATGCAGTTTGACCAGGTCATTGTCACCTGGGAAAGACATATGTTTCTAAAAAGTACTTGTAGCTGTGACTATTTCCTGTGAAATTATAGCCCTGTCTACCTATGCAATAAGTCGAACATGTCCCGCAGCAAAGGGTCACGAAGATAATTAAGGAATTGCAGAGCTGGGATTGTTTAGCTGGGATTGTTTAGCTTGGAGAAGACCCTCCTCACTGGTATCCAGTGACAGGACAAGAAGCAAGGAGCACAGATTGAAATACAGCAAATTACATTTCAACATAAAAGTTATCTTACTGTGAGGGTGGTTGAATGCTGGCACATTGCCTGGTGAGTTTGTGGAGTTTTCGATCTTGGAGATATCAAAACCTGACTGGACACAGCTGTCAGCCTCCTGCTGTAAGTGACCCTGCTTTGAGCAGAGGAGATGAATTAGGTGATCTCCAGAGGTCACTTCCAAACTCAACCATTCTGTGAACTTGTTTGGTGACTGTTTTCTTGAATGAGAACTGAAGGACAGTTTTATGGTATCCTCTTCTCTTTAAGCTACTCGGCTACACTGTCTTACTTCACAGGGAAACTGAATGGCAGCTGCACTACAACAGAATTAAGAGATTTTTGATACTCACCGAAGTCTTTGTCTCATCATGCCATTGTCACAGCTCAGAGTATGCTATGTCCACAGAAGCTTTCAATGCAGAAAGTTGGGGACTAAATCAGGCTTGACAGGTGGGGTTGTTTTCCCCCTCTTCCCACCCAACTCACTCTCGTTCACTTGCACAGTGAACCACTGAACCAGCTGAAAAAAATCCACTTCTCTGTAAAAAGTATCTAGCTAAAAAAAAATGTACTTCAGCTATGCCCATTTTCAGGCCAGTTCCCAGGGAGAGAAGTCACCATTTGTTCCAAAACTGGCTTGAGGCAGAATAATTTTTTTCAATGGCCCTTCCAGTTTACTGAGTGGCTCTAATTTTGATGCATGAGAAGCTGCCCCTGTGAAAAGAGACCAGACCTGGTTAAAAACCAAACACCTACCTCTGGGACAGGCATCATGTCATCTAGACTACAACCTCTTTGAAACTGTACTCTTGTTTGGGAAAATAGTTTCTCTAGGTCAGGATCAAAAGGTGTCTTCCAAGAACTCAGCTACTTCCCATGTTTCAACTATTCTATAACTGGTCCCTAATTTCAGAGGATTGTCAGTTTATAATCTTTTATTGGTGTAACCCTTGATTACACAAGGGAAAAAACAAAGCAAGTACAAACCATGTGTGTATCAGCAAATATCTCCTGCTTTTTCCAAAAATGTCTTATCCACCACTTGTTTTGTATGTCATCACTGTTCAAGGCTCAAGAGAGTTCAGTTTTCATCTCTCTCATGACTGCTTTATCCCTTCACTTCTTTCCAGGCTTGTTTGTTAGCTTTTCCTCTTTCTTCTGAAGAAAGCAAGCTTGATAGGTTTTAACTAATGATCATGCCCTCTACACTAACTATAACACACGTATAATTAATGATGGAAGCAAAAGGTTAAGTAAACGAAAGGTCAGGACAATTGAGGCTGATTTCATTAGACAGCATGGGTATGTTATTGTTCCCAATGCAGAAATCTAGGTTTAAAGGAAGATAATGCATTCATTAAACTGGGATACAGGAAATGATCATTCTTCCGTTTCTGTTGGGTCACCTGCAACTATTACTTTAATTATGATAGCAAGCAGCAACTGCTAACAAATATCCTGAAAAGTACATATGAATGTGCTTTCATCAAAATTATTCACAAACTTTTTGATACTTACACACTTACTTATTGGGTAAAATTTCCAAGTATGAACAACCAATCTTACATGTAAGAGTGGAAAATTCTCTCCACTGATTTGTGTCACTTCCATTTTCATCTCTTGGTAATAAGAAAGGAATGGGACACTCCAGATATATTATGATCAGTTAAAACAGAACTAGGATTACGAAAGGATACTTTATCACCTATAAACTGAATGAAGCATGGTATTTAAAGAAACACACTAAAATTGCAGCTCTCAGCTCCCTAGATTAGAATATGTTGCTGAAGTACAGATAAACTGCTTTGGGAAAAGGACAGTGTTTGAAGCTAGAAGTTAAAGACTTGGCTACTTATTCACATATTGGTCTGTAAAAATTGCAGTACTGGAGGTCCAGAAGAATTTCTTTGATACTTCCATTGCCTGCAGTGGAGTTTTTCTAAGAATGGATTTAGTTCTACATTTTAGTAGCCTATATTACTAAGCCTAATAACTTCAGTCTCAGTGAGGTTATGCCAACGTTCTCTTCCTGAGAGGGAAAAATGCCAGACAGCTATGTTTTTTATATATTCACAGTTCATCACTGAGCTTTGCAGCTGCTGCGTGTCAGCCCTGCCTCTCTCCTTCACCCACGTCCACTTGGCTCTGGCATAGAGTCTTCTCTTCAGTGGCTTCATTAACCAGCCAAATACTGCTGCTAATCACACTCCTTGGTCCTTCAGCGATTGTCAGATTTTTGACGCTCCAGTTTCTCTGCCCTCCTTTTCATCACCAGTTTTTCTTCCTTGATTGCATCTTTGCCCCTCCATTGCCATTCTGTAGCTAGCTGATTTGTTCCCCTTATTTTGAGTCTCAGACATGCTCTTGTTATTTTTACTCCAGAATTCATTGGGAAAAGTTGCAAGATCTTCTATTTCCATAGCAAGCTGATTCTCCACTTTCTAGCTCAGCTTTACTTTGGCCAAGGAGCACCTCTTTTTATCCATTCATTCAATGATTTTTATCTCTATCTCTTACCACTTTTTTTTTTTTTTTGCATATCTACAAGAGTAAATAAATAGGATTTGTGAAGATCTCCATTCCATGCTTCCTTCTCCATTCACATTTTAACTTGGACTCTCTCTGCTTAATTGTTTTCCAAATTTGTTCTGGTAGCAAGTACAATGGGATGAAAACAACTCAAAATTTGTTAAAATTACAAGTTTCTGTTGTCTTTATTTATTCAAAACGGTATGGGAAATATGAAGGGAGACTCTCCTGTATGAAAGCCATCTCCATTTGAATCAGTGTCACTTTCAATCAGTTCACCCTTTAGCAATGTGGTTTACATCTTCAATTAACTTATGAGTGAATTCAGATTGACTCAAACTGAAGTGGCAGAGGTAAGCCAGGAGTGAAACAAAATCTTTTGAGACAACATATTTGAGTAGTTTAAGCCTTGCTTCTCAACTAAGGTTTCATTCTTAAAAATTGTG
Source organism: Sakesphorus luctuosus (assembly GCA_013396695.1). Lineage (NCBI taxonomy): Eukaryota > Metazoa > Chordata > Aves > Passeriformes > Thamnophilidae > Sakesphorus > Sakesphorus luctuosus. The sequence goes on along the minus strand of VWZD01007166.1, from coordinate 24,042 downwards.
ATTAACGGTACAAGTGATGCTGAAAATAAATGCTTGTAAATTATTATTCTAGTTGCATATTATTCTAGTCTAGTGGAAATGAAGAGAAGCTCCTTCTATGTTAACTTCTCTACTTGTTTTTTCAATATTCAGTGGAGTAGGGAAACGCTGACCTAAATGACTGTAATTAGTTCTTGTGATTGTAGCAATGGTAGTTGAAGAAACAAAGTAAATGTATAAGCCAACTGTGGCTTTCCACCCACAGATGCATGAGGCAGGCACTTTCTCACTCTACGCCCCCAACTCCAAGTAATCATTTCCTTTCTTCACCACTGTACACTTTGAAAAATGTTCTGTAATTTTTTTCTACCAGCTAACAATTCAATTTTTTTGAGCCTGCAGTTCCCCAAGGAAACTAGTTCAAACTCCTTAAATCAGGCTGCTATAAAGAGCCAGACAGTTTCAGGTGATGAAAACTGCATAGAGTGTAATGCAAGAAAACCCACAGACCAGTCTCGGTCATAACCACATAAAATTTATTCCTAATGTTAAACTAACATTTTCATGTTTTTTACTCTTAAAAGCTACACATATTGATTTAAAAAGCATTAAATGTTAATGGTTAACCAAGTGTATGTTGCTGAATTCCTAAAAAAGTATTTGAACATGACTGTGGTCCTTTTGAAGTAATTGTTTAAGTGTGAAGATCTTGTGCCCTAGTTCAGCTTTACCATAATTCCCTCATCCTGCACCAGATTCTACTGTTGCTCTTGGTTTTAATGAGCATTAGATGAAAAGCTCTGTATAATTTTTCTTTCTTAAAAAGTGCCATAACCACCAATAATAACCACCACTCTGTTAATTATTTTGTAGAGGAGCCTTGTTGAAACCTTTCTGTTTGAACTGGACTGAACAGGAGTCCAAATCCTGGGATCAGAAATAGATCAAACATTTAAAAACTTACCCACAAACTGGGTAATCAGCTGGACACAAGGAGACCCGAGCCGTTATTCCCTCCCTACTATCCTTTTTCTTTAATAGTAGTATAATGTAAAATATAGAAGCAATACAGATCAGCAACCACACAATTATTTGTCTCATTTTTAGAGCTGGTTCTTAAAAAAGGGGTCCTGATAGCAGAGACCCCCTTGCTCCCCTGCTTCCATCCTTCCCCTCCTCCCACCAATGTCACTGTGGGGTGAAGACCCAAAGGTGATGTCTATTCTGCTGAATAAAACAGTACAGGACTCATTCTCTATTACCCTGTGGTTAACTAGCCTGATACATCTCACAACCACACAACGGTTTAAGCCAGTTATTTCTGCAACCAGGCCACTAGCAATCTGCACATTAGGGCTTGGCTTTAACCATGCTAGTTGCTCAACCATAGGCTGTTGCTTGGTAGGCACTAAATCACTTCATAGACTGTGCACAACTGGCACTCTGGCATTTGCCCTGGCCCTGTTCATTTTGCTAATTCATCTGTGGCCAGGGAGTCTCCGTATCTCTGAACACGCAAACCAGCAGTAAGGACCTGGTCACAGGACTTTCCATCCATGAAACAAGACATGATGGGTAGAATAGACAAATCAAGAACAATAATCCTGTATACTCTGTTTTGGCAGGAGCAAAATATTTGTCTTCTTCCTTGAGGCAAAACCGATACCTATGTGACATATACATGGCATGCTCATTCCCATTAAAAGGAAAGCCCAAGCCAGCACTCCTGGAGTTGCATGTGTGGCTTTGGTCTAAAAAGCAGAAAGAACCATCTGCATTGACAGGGGTTTCACAGCTTCCTGTTTGGTTTGGTCTTCCTGATCAACCCATTGCCAGATGATGTTGTGGCAAGGGTTTGGATGGAGATAGCTCAGTGTCTATACCAGTTTAAACAAGAAGCATAATGCTGACTTTCAAATTAGTATATCTGAGCCCCTGAACAAGGACAGAAATGATCAAGAACTTGAAGAAGGCAAAATATCTACTGATTTGGAACGAAGCATAGTTTTGTAAGCTGCTAAGTATTGGTTTAGAAAAGGTATGGAGAAGTAACAGTTGAGGCTTGCCAGAGTGTTCTGAGTGTGCCTGTGGTAAAGACTTGACTCAAAGAGAATTGATTTTGCTGCAACTAAATAAATTTCTAAAAAGCCATTTGTGACAAAATAATTTTTACTTATTACCATATTAAATGTTCATGTACTTAGATATCTGGCTAGGTTTGCAAATGGAACATTCTTGAGAATGTTACATTAAAATTTAAAGCTTCATAAAATCCTGCAAGATTTTCACAAGGCAAAAAAATAAAGCAGAACACATATTTTGGCACAGCTTTTCCAAACAAATTCCTAAAAAGTCCCCTCCTTTCTTTGGCTCCACTGGCAAAAGCAAATATAATAGGAGGAAAACACATGAAAAATAGGAAACTTCCCTGTTACTAATATTTTTCTTGAGTCATTAAAAAATTAGAACAAACCCAAAGGCAAAAAAGGAGACTAATGGCTAAAAGGAGAAAAAAGAAAACTCTGTGACTGAATACAGCCATTGCAAGCTAAGAAACAAGAGCACAGTTTGGACCATCAGGAGACATCAGCATTTCTGGGGGAGAGAAAACAGGAAACAGAAACAAGACCCTCACCTGGGTCCTCCTATAGCACATTTCATACCAGTTTTGCTGACAACATGCAGGGAACACTTAGCTTTATAACTGCAATAATTTGTTTTGATTGAGTTTTATAGTACACTTGATGTATTTTTAAAAAATAAATGAAAAGGGGGTTAAATGGGATACACAGTAGTCAAATGTGTTATCACCAGGCTTGAGACCATTGGGGTATATACCTAGTATACACCTTCCAAAGCTGAATCTTACTGTAGTCTTACTATGTTACTGCCCCTGAAACCACTGGTGGAACGTGAAGCTGTAGGAAAAGGTCCGCATTGAGTCCACAGTGCTGGGGGCAGCAAGAGGAGGCTGCTCCACTGCGGAAAGAGAGCCAGGAGCCACAGGTGATGGCAGAAGCCTTACTGACAAGGATGCAGAGCAGTTCTGTTGCTGGCAACGAAGGCCAGACAAGAGCCCAGATAGCCAGACAAGCCCACAGGGATGAGGCATGTCTGAGTTCAAGTCTGTCACCTGTCAGGGTCCAGATCAACAGGCACAGCCATGGCTGCAGGACAGCTGCAATGGAGCTTGAGCATCAAGGGTGAGGGCCTTAAAAATAGCTCCTGGATGAAGAAACAGCAGGCTCTCATGGAGGTTTCTCCCAGCATTTTATTTCAAGGCAGCAAGCTATACTCTCTCTGTACTGTCCCTGAGCCCACACAGCTGCATACCCAAAAGGAGGGATGCACACAGGACCTCCACAGCAGCCATGTATACTGTTTCCACTCTGAAGTTTTTCCCAAGTTGCTGTCTTGCCTTCGTCTGCAACAGTTCCTTATCAAATCTATTTCAGTACTCTTGTAAACCCTATTTTGTAGACAAGATTCTAAATGTCTTTTTCCTTCTCCACTGCGTTCCCAGGCTTTTTTTCCCCTTTCTTCTTTTACTCTATCCTATTCATCCACTAACTTCCCACGCTTTCCTCATGGTTTTCTAATCAGTCTCCCTGGTCCCTGCCCCTGATGACTAGTAGGAGAGATGCTGCCATTTCCTGCAGATATGTATGACAGCTCTTCCAGTCAACAGTAACACTAGTCTTCATTAATTCATCTTCACATGTTGTGGATTTCACTATGCTGGCAAATAAGACACGCTGATATGAGGTGACATGTTTTTGGCAGCAAATCTTTGCTTCTGCTCCTCAGTTTCTAGACTTAGCTTTCTGCCCCTTGAACAGCCCTGATCTCAAAAGACCCTTCCTCTTAATCTATTTTTTTTCTCATCCTGGTCTTGCATTTGTCTTTTTTCCATTTGAATCATACAGCATCTTTCTTCCTGCTTCCAAGGTGTCAGCAGTAGTGTCATTAAAAGGATAAGAGAGAGAAATGCCTTGTTCCTAGTTCCCAAACAAGAACCTCTTTGGGGAAAAGTGCAGCTAAAAGCATACATTCAAAGTTTTCCCTCAGATTCTGTAGCCTGGACAAGGAGGAGACTGTGAGCTACCCATTCACTGTAGAAGACCCAGAGCATATCAGCTGGTTGGCATTCAGTGTTGGAAGTGACTTGGGTTTTCAATGGATCCAAGGCTTTGTAGATTTTAGCAGTTAGGAAAGTCATTCAGTGTGTGCAAACTGGGGTCTAGCAAAGGGTTATAGCTCACCCAGGTCTGGACTGAGTACCCACATAAACAACAAAAGGCATTCTCCTGCCATTACACTGGATTTGAAGTGCCTGTTCTAAATGTTCAGACGGCTAGATTGTTTTGAAAATAATATCTGAGCATGGACCAAATACATATTTTTTTTAATCTTCTTCTTGGCAATGACTGAAAAAATGTAAACAGGCTATAACAGGAGACATGAAAAATTTCATACCAAAATGCTTGCCAAAGATACAAAGAACTGGCAGGCTGTGTTATAGTGGGAAACTTTTAAATTATTTTAATAATAGATGACAAAACCACACCCATATGTAACAAATAGCAGTGCATAGAAGTATTGCAGAGAAACCTATACAGTCTCCAGAAGTGCCTACAAGACTAATGAAAGAGCTGGCAAATGTTCTCATCAGGAAAGAAAACAAAGGATAATCAAAGCACAACACAAAGAGGATCAATGTGGAAGGTCAGGAAACATGAAGGAATAGAAGACTCTGCAGGACAAAATGAATAAATGGACAAAATGAGTAAACATGGTCTCTGCTCTGAGTAGAAGTGCAGGTGGAATAGGAGAAACCTCTTGATCTAACACATCTGGCTTCAACCTGATGTCCAAAACCCGGGAATGTGCTGGAGAAGATGTTACCTGGAATCTCAAAAATTCTCTCCTGAAGATCAGTGTCTCAGTCCTTCATTTCAAACATTTGATGAATATTTCCCACAGTTGAAGATACCATTACAGAATGGAAAATAGTACTATTTACTAATTCTTGTTCTTTTTTCTTTTAACTAAAGTAAAAAATGTTTAGTAGACCTCACTAGAAAAATACTATATACAATTATTTTATGACATATTTTCATAAGCTATTCCAGAAATTATGTTTTATAGCAGCACGACACAAGTAGACTATATGCTTTGTTTTGCTTTGAGAAAAACACATTGCATGAAAAATTAAAAGTGATTTTTCAAGCACTAATATTTTTTGCAAAATATCTTCAGTGTTTTTAGTTTTTCACCAGGGATGGCAGGTCACTTTAACTGGTCACCTTGAGAAAAAAATCCCACATCTCATTAAACTGTCTCAAAATGTTTAATCAGCATAGGAAAAAACTAAATTTTTCACCAAGTTCTCAGAGGAAACCCTACAAAGAAGACCAGTGGTAAAAAACTGAGAAAATTAAAGTAATAGAAAAAAATGTGCAGTGTTTTCATAGCCTGTATGCAGTTCAGTTATTTATTGAAATAGTTCAATTCTGCTTATGTCCTGTATAAAACTTGTTTTATACAAACTGGCTATAAAATGAGGTTATGTCATACGCTGAGGGCACAAAAACAAAGCAGTGGTGGAAGTTTCTTTTTCTGGAAAAAAACCCCTCTCCCCTATCTACTAGAAATAAATTAAAAAAAAAAAAGGTGAAAAATCAAGTTTTGACCATGGTCTGGTTTTATTTGTTTTTCAGAAAAGTCTCGTGTAGTCTCAAACTACTAGCAAAATACAGCTAGTCCTGTGTTAAGGTAATATATATATATATACACACACACACAGAATGTGCACTAAATTTTAGGTACTAGAGTCAAGCATTAGGAGCTCTAGATAAATGTGGGTACTTAAATATCATCTGTGAAATGTGATGCAGTAGCTTTCTACGACTGTCCCTAGGTAAGTCTAAGTGGAGCAGTGTCATTTAGTCACTGAAAGGCTTTCTCCTGAGCCTTGGAATTATCTCTGCATCAACACAAAACCTTTCTGAGCTAAGTAAGGCACAGTATTTGAAGGCACGAGGGGTTGCACAGCTGCTTTAATCACAGGCTAAGATCACACAGAAAAATTGTGTGAAGATTTTTTGTGAAAAAAGAAATTAAAAAGCTATGTACACTAAGCATTTTAGTGACTGACTTGGCCCTTACTTAGACTTATAAAGTGCTGATAAATTCTTGAAAGTCTCACTGTACCCCCAAAAATTAAATCCAGAAAGGAAAGCCCAAGAACGGCAAGCTCAAGGCAAGCATAGTAATGCCTAATTATAGGGAATTGTATGTGAACTGAGCTCCTACAGAGTATGAAATGAGTGCTTCAAAAGTGATCCTTACCACGTGACACATTTTTAACTTGCTCTCTTCAGAAAATGCAATTGCATTTGCTATCCATCTCTTTCCTCTCAAATAATTTTTGAACCTTTTTACAATTTTGGCCAAATTCAACATAAAGGACCCAAAAATACTCAGTGTCATGAAAACCAGCGGTCAGGAAAATGAGACTGCTAATCAGTGTCCCCACCAGATGGAGGATCGTGTGACTTTACCAGTTACCTACTGCTTGATTTACCAGTTGGCTAATCCCCTCAGCACGTGTTCCTGGTGAGGTACCACGCTGCTGGAAACCACCTCAATTTTTGCTAGCACATGTAGGAAGTGGTGACTGCTGGAGTGGATAGGGGAAAAGGATATGGAACACTGACCCATAAGTAGCTAGTCTTTGCTAATAGCCCTGCTATTTCTAAAATCATGATCTATATACATTTGAGTGAACTCTGTTCATGACAGTATGTAAACTACCATTGGGGTGGGTATTCCGTGGATAACTCAAAACGAGATGGAAAAATGAAACTTTGCCATTAATAAAGTCTCATATACCAGAAAGGAAGCCAATCATGGTGCAAGACAACTGGGAACAAACAAGCCCTGGAAAAGCCAGTTTTACAGCTAGAATCCTGCCTGCTTTGTGGATGTGGACGGCACATTGTGAGACCCACCACCAGCAGGTCACGAAAAATGTGCAAGATGCTGCACACAGGAGCGATGTCAGCGGCAGATTTGGGGTGAGCAGCAGCACAAGCGCACACGCTGCAGGATGGAGAGTCCAGTCCTCCGGGCGGCGGAGCCGGACAAAATCACAGGGGCCAAATGGCCTCCACGACCTGCAGCCAAGGAGAGGTCCGAAGGCGACGATGCTTGGGCGGATATGGTGAGCGGGGTCCCCCGTGCTGGCTCCCAGAGGAAGAGGTCCCCCCAACCCCAGCGAGTGGCGACCCCAGAGCGCTGTCGGGCGTCTCCCGGTGGAGCTATGGGGCGGCTCCCGTGGGCGCGGCCGCCCCGCCCCGCCCGCCCCGGTGGCTCCCGCTGCCCTGGAGCGCCCCCGCG
>VWZD01007163.1:356451-396796 GCA_013396695.1 Sakesphorus luctuosus | reverse complement strand
ATAATTTTTAAAAATCTGAAACATACAACCCTAGGAAAAGTAGCAGGCCTATGCTTCTGACAAAGTTGCAAAAGAAAGTACTTATGTCTAGCATAATTAGTTCAAGAAATCTTTGTCTGTGGTAATACATACCTGAAATTAAACCAATATACGTTCTCCTTCCCCCTTGTGATGTGGTCTAGTAAATGTAAAGGTCAGTGTTTGGGGAGTAATCCCAGATCCAACCTTGTGTTATTATACTGAAGGGACATTTGCCAAAATCTTACAAGACCCAGCACTGGTCATGACAAGAGTCTGTAGAGCAGACTGCATATTAGATATCAGCAGTGATGAGAGAGGATCTACTCCTTTGTTTTCTTCTAAAGCTGGTATTCCATGTCCTTCTCTTGGCCTTAAATAGGAGCCTGATTTGTCTTTACTTTTTACTGCATTGATGGAAAAGCTGCAGAGAGAGAGCTGAGTGCTATCATCATGATGTTTTATGATATATTAACGTTTGACATTGTTCTGTGACCACAGGCTAACTTTTGTTTACATTTCATAGACATTTGACATTATACCAACAACTTTCACTCATATGTCATAGCAATATTCCTTTTTCATTCACTTTGGTTATAAAGCTGAAATTAAATCAGTATGGACCTCCCACATATTTTTTTCTTTGACATAATTGCCACATTCTTCTTTCACTGTCTTATGCTCTTAATGTTTCTCATAACACTCAATCTTCCTACTTGTAGTTTACTATTCTGGCCTCAACAGAAAGGTGAGGAGGTAACTATCCCAAATAAAAAAAAAAACATTGTGGTCAAGATACCCTGACAACCATAAAACTGATGTTTCTGTCTCTGGTTTGAATTCAAGAATGTCAAATAGGACCTCATATATCTCAGATGCTTGTCTCTTTCACTGAGCTATTTGTTGTCCTAAGGACTTTAAAGTGTTTTCAAGAAAAAACCCTCAGAGATTCTTGGGCTCACTGAAATGTAGACTATGAAGATATTTTCAACTTTTCAAAGCTTTCACTACAAAAGAAAATATTTTACCATCTAGTTCAAATCTTGCAACAATCTTAGCTTTTTTCCCCTTTTCTTTCCACTGTTGAGTCTTCTGGTCTATATGCAAAATGAAAAAGTTCAGGAGCAGCTGTGTGAAGTCCTTCTCAGCAACAGCTGGCTTATGGAAGGAATAGATGCCTTATGGCTGTATCTCTCACTCCAGTCCAAGTATACTCCCTTGGTATTTTAATGTTAAAGTTTTATTTTGGGAAGTCAAATGAGATGCTAAGTCCAGCTATAACAGAAATTCTTGAATTTAGAACAGTCACTAGTGACGCATTAGGCAGTTTAAAATCAAGGTGTTGTCATGAAAGCCAGAGCCATCATCTGTTGCTGGCAGACCCTTTTGTCTGTTGTCAGTGTCATTGGGATAAGGAAGCCTACTTCTGCCTGGTAGTTTCATAAGAAACAATTTGTGTAGAACAAGTTAATTTTTTTGATTCCACGAGGAGCAGAGATCTTCCTAAGTTTTCTGGGAAGCCCAACAGAGGGGAGGTACTAGTAGTAATAGCTGTGTGGAATGTAGGCAGGGAAAATATGCACTAATGGCTGGTGTGAATAGAGTTTATCATAACTATTTGGAGATGTGTTTTTACTATCTCACAGCAAAGACAATTCTTTGTATATTTGTTTATGTATCGGGGTGATCAGTAAGTCCTGTGGTATATAGACTGTCTCATGTTTTATTCTTTTCTAAGAAGAGCTAACCCATCAGATATAAAGCTGACAGTTTCTTGATGACCTTTCAACACCAACTGATGAAGACAGTGAATTCAGCATCTGTTGGCTTTCAAACAGCAATAGGTTAACAAAAAGAAACAAATGACAATACTCAAGCTAATCATAGTCTGCATTCAGAAGTATTTTATTACCTTAAAATGCTGTTACCAAAATAGGGAACTAATTACTGTAAAAACATTTTAGGATGAGCAGGAATAATAATTCTTCTTGGAGAAGATTTTCTTCCAGATATATTACTTTTTTTTTTTTACTTGACTAAAGAACGATTGCGTTGATTTAATGGGTGAGAGAAGATGAAAGAAAAATTAATACTGTACCTGAACATTATCAGAAGTGCTTTATGACTTGTAAAGCATGCACAGATATAACACCCTTAACTATAGTTTTATTACTTTTATTATATCAGGATTTGGCAGCCTGTGGAAAATTTGTATTTTTTTCCATTAACTTCTTAAGTGAAACAGATTCCACTTTCCTCAGAAGATGGGGTAATAAAACATAGCCTTTGCTCTAAGAAAATGAGTGCATGAAAAATTAATATTGGAGTATGTAACATACAGACAACATAGAAATGCCAAAAATATGTTTCTCCATTGTTTTCTGCCTGTCAATACATCCTAAAACATCCCCCCCGCCATCAGCTTTCTACGAAAACCTTCTCAAGGAAATGTTTCCAGCCAAAAAAATCCTGCCATTGTCATATCTTTCTGAACATCTGGACTAGGCTACGTGCCAGATAGCCACGTACAACTTCTTTTGGACACTATAAAGACCTGAAGATGGATTCGAAAATCAGAGGGAACAAAGAGAGAAAGAGTGGGGAACCTTACCTAGGCATCTCTTTTGCTCTCTCCTCTCATTTCTCCTCAACTTTCTTCTACCACCACCAGCTTGCTGGTCTTGAGAGGACCTCTGTTAACTTGGAGAAAGACTGAAACTGCATGTGTGAGGTATATCCATTCACTGTATTTTCTCTTAAAGGCTAAATAACGGTAGCTTTTTGCAGCTGAACCAGAGGCCAGCCCGGTCTGGAACACGGCGTGAGGGGTGAAAATACGCATCCTGCCCTTCAAAATGACTTCCCCTCCTGCTGCTAAGAGATAACATCAAATCATGGCAGAGACAGAGAGAGACACAAAGAAAGGGAAAAGACAGAATCTGCTTTCCCCCCCACCTCCCCTCACTCACACCGATATGGCAAGAAGGGTAGTTGTTTCTTGGTGGTAACTTTTCTCTGTTTCTAAAAAATAATCTTAAGCATTTTTCCAACCTTTTCTTATTTTTTCTCTTTTTCTTTTGCATCTCTCTAGCAATCAATTAATAAAATCAGTTTTGGTATTTACAGATAACTTGAGAGTTTTAATTTTGCTCAAGAGAATATTTGAACCAGTAGTTCAATCTCCAATAAAATTAAGCAGATTTGAACGTTACAGAGTACCCATTGCTGAACCATTTTAAGGTTGCAAAATAATCCTTCCTTGAACCAAAGGATGGCTACCAGCATTTAGTTTTCCAGAAATAACTGAATCCCATCAGATAGTATTTATAAACAAAATATAGTTGAGAAGCTAATCATTAAGAAGTTATTTACTAAGATCTTCATCCCTGAAAAACCCCTTTATTTTTCTAAGCTACATTTGAGTTTTCCAGACCTCAATCCATGTACACAGTTCACCTGTGCCTTGATTTCAGTTCGCCATGAGACCTAGGTGCAATTAGGAGCTCACAATTAATGTCTTAGATTCTGTAGGAGTGCAATCTGTTAGACTGGTCCAATCTAGGAGCTGCAAGGTGTTTCCAGTGTCCTGTAACACACACCAATATGTACACTTCAAGAACTTTCAGTACAGTGCCAAAGGCACATGGAGCTGTATGCTAATTCAGAGGCTTTGTAGAGTTACTGTTCAATTCTAGTGTTTTATCCCAATTCTACCCCAAGAGTCATGGACTGTCTGTGGCCTCTTCTCCATGCCTCTGAAATGGAAGAAACTTATATAAAGTGTCCTCGTTGCCATCCAAAACTGCTTTGCATTTATACCCAGTGAATATCACAGAGCACAATACCTGAACTGCTCCATGCCTGACAGAATTACAACCTGCCATATAAGGAAAACGTATGTAAGTCTACACCTCATTGCCATGTGGGTACAGAATCTTCCTTTTTGTTACTTTATCAACATTTGACAAATTGTTACAGTATATTGTCAAATTAATTACAGAATCCTGAGATTTCTTTTCCTTGTCACCCATCGCTTCTTGAAATCATTTCCTCACATACACCTCAGGAACCAAATCATAGTGCAGGTCTTCCTTCAGTACTGGCCCACACTGCTGTAATATCTCTTTTGAGAAGCTTCTGATGCCTTCCTGTGTTTACTATAATGACTTTTTTCTCCTTCTCAGAAAATTCTTTGGCTTAGTTGCAAAGTTCTTATTCCAGAAAAGACACATACATAATTTGGAAGAGAAATACTGTTACAGAACAACCCATATTCTTTCAATTATGACGTAAAAAATCAGTCAAGAAAATAGAATTTTGCACAGAATAATTTTAGGATGTAAATAACCCCACAACTGGAAGAGCCAAAACTGAATTCTCCATTCTAGATACTTACAGACTGCTTCATGCACCAAATATCAGTCTTGAATTTTCTATTGAAAGAAGGTTGAAACTAGGAACAAAAGACCCGCTTTTTGCCCTTTTTAAATTATTATCTTTTTATCTTCACCATGTGGAAAGGTGAAGTAATTTCATATGGCTACATCCTACCAATTTACTGGAGAACTGGTTTCCATCAAGGTCATATATTTTTTGATTTTTGGAGAAAGATGATAGGACTTTCAGGAGACGGGAGAAGTTATGGCAGATGCTGTAGGAAACCTAGAAGAGACAAAAACATCATAGTTAATAATACTTTTATGTCATTAAAATATTGTGTATATCTTCCAGCCCACATTTACTTTCTATGCAATTCCAAATAAATATTTTAACATTCCATTTCGGCGTGGTGAGGGGAAGCAAATCTGTCAATATAAAATAAGCACAAATTAAGTCAATTTTCCTCTAGAGGACTCATTGTTTGTACCTCTAGTGGTGTATATCCTTTTGTCTTAAGAGGCCTCATTATATATTTCCATGTTTTTTTATATTAGTAAAACTCTGAAAGAAAATTTTGCTATCTGCCAATATGGCATACATTTAGCACCATCAAGGGTTTCTCACAGTGATTTTTAAGATCAAAAATTTTTTCTTTATTGCTTGTGTCATGGTTTAACCCAATGGACAGCTCAACCAGCTGCTTGCTTACTTCACCCCATTGGGTTGGAGGAGAGAATCAAAAAGACAAAAGTGAGAAAACTCTTGGGTTGACATAAAGATGGTTTAATAGGTAAAGAAAACGCTTCATGTACAAGCAAAGCAGAACAAGGAATTCATTCACTTCTTCCCATTAGCAGGAAGGTGTTCAGCTACACCCAGAAAAGCTGGGGTCTACCATATGCCATTGTGACTTGAGAATACAAACACCATCACTATGAACACCCTTTCCTCCTTCTTCCCTCAGCTTTATATGCTAAGCATGACACTAGGTAGCATGGGATATCCCTTTGGTCTCTTGTGGTCAGCTGTCCTGGCTGTGTCCCCTGCCAGCTCTTTCTGCATTCCCAGTCTGCTCACTGGTGGGATGGAGCGAGAAGTAGAAAAGACCTTGACTCTGCACAAGCACTGCTCAGCAGTAAGGAAAACATCCCTCTCTTATCAAAACTCTTTTGACTACAAATCCAGAACACAGCAGTATATGAGCTACTATGAAGAAAATTAACTGTATTCCAGCCAAAACCAGGACAGATTTTTACAATCTTCAGGTTCATTGTCTGTCTCCAATGCTCCCTGTTAGGCACAATATTTCTTGGTGAAATGGTTCCTTCTAAAACAATAGAAACCAATAGTTCCTGACCATTAGTCTTGGCATTTCATTTCTTTTTGTACACCAAAAAGACTGAACTCAAATGAAAAGACATGTAGTGTTGCTTATATATGGAAGGCAGACATAGTCTTATATAGAAGACAGAGATGTGAATATATGGAAGACAAAAAAGTTCTAAACTTTCCATTTCAACTTTTATCTTCTATCTTGCAACTTTTTTTTTTAGCTTGCAGTCAGCAATTCCAACAGTGTCTGCCTGCTGAGTTTTTGCTGAGTTGAAGTATTCTGATTTGAAAAATAATTCATTAATCGTCACAGCATTTATAGTCAATACATATGACTGCTCCATTTGTCAGACATTCCCTTTTACTGTGTGATACAAGGTACCAGGTACTTTTGATGGTCTTTTCTATACCAAAATTGTTTCTCAGGAAATTTTAATGAAATAAAACCTTTTGAAGGTAACATATTAAAAGTTTTATACCTCTGGTATTGCAGATTACTCTAAGATATCATTAAAAAATACATAGACATTCTAAAGATGGCAAGAGAGGTAAAAAGGTAAAAACTCTGGAAAACTGAGCCAGAGGCTTTAATGGAGTACAACTTGACTGTACTAATACGGAGGGTATATATTAAGTTCTTCCATATGGCAATGATCTGGCTCAACTAATCTTCAGGAGTAAAGACTATCTGCAGCCTCACCTACCACTTTATCTTTCCCAAATCAAACAGAATCTTGGCAGCTTTGAGGACATGGAAGCAGCAAGAAAAAGCAATCAGGAGATCTGAACTAGACCTGTTGTTCCATTCAGTGGGTCTAGTTTTCAATTCCCTCCCATATTTCAATATTGCAGTCAACCACTCTTTTCTGTAATTATAGGTTTACGGTCTGTATTTACAGTCTTATGAAGAGGAGTGATAAAAGACCTTTAAGCTGATTGCACACCATGCAGAGACTGAAAGTATTCCTCCATGATTATATTGACTGACTTTATGACCCCTTTGTGCTGCCAAAGCCCATAAAAAAAAGCACATAATGTGAAGTGGAATGCATCATTGCACAGGTGTAAATGACTACACAAGATGCAAAGAAAGCAGAATCAAGCCAGTTGTACCTAATAAACACTTTCAGCCCAGGAACTGTTGCAGACTCTCATCTAAATACTTAACATGTGGTTCTGCTCTAACAAGTGACTATAAAATGCATTGTAGGTTTTTATTGTATTTCAGTGATACCCTAGTATACTTATTCAGCTTACAAGTAAAAAACATATTTTCTAATAGACATGTTAGCAAACTCCATGTAAATATGCAAATCAATTTTCTTTTTTCCTAATGCATCGTAAGAGTAAAGTTTATCCAGACTCAGCTTTACTTCATGGACACCTCTGCAAACTTACAAATTTTGTTTCTTGCAGCACAAAAACATGTTGCAGTTTCTGAACACTGAATTAGAAGATTTCAAAAAACACATCTGAAAAACTGTATGCTGCAATCTCATTCTGAATTTCTGAAGAACCAGATTGATTATAAAATCCAGCCTAAGTTCTTATTTATGCTGAATTCTTATTTTTTTTTTCTCTTCAGAGGTTTGCCCGAATCTGCAGAAATAAAACCCATGTACCTCTATTGTTCATTTAAGGTATTATTTCTCATGCAAAATAGCATTTTTCGCTTTTAATAGCAGTGCGGGCAAAATAAAACTTAGTTTAAAAGTTAAAAATGTATAATGAAGGCCATTTAAGCTCAATTATTCCCCAGAGGGGCAAATCTCCCATTGTTTAAAATATTAGGAAATCGGGATATAGGATACTGTCTGAGTCTGTAGACAGTATGAATAAAACATGTTCATGCTAATGATGTTCCAATGGTAAGGAGGTAGACTAGATAATCTCACAGGCCATTTCCATGCTCATGCTTTGCACTGGCATTCTCTGCAGTATTGAAAATTTTGTTAATTTCCTCATGCGGGGGCCATCCCAGCCTGGGAACTGAAAAGAGAGGGATGTAATGGCCTAATGCACACATTTATTTTGGTTCCCCTGAATTTTGTGCAATAAAGTGCAATCCATTCTGTTAACCATCTGCAGTTCTAAAAGTAGAGCAGCAATCTAGTATGGGCAAATTTCAGAGAACTAAGAAATTTCTGAACCATCTCTACATACAGGGTATGGTTTTTGTAAAGGAGGCAAGGGGGATGTGTCTGTCTCAGATTTGAACAGAGTCGGTTACAACCTAGATTCTAGTATAATTTTTTAATATTTCTGGGGGAAGAAACTGTCGCAGATGTTTGACATTATATCAGACAATTGCCTGCCAGGGTCCCATAGGGCTCTGAGCTCCCTGGGGGCTCTGGGACCCTCCCAGGACAGCAGGACAGGAATGGCAACCAGGGCCCATCCCACCCTCAGCCAGGATCAGCAGCCTGGGGCCACTGGGGCAGCCCCCAGCCCCAGGGGGGAATAGCAACAGCCTCTATTTATTCATTATTGAAGTAAGAACTCCAAAGTATCTTCTTAGAATTCACATCCATTTGAGAAAGAGAGGATAAAGATACCTTACTTAGGATTTGTGGTCATGTCCTTATTCAGACACTGTTATTAACACAGAAAGAAGGGTATGAAACCAAAAGTAGGATTTAATGGCAGCAGTAAGTATTGCGATACTAGATCCCAAATATGAAGGGAAAATCATGTTACCAGATACACAAGCTCTGTGTATAGGACAAGTATCTGTGGGAAAGGCTGTGTCTCAAAGTATATTTCCAATCAATTTGGGTGCTGTAGGGATATTTACCTAAAGGCAGCACTGCCACCTGCCTCTGGTGAGGAGGAAATCCTTGGGCAAAGAATATTCCTTCAACTCTGATCCTCTCTGGGGCTCATGGGCCTTTTCCTCTCTTCCTTTCTGATCACCAACTAGTACTAGAATTTTCTTGAGTGTAACATAACAGACAAAAGGTCTTCCTTGTACTGAGGAAATACAGAGTTGCCCAATGTCCCCACTTCCACACTACACACAGTCCTCTGGAGGGACCTATGAATGATGCTGAACCACACATCAATGAAGAATCCCTCCTTGGGAGGAACCCAAGGAAAGTCTATCTTCTGGCCCATTAACTGCTTATCACCAAATGCTCGAGTGGTCTTCAGAGCAGGGGAATAAATTTTCTCACTTTTCTTCTCCCCAGCAAGTTTCCAATTAATTTATTAAAAGATTTATTCTTTCTTAGACTCTCTATCTAACCTTATCAAGCTCATGTTCCTTTCTGATTTTCCAAGAGTGGAACAATGTGCTATCAGGGCAGGAGAAATTAACCTAGTATCTCTCTGTGGTCTGACCAGTCACCACTCACCTCTGAACATGTCAGGGTGCTACAATGGATGGCTGCCTCATGAGAGGGAGCTGGAAGCCAAGAATGGCTGCAAGGTTGATAGGTCTGTGCTCTCCCCAGAAAGGGTTCAGCACCCAGTAAGGGGAAAGGGATGGGACAGGGATGGTGATCATGGCAAGCCCAGGGCCCTGCAATCACCTGTCAAGACCACCACAGTGATGAATTAGATGTGAAGTCCAGCAGGTGTAGTAGGTGATGGACAGCAGTTGCAGGATTGGGCACAGACTGTGGTGTAGCTCAGGCAGGGACCAAGGCTGAGTATCTGGTCACAAATGCAGTTTCCAAGAAAATGGGAGCTGTGAAGTTGCCCCATTGAACGCCTGAGTCTTTCAGTTCCAGGTGTGACTCAGCAGTGTGACCCTCGGTTGCCCAGCCAGGCTGCAGTAGTGCTGGCAGGAGCAGGGGCAGCCTGCTTCCAAGGAGCAGGGAAGGATGGCAGAGCCACAGGCTGCACTCGGAGCCTGGCAGCATGGAAGCAGGATGCTCTAACCTTCCCACATATTCATTAGAGAGATGCATCCATTGCCACACTTTGTGTACTGTCCAAGGAGGAACAGTCTGGCTTACGGATGCAAGAGTGCCCTTTGGACTGCAGTCCTGTTGTCTAGTATCCTTACTTGGGAGTGGAAGAGAGATGTCATCCAGCTCAGCACTTCAAAGCCTGAAAAACTGCTGAGTAGTCATTGAAACAAAAGTCTGGGTGCTTGAACAACATAAGGCAATGACCAGCAGTGCCTGCATATGCAAGTGCTTTAGGGGTTTGAGAGGCTGAGCTTGGATTTTCAGGACTGCAAATCTTTATGTCAGTGTTGCTTTTAAGCACCTCTGTCTAGGGTTGTATGTTCCTACAGCAGCGGAGACATTGTCTTGACAATGACATAGAACTTACTCTGTTATGTTTTTTACAGTTTTCTCCATCAGGGAATGACAGACAAGCATACTGCCAGTTCCACAGTATTGGACTGAAAGATGCACAGTGTTGTTTTAAGCTCTCAGCAATGAACCATGAAAAATACAATGATTTGGACAGCTATCCGAGGCATATAGCCTGGAAATGACAAACATCTGTCCAAATATGTAAGTAAAATACAAACATGTTGTATGAGAATTGTGGCTGTGAGCCATAACCTGCTATTTCTAACTGAACTCACACACTATATTGAAGCTACATGTTTCTGATTTTCTACATAAAAAAGCAGTTACTTTTATTAACACAGGTGAAGTCTGTAACCACATTTGTTTTGAATAGCAAATTGGGATGTTATTAGGTCTTGATAATATCTCATGGCTGGCATAACTTTCTCCTCTACCTTTTTAATGTTTGTTTTAAACTAAATATAGCTTACAGTGAGTTAATAAACAACAAGAATTACTATGGTTTGGCTGAGATTTATGCTATGGGAAGTGACTGTCCTCTGGCCCCCCTTCCAGCTATTTCTTAGCATCTTAGAGTTTATGTGGAAGTGCCTTCCATGGAAACGAATAGCATATTAAAGAAATATTACTTCCGTGTTGGCCAATGTCCATAATTTTTTACTCCATTGTTTTGACACAAATGAATAATTTGCTCTCTTAAGGCAATATTGTATGTGAAAGAGAAATCAGAGCTTAAGTCTGCAATTTGGTTACATCTATTCATCAGGCTCTGAATGTATTCAGTAATTTCTGAGATTTTTCTGTCCTTAATAAAGTCTTCTCTACTATGAGAAGCTCATTGCAGAGTGCAGTAACTCACTGGAAACATCCAGGCAACTTGACTCTTGGGCATGTTCATATGTTATGATATGAGATGGTAGCCTAAAATGTCCCTGGTTTCTGAAAAAAACCCTTGATATTTCTTTATGATGTTAAGAATAAAATTATTTCTAAAAATTGTGATCCTGAGAGGTGGGCCAATCCCACTTGCCTTAAGCAGACACTGTAAGCTCTTAAGCTTTCTTTCTGGCATATTTCACCACAGGAATAGCTTTTAGTCTGTTTACTCTTAGTTTTTTCATCAGCTGTCACACTTAATTGTATTTAATCATTGCAACATCAGGACTTGTTTATCCATCATCTCCTTCTGCTTGATATGAGGGTTGTTTTTCAAGTGACATAAACTTATACTTACAATGGCATGTTGCTTTTGAGTCCAAAGTATAGACCAAAGCACAGGATATCACTCTGTTTTTACCTTGGTTCTAGTATTCTACTCTAAGTCTTTGCTACCGACAGGATTGTCATACTTTGCTGTGACCCAGTATGACATTTTTAAAGATGGTATTTATAATTCTTATCTTGTGGGGGGTTTGTTTTGTTTTGCTTTGTTTTGTTTTGTTTGTTTTTTAATGAAGGTTAAATAAACAAAATAGATGTTGTTGGTCATGGCTAACTTTCCTGTTAACAGTCTCCGCTACTACTTTCTAAATTATTTTCTAATGTCAAATGATCTTTAAGTTGGAGTTAGAGATAAAAAAGTCATGGCCTTTCTACTAGTTTTCATTTTTTGTACATGGTTCAAAATAGAAGACATTTCATTTTAGAATTATTTATATTATCAAATAAAATAATTGCAGAAGGCAAGCTCATCTGGTGGCTTTTCAAATTTTTTTACAGTGTTTCAGTGTGCTGCAGTGCTTGTAAGTGTATTGTGCGTTTAAGCAGTGCAGAGGAGACAGCCTTTGTTCTCACTAGCGAGGAACAAGAGGTTTTAAGTATCAGACACTGCCTGCAGAAAATGGTGTCAATTACATGAAATTTTGTTTGCAGCATGAACTTCCTCCCCCAAAATAGGCTGCGAATTCACAAGGTATGTCTTCCAGAATTTTCTGTGATAGTAGTTAAAAATTATCATCATAAAGTGCTTTTTGGGCTGTATCCTTCAGACACTGAGTGACTCCTTACACAGAGAAGATAACAAGACCTACTGGCTGTGAGAGAGGTTGGGATGGGAAGTAGAGAACAGCTGTTTATCCAGCAGCAGGTTTCAAGCCACAGCAGATTAAGTCTTGTAAATTTTTTCCCTCAGTTGTTTTCATGCTATTTCCTTCTGCATTCATACCTGTACGTAAAAGGAAAGGAGAAGCTCATCCCAATGGGCCACTGATGAGAGATGATGAGAGGGTAAATCAAGTTGGCTCTGCAAGTGCACAATGTAGAAAATCAGTAGCTATGTGCATTGGCCTTACCAAAGCTGTTTATATTTCCTCACCTCTCCTTCAGCCTTTGGTTGTTGTTTAAGCATGTGTAGTTTCAGAATAGGAAAAAACAGAGAAGAGTGTAAAAGAAAATGAATAAACACATGATGGGACACTGTCCTAAACAGTTTTGTTTCATCTCTTATCTTTATGCAGATCCCTGAGAGAATGTGTCAAATTACAATTTACATTTTTAAAAGAAACACACTATGTCTACACGTCTTATTTATGTCTACATGTCTTATTGACATGAACTAAGGGAAAGAAATCTTTTATTCTTTGCTAGCTGAAATTCTGTAATTCTTCAGAGCAAGACTGAAATGTTGTATGTTTCATTTGTTGCTCATTAGAACATATTCTGACTTGCAATCAAAATGGTGAGAGGTACTTATTTTCCACAAGTAATTTTGACTTTAATTTTATGTAATGCAAATATCCAAAATGTAACAAAACCACTTGATAAAGAGAATTATCACCTAAGTGCTTTAGATAAGGTCAAGAACGTTTGTTTGTGAGGCTGACAGAAAAGAATAATTTCAATATTTGGTGGTTCTACAGCCTACATGCACAAAAGTGTTGACAGGACAAAAGGATAAAAATAGAGAAAACAGAAATTAACTAAACTAAGTGGATTTTGCAAGGGCAAAGCAGTGATGGAGCAGGTGAACCCAGAATTCTGAATCCAAGGTTAATTCTTCACTGTTATGCCTCACAGTGCATTTCATCTCTGTACCAAATACATGATTTATGACTAAGAAAATAATCTTTTCTGAATAGTTCAGCTATATTTTCACTCCTTATATGTGTCCAGTTTTTATAGAAGTCAGTCTCTGAGCACAGTGTGTAACATGAAATATTTTCTCACTGCTTAACTTTCAGGAATATAATCTTTTGGATTCTGAGGAAAGCTTTACATGTGTCACCCAGCTGCTTGCTGGAACTGTACAATTAGTTTACGTGGCCTTCTAGGGGGATGCAGCACTAGGCACTAGGCTGTTGTCTACATATAAATACCCAGTGCTATTTTCTCAGTGGATTAATATTTCCACTTATATAGTGGAGCGGTTTTTCGTTCCCAGGAGCAAGGCTAGGAAAGCGGTAAGCAGCGGTGCTCCCTAGGATCATGCCCCTCAGAAGCTTGGGTCGGCTCCTCCCGCTCTGGGCCCAGTGACCCCTCCGAACAGAATAGATCCACACCAGCCAGGAGTCCACAAGGAAAAGCTGGGTTTTAGTGGCGCAAGCCTGCTTATAAGGGGCATGCGCAAATACCCCAGATGTAGGCGGGGAAGAGGGGCAGAGACAGGGTGGAGTCACGCACTCCATTGGGTACATGCAAACGAAGGGAAGGAGGGAAGGGAGGAGTGGCAAAAGGACCAATAGGGAGAACGAGGGGTGTGGGAGAATTCCAGGGGTATGTGGGAGAATTCCAGGGGATTTTGGGAAGAAGAAACTTGGGTCGTAGCCATCTTAAGGGTACAGTGTCCATCCGGAAGCCCTCATGGTCCCGATTCTGTCGCTGCGTGGGTGTCCGCGTCCTCATCTACCCAGCGCCTGTAATTCTTTCTCGGTCTGGTCTCCTCAGGCACTATTTAACATTCTTTACAGTGTCTGCAATATCCACATAGGTGCAGGCAACTGGGTATCTACTCATAAAGCGGATGTATAACCCTCTTCACCCAAGAGTGACCTCAGCAGAAAAAAGTCTCATGATAGGTTCAACACACCAGAAGTCAAACGTGTTTGGTCAGCTGAGTAGTTGTTAATACAATTTAATAAGGACAGGATTGAGTTACCTAAGTACAGATGTCATATGCCTTTTCTGAAACACCGGACTTCAGAGACATTTGCTCAGGACCTACGGGCAATCCCTGCCCTTCTGAAGAAGAATGTTGAGAACAGGTGGGTCATCTAAGGACACCTGAAATGGCACCAGAAACCTGTGACAGGGCAACTGAATTAAACTCTAGATCTTCATTGACTATACTAAATCATACTTAGCTCATACTCACATCCTACCAGTTAGACAACCCAGTCTGTCCTCTCTAAGACTTGTTTTCTGTGTTCTGCATGCTGTCAAAATTAACATTGTCTCTTACCGTGACCAAACTGTCCTTCAACCACTGATTTCACTCTCTGCTGATTACTAACAAACAGGCAGGAACTTATTCAGGATAAGCTACTATACATCACAGTTTTGAATTTTGGTAGAGCAGCGTGGCAAAGTGTTTTCTATCCCTTGAAATACATGAGGGACAAAACGTTTACAAAGCCTGCAGGATACTCCTAGAAACAGCTCCCCTTTGCAAAATAATACATTTCATTACAAACAGGAATTGCCTGTAATCCTCTTTTAAAGGAAGGTTTACCCAAGAGAGTATGTTTTAATGCCTTTTTTTCCCCCTCAATTTAATGCTGTAGAATAAATAAACTCCCAACACCATTTGCAGCAGGAAGAATGAAGTGGTTCAAAATACAAAAATGCCTGCAGACAGATTAAATGACATAAACACAAGCAAAATGGCAAACTTACACAGTCAGTAAGTTACTATTTTGTCACTGTCTCCTTTCTTTTAATTTAAGAGAAAAATCTGTGAAAATAGTATAGAGCTGCAAGAGCAAAGTGTATATACGAAAACTATTTTTCATGTGTGTTGATGAGAAACAGCTCTGTTCTTTCCTTTTGCTTTGTGTTACAGAGAAGGTGGTGTGCAAGCTATTTTATTACCTTGTGTAACTGAGGGGGAGTCTAAATTTGTGTTTGGGGTGTTTGTGTTTCTGTTTGGTAGTTTTCTGTTGTTAGTTTTTGTCTGTCACGGGAGTGGGATACACTACTGTATTGAAACTCAAGTTTGGTATGCTTGTGTCTGTAGAATGTGTTTTGTGCTGGTTTCTTTTGGGGCCTTTTGTTATCAATTAAATACAATCCTTCAGCTAAACGCTATCACTGGCAACACAAAACCCACAATAACTGTCACATACGTTGTTGGTACAGAAAAATGAATGGTGAGCAATTCAAGTCTATATGGACCCTGTGAGACTGAAGTAGCTACCAGCTAATAATATACAAGGCCACAGCTGCTGTTGACTGGTAAAGGAGAAATCACTCCCCAGGAGTTCACACAGTACTTTCTCACAGGACACCAGAGATGCACCTGAAAACAGTCAGGATGAGTTCATCAAAACTTTGGGCTTGTGAGATATGGATTATAACCAATTAAAGTTTGTAGTTTGATGGTGTGAGAATCAATTTAGCCAATAGAACCTATCCTTAACACTATAAAAACCATGTGCAGTGTGTAATAAAGGGTCTTTCACTTTAAACCATAATGGCTTGTTGTGTGAAGTCCTTTTCTTTCGTGGAAGATTGTTTACTTTAGTACTTGTATTAATAAATGTTATTTCGGGAGCTGTTGTGGAGAAAGTTCTTTCCTTGCTATTAAGTGTGGTCTGGTCTCATAGCAGAGATCAGAGATCCTTCCAACCTGTGTGCTGTCCAGAGTTCGTCAGGCAGTGTTGAGTCCAAAGACTGATTTTCTGGAGATGCTTATATAGCTATTGAGTTCTCCCTGGCTTAAGTGTGGTCTCATAGCAGAGGTCAGAAACCCTTCTAACCTATGTGCTGTCTATAGCTGATCGGCAGTGTTGGCAACATAAGGCTCTGATTTTCTGGAGACGCTTATTGCTGTTAAGTTCTCCCTGGCTTAAGTGTGGTCCTCACAGGAAGGTCAAAAATCTTTCCAGCCTGTGCTCTGTTCATAGTTTGACAGGAAACGCTGGGTTCATAAAGCTTTGATTGTTCTGAGGATGCTTATAGCTATTAACTTTATATTAATACAGGTGGGACTAGAAATCTTTGCATTTCTGTCTCTCTCTCCCCTTTCATGTGACACAGCACCTGCCTCTATAAAAGATACGTACTCCTGCTCCTTTTAACCACTGAGTGCCACCTTGTCTGAGTTTGTGATGCAAAAAGATTCTTTGATATAAAGAGAAACACTTGGTAATGTGGTAAGTCTGTGACTGCAGCAAAACAACAAAACAGAGCTTCCAACAGGTTATGAGAAAATGCTATCCAGACTATAACCAACACTAAGATACCTAATCCTTTTGTGCATTACAAATGCCTCAAAAGTGTACTTCTTCAAGTTTATCTTTCTCCCTGGATCTCTGAGTGTATACACTACACAATGCCTGCAGACACAGTGAAATCCTGGAAAATGGTGGAAGTGGTGTTGCCCAGAACGACTTCAAAATGCTGAAGTTTTTAGATAAGATAAGTGTACACAATAAACTCTGAAATAAGAGCTCTTGAATTGCTTGGTTTAAATTTCCTATTCAAGGGACAGCTTTTGTACAAAAGAAAAGATATAAACCCAGCTTCAATCTTCTTTCTGATTTCCCACCAATTCTCCTCTTTATTTATCTCCTCTCTTCTGGATACTCCTTTTACCTATTTAGAGAAATATTGAAGAGTTACAGGTTTGTGTTGGCAGGCTAAATTCTGAGCTGGAACTTATTTGCATTGTACTTAATTCTCTAAAAAGTGTGGATATAGACAGCTCAAAAATATCCACAAGTTTGAATGAAGTTTTTTAAATACATTCAACTGAAGAATGCTTGGCAAAAATGGCCTAGACTCGTCGAGCAGGAGATACATGTCTCTGCCTTTTATTTTTCTTATCTTCCCAAATGTATTGATAGGGATCAAGCTGATAAGTGTTGTTTAGAATTAGGATACTCATATTCGGGTCTAGAATACTGCATGTAGTATTCACAGATTGTATGATTAAATGAAGTGTAAGTCTTTTGGGAGAAGTTCTGTTTTGCTTGCTGATCATCTTCACGGAAAATGTCTAAATACTTACTGAGACAAGGAGATTTGTGATTAGTCTCTATGTAAATATCTAACTACCTCATGTGCATCTGTTTGCTGCCTGAATTCCTTCCAGGTCCTCTGGTTAGCTACTGGGACCTGCTGCGACCACCAGCTCTCCTATATAGTAATAAAACGCCAGAATCTCATGTTTTTCAGTATTCCTAACATAGAATTTAATTCCTGCAACATGGCTCCTGGGATACCAGATGTCTTCAGACAGATTCCCCTGAGGTTTTCCTGTATTGTTTTCTTCAGAAATTTTAAAATTAATAACATACATTCCAGTTCGGAAAGTGGAGGTTCGTTGGGTTTTTTATAAGTCAGAACTGCAGGAAAACTCTCACTATGGCATTTTTTCCCAGCATAAATGTTACTAGGACACTATTTGAGGAAGAGTTATTACGCACTCTTGAACTACATGGGAGATATTCTGTGAATACTTATAACAGTGGGATTTGTATAATTGATGACATAGTAAGTTGTACAGCAATATCTATCTGTTCATTCATGCTATGGAGCCAAAAGTTACATGACTACTTAGGAAATCCCCTCCATTTCCAAAAGAAACATTTCCTTCTAGCAGCAGAAATGATGTGAAGACCTGGGGAGAGATTTCTTGCAAAACACAACAGAGAAGCATTCATCATTTAAAATCCTGACTGACCTCCAAAAATTCTCATTTTAAATATTTAGATTTAGCTAGATTAGCCTAGATTTAACCAGAGAATAAATGCATATGATGTCAGCCAGGACAAAGTTTTCAGTCAGACATCTGTCAAGAGTTCTCTGGATATAAGTTATTGTTTGATCCTTCTAAAGATATGCTGCCAAGCACTCATTATTGCTAAAATTTCAGCAACATTTCTGCCAAGTATGGGGGAAGTAAGGAATGTGGCCTTTAGACTATAATAATTTGTCTTCAGCAAAACAACTGTAAATGAATCAAAATTAATATTTTATTACAACTGGAAAGCGATGACAGTCTCCAACTTATCTTAGATTTAAAGGGAATTTATAGCTATTCATTACACATGATATTGTGTAATCCACTCTGAATTAGAGAAAAAAATGCTCCCTTAAATTAGAATTGCAATTAAATTACTAGAATAACTTGCTTTGAATTGTTAAGCTATAATTTGCTTGATCTTGACTTCTTTCTCCAAAACAGTAATTAATTAGTGTTTGTGTGAAAGAGAAAGAGAAAAAAAGAAATTAAAAATAAAGGAAATAATGAGATTGCAGAAAATACTTAGCTTCCAAACCCTGTTTAGTTTGATAGTTTAGCTGTATTAACAGATTTAAAACTCTCCTCTTTGGGGAAAAAATGGGGCCAATATTCTGAATAAAATAAAACAAAATAAAATAATGATTAAAAAAAAAATCCCCTACCAGAAATCTCTACTGATCTCATGATTGTCTGTGTCTGGTTTGCTAGGAATTAGTAAGACATTAGAATATGTAGTCTCCCATATAAAAGCAATTAAACAGTATGCAGTACACAAGGACTTTTTTTTTTTTTCAGAGATTGCATGATGAAGGCAACAGTTTTGTTGCTGGCTTTAAGATTTACTGAATTGACCTAATCATTAGTCTTGATCAAATATTAGAAAAAGGACATGAATAAGTAGTGGAAAAATACTATTATTTTATCTTCAGTTTTCCTATTAAACTTGCATTAAATATGTTAATTGTAGTATAAATTTGACTATTTTGGAATTATTTTTCTATTCTTTGTTTTAAAAGTTATATTATAAAGTACTATAAATAAATAAAATCACCATCTGTGAAATTAATTTATGCCATACTCTAAGAGGCACCTTACCATGAGTGAAGCAAACTTATTGATAATATAACCATGGATTTAATCACAGATAGATTTCGTATTCACACATTCTGTATGAAAGTTCATAATAATATTGGTTGCAAGTAAATTAGACCAATCTCAGGAGAGAGCCAAACTGTCTCAGAGGGGAGACTAAACTGATCCCAGAGAGGATGCCTAATCATCCCAGAAATGGGAGGGCAGACTGGAATGATCCCAGAATTGGGTCCAGAGGGCTGCAACAGAGTAACAGACAGAGACCCACTTCAAAGATGATCCATAACACAAAGTCCAGAATCAGCCAGAACTGTCCCTGGTGGGAGTCTAAGATCTTACAGGAAGTTCGTGCAGAGAGTTTGGGAAAGAGCATGCAGCACAGGAAGTTCTCAAAGAGAGAAGTTCTATTTTGGATAAAAATTAAGTATTTTTTTATATCCTAGAGACATAAGAGGACATGGGATACCACCACTTTGAACATTCAATAGGTGCCATTGATTTCTATTTTTCACTTGAGTTGGCCAATAGACAATGATGTCTTCCATTCTTTCAGGACAATCTTTACTTTTCCAGTCTGTTTTTCTGTTCTTGCTGTTAGAACAGCTTATGACGATTATGAATTCTTACTTTCTTAACATGCTTTCCCTTTTTCCAGACTATTTTTCATCTTTCTGGATAACAAGTTGCAATGACTGTTGTTTTCTCACTTATTGATGGTGTCTCAGGATGTCATCAGTTTCTAGATAACCACAAGCACTTCAAAGATGCCAGCTGCAATACTCAGGGATGCTTCTGGATCATGGGTTTAGTTCCCAGGCTCTCAGCTTCCAGGCTGGCAGACATTCTCAGTATTTCCAAAGGTATCTTCTGTTTGGTAATTTTTCCCTTCTAATCAGTTCACCTCTCTGGCTGCTCACCTCATTCAGACTGGGAAGAGGAAGTAAAGTGCATCCAGTTGGAGCTTCTTTATTTGACAGATACATCTTGTCTGTAATATTCAAGTTTCATTTTCAGAACGTGATATGCAAAGTGCAAAAGTGTTGCACACATATGTTTATGTTTTACAACACTTTGATTGCTATGGCAAAACTAATTTTAAAGCCTCCTTTCAGGCTTCCACCTGACTAGCTGAATATATACCACTGCAGGGATGCATAATCCATGCTGAGATATACAAGATGTTAGCACCATCTCCAATGTACTGTCACTATAATTTAAAGCAAAGCTTATAGGTTGTAATATAAGTGCATGCCCTCTATGGCATTATGTGTACAGCTAACAACATCAACATCAGTTAGTAAATACTTATGTGTCTAGTCTTTTCTGCTCTTTGCTCAGCTGAACACTGGAGGAAGTTTAACACTCTTATGGGAATTTCCTTCCAGCTTCATTCCCCATGCAGAGCCTAGGAAGGTCTGTTCCATGTTGGGGTCAGGTTTCTAATATTTAAAAAATCTGCAGGAGACTGAAGATAATAGAGTGGGATTTCCTGTTCTACTTGCAATAGATGCTGTGTTTGAAGCATAAGTTCTCCTGCACTGTAACTCAGAAGAATATATATACTCAGCTTTTCGATAAAAGGCTAATTATCTACTTGGAAATAAAAATCTGTAGTTTTAAAACAATGCTGTGAATGTCAATAAGCACAAGTACCAGGTTTCAAACTGGCAATGAAGCTTTTACACTTTTAAATATTTTTAATTCCAGTGGAAACATTAATTTCAACTGAATTGAATTTACTCTGCAAGGACAACACTTTTTGTTCTCTGCTACCTGCTGTTTGATTGCATGTCCACTGGAAAGCTTTCAGTATTCATTTTCATTTTAGTACATATGTGTCCTTTTTCATTAAGTATGAAATAGACTGTTCCACGTTTTTGTGAAACAATAAATTTTCTACCAACTGGTTTCCATATCTTTGCATAAAAAGTAATTGGTGCACAAGAAGCCAGTATTCTAGCTTACTACATATTTTGGGTTTGACACTTAATTTTCAAACCCCAGCAGTATTGATTTTGTTTCCCATACTGAAAAAAAAAAAGAAGATATTTTCACCTGTTACCACTAATTCTAGCAGAAGCAAACACAGCAAAACAAAGACGAATTACCACACAGACACTATACAGAAAAAAAATCTAAAGATCTAAAGCAGTTGGGGCTCTTGGGCTCTTCCCAATGCCGGTCTCACAGCTGTGGTTAGCCTACAACACTGCAGCTGCAGTTGTATTGCCCCCTTCAGTGGGCTCTGATAACTCCAATTTAGTGAGTCCCTCTATGCTTATTAATCTTACATTTTGGTCTGAACCTGCAGCTCAACTTTGCCAAGGGGCTCCTAACACAACCTCCACTCTCATGGAAAAAGCAAGCCCAGATTTGGCTAGGCCAAAATTTTGTTTCAGTGTCCCTCATTCTTGGAGAGCACTGTGACTGCG
Organism: Sakesphorus luctuosus; assembly: GCA_013396695.1. Lineage (NCBI taxonomy): Eukaryota > Metazoa > Chordata > Aves > Passeriformes > Thamnophilidae > Sakesphorus > Sakesphorus luctuosus. Next base: position 375,371 of record VWZD01007163.1, on the reverse strand, counting down.
TGAGTACAGGTTCTTGCTCACAACCCATGTTTTCAGCAAACAGGAGTGAGGCAAAAGAATGTAGTAGGTGTTTACATTTTGTGGAGGAGAGTTGAGGAGGAGGAGATTAGGCACTGAAGTTTTACCCTGCTTCAGTCCAGGAGGACTCAGAAAATTCAGACACACCAACTCCAGGACATATTCAGCATCAACTAGTTACTTCCCTAATCAGTTTTACAGTTGAGACCATGTATCCTTTTACTAGGTGCCATGCAATCCAATCCCTGTTTGTAGGCAGCCAGTGTCCAGCTTGGGAATGGGAATTCACAGAATCATAGAATCACAGAATATGATGAGTCGAAATGCACCCACAAGGATCATCAAGTCCAACTCCTGGCCCTGCACAGGACCATCCCCAAGAGTCACAACATGTGCTGGGGAGCACCGTCCAAATGCTTCTTGAATTCTTTCAGGCTTGGTGCTGTGATCACTTTGCTGGGGGGTTCCAGTGCCCAGCCACCCTCTGGGTGAAGAACCTTTTTCTATATCCAACCTAAACCTCCCCTGACACAACTTCAGGCCATTCCCTTGGGAAATGCCACTGATCATTATCCGATTGAAGAGTAAGAGCTTAATTTAACTCAGTTTAAAGAAGATGTAAAAAACACGGCAGATGAATCACTCTACAAATGTTCACTGTCTCAGATTTAGTTGTCTTCAATACAGACATAAAAAATGAGAATTAATTATTATTATGGAACTCATACTGAAGGTTTCTTTTCCCTTCCCAGGATGTGGATCAAAACAAGGATGTCAATGATTTTTATTTTTTTTTAAGTTACTCAAACAGAAAATCTTTTGTTTCAGTGAAATATAGTGAACTATTGGCAAAAAGTTGGAATTATCTGTTTGACTTTAAACTCAAATTATGTTGGATAGCAAGGAGCAGACATAGGAGTCCAGGATATGACTGCCACATTCTGAGCATAGCATATACAGCAATTCTTCTAAAGCCATCTGTACTCTGAGATGTAATTACACAGAAGGAAAGTAAGACAACTGCAGTAATATGGATTTCTTGGAGAAAATATTCCTCTATGTGCAGTCCTTTTCTGAAATATGCTTTTCTTTCAGGAAAGCCCCAAAACTCAGCACAGTACTCAGTCTTTTCAAAGACTAAGAAAAAGCAAACAAGTATTGACCAAATAACACCAACTAGTTTTAATGTTTAAAGGTTTGAGACCTACATCACAGGTTTTTTTCCCCATTTTCAAATTATAGTTCTAGAGAATTAATGTTGCATGGTTCCTCTCATATAATATTAAAATCTTACTTGTCATCTATTGTTAGTTAAAGCAGCACTGGAATGTTTCTGTTCACCAGATCTTTGCTTGGATCACAACTGAAAATGGTCATTTTGACCTGAATTGTTCTCATCTCAGTGAACATATTATTTATTTACAATCAGCTGTGCATTTCATGATCAACATTCAGTATTTTGCTTAGCTTTGAAGCTTTTAAGCTAAGGAGAATTATTACTTTTATTACTATTATAGCTGTTCCAATGGATTTGCAAATCAGGGAGGTTTATAGCATCCTGTTTTCACACACTTAGAACTCCCTGAAATACTTACAATGGACTGCAAAATTTCAATACTATGTATCTGTTCCAATACAATTTTATTGGAAATAGATGAAGGTTGAGGACCTCCCCATATTATTTCCATTTCTTCTCCCCATAAAAATGTGATTAAAATCCAGGCAATGCTGTGAAGAACAGAATAAAGAGGCCTGATTTTCTGTTGACTTCTCCTTTTGTCTGCTGAGATTTACCTAAAAGAAATATAGGTTGGAAAGCCAATCCTGTCTCCATCTATTTATATACACTCTAAAAGGAATGAAGGAAAAAACCCAAACCAAACAAAAGATCCCCACATCATGTGTCATGGATGAACCCCAGTTGGCAACTATACCATTCATGTCATGGCCAGGTCCTACAGTTTCCAATACATCCCAGTTAACCCCATCACGTTTTCTGTCTTTTGATAAATATATACAAACAGATATAATTCCATTAGTCTATGGACCATCCCTAAAAAATTATTTAGGAAACATTCACAATTGCTTCATTTGTAAGGCAACAGTAAAAAGAAAGCAAGCCGTTTTAAACAGCCATATTTTTCTGCGTGGTATCATGTCAACTTTAAACAAGGAGATATCTATTTCTAGACTTCAGGCAACTCTTTGATCTTTGGCACTTGTTTTTACTTTATCAGGTTGCTTTCTACTATGGAGATTATTGACCTGCCATTTACCACTCTATCTACTCAGAAGAGTCTTTAGAACCAAATTCTAAAAGAAAGTTCATTTTAGCACGAGGAAAATTCTGGCTTTTGCATGTGTTTTACCAGATAACCAGCAGATGTAGATCCGTAAATCACTACAGATAAAATTAATTTCTGTCTGAAATTAAGTATCACCCACTTACTAAAAAATGGAAGGATAATCTACTAGAGTAAAAATTGTCTCAACGTGCCATTTGCATAAACATACAAAATACTTACAAGTGATTTATGTACCAATATCAAGAATAATGACATCAGTAGCCGTTGATTTAGTAGGCTAGCCTTTAAAAATTTTTAATTAGTCTCAGACAGACTTTACTAAGCCTTATATAAAATAGAAAAACCAAGTCCTAAGAAATTGGTATGTTGAAAACCAAAGGTCTATGAGCCAAGGTATCTTAGCATTGCCATGACAACAGTAATAATTCTGAGCAGAGAAATATCAGCAGCATGAGAAAAACATTGGCCAATGAAGAGGATTAGAATATATGAATTATATTAAGTCAATACAGAATGAAAAAAACACTGTAAAAAAATAAAAATATATTCATCTTCTGCCCAACTGTGGTTAGTAAATCTGGATATTTATTTTGGTTGGTTTATCTGCAGGACCTCACTGAGGTAACAAAGCTCATCTGATACCCACAATATTGCTGTGGGACATCACAATACCACTGTGGTCAAAGAATGACCTCATTATTGGACAACCAGTGTGTGCAAACAAATTTCACAGTGGGTTTCTCATCACGATCATTTTGAGTCTTAACAGTGTTGCTGCAGGCAGTGTTAGAGAAGGAGGCAACTGTGTTTTTAGGGTAGAACCCTCAGTGATGTATTTCCCAATTTTGCTTAATAGGGTCTATAGTTTCTCCTCTGATTTTATAAAGCCCTTTTAAGATGGCAAGAAATAATTCCTTCTCCAAGAAAATTATACAGGTTTGGAAAAAGGCTGAGAGCATATCAATGGCAGATCTACACAGTGGTCAGACCAATAATGAGGTAGTGTCAGTATTGTCACCACACTATGAAGCTTGAGGACACTAAAAGACATTCAGCCCTTCCATCAGCAGAGCATGGTGCACCATATGCTGATTAGGACAGCCAAATATCTACTAGCCTAGTCACAGCAGTAGCACAAGTTCCAGAGCATAATCAGACTCTGGGGCACTCACTATTGACTGTGCTGCAGAGTCAGTCCATGCATCTTCCTCTTTATGAACCTTATGAAGAGGAAAACTGTGTCAACTCTGCCACATGAGGTTCACTGCACTCATGTCACTTCAGATCAAGTGTGTGCCTATTTTACTGTCCTACAGACACAAAGGATCAACAGCTGCATGTTTTTGAGTGGGACAGTGTCATCATGATGCAGTGCAGCATCTCTCTCTCCTCTACATCTCGGAGGCTGGGACTGTACCAGCTACTCCCTGGGTCATCTGTGGTCTTTGTCTCCCAGCATGACTTGGTAAGTCAGGCAGGCTGCCAGGATGATATGACCATATGGCCTCTGATCAAGGAGTAAGTTTCATTACAGCTGTACAGTATTCTTGCTGAGCAGCACAGACGTTCCTTCAATATGTTATCTATCTGTCTGTGCTGCTATCCAGATGTTGGGAGCAAACTGGAATGATTATCCCAGTGGTCTGATCTGTAGGACACCAGTGTGACTAAACCTAACATGTGTCCATAGTATAAACAGAAAATAAATGACCTAAAAGCTATATAAGAGGTTCCAGAAAATTAATATCAGAATTCTCCTTTGCTTTATTTTAGCAAACCTTATTAAACCCCCCCTGGTATAGATATATATGTGTATAGGAGTTTCAAAGGAGGTCTCCCTGAAAAATGGCATCTATATAAATTAGCAGAGAACTCTAAGTTGTGAAAAATCAAATCCTATAATGAGTAGGACAACAAATAAAAATTTCAGCAGGTAGTCAAGTAACAGGAAACAAGATAGAATATGAGTCAGATTGTAAATCCTGTTAGGATGGCAACTTTGAAATTCTCCAGTGTCTTGAAAAATGCTAACAAAAGGAAAGAGAGTTATAGATCTGGAAAGCTTTCATAAAAAAGATACTGAACAATAAAAAAGGACTTGTGGGCTTCTCAGGGGCAGTTGGTTGTTTTTCTTAATTAGCCTATGCTGATACTGTAAAAGTAGAAACAATTAGATCCACTGAAGACTATAATGAAAGAAAACATTTAATCTGCAACCAAAAAAATTGAAGACTTTGGTTTTTTTAAAAAGATTTTTCTGTAACTTTAGAAAGCATTTTCCTGCCTATATCTTACTTCAAGAGAGTTTTGTCCTTCAGAAATCTATCAGCTGAGTCATTGGCAACTGGCAAAAAGGGGTCTACACATAATTTCCCTTTACAAACTGGTAATTTAAACTGGCTCAGAACTTAGAGATGATACAATAAAGCAATTTTTGTTTGTTCATTATTGGTGTATTTGTGGAGGGTATTCATTTTTTATTATAGTAGATGCTTGAGAGTTTCAAAGAGAAGTATGAGTTCTGAGATGGATTCATGAGTTAACTTTCCTTTTTAGAAATACTTGAAGGAAAAATGTATTATTGGCCTTTGTCTTGTGTGATTTAAATATTTTTCTAGTGTAAGGATCAGCAAACAATTATTTATAGGAGAACAAACTCAGTTATTCACCATGAAAATGCCAAATGCAAACTCAAAAAACTAAAAAATGCAAACCTTGGAAATTGCATATTTGACATCAAATCAGAAACAAGACATTTGCTTTATAACATCAAGATAAAACTCTTTTTGTTCTACAGCCATAAATAGCATAACAAATTTGTGTATGCTTTGGGGCTCAAAAATAGGAGACAAACACTCTGCTAGTACAGTTATGAACGCAGTATTTGGTACAGCATTTCTGGTACACAGCATTTGGTAACCATTTGATACTGAACAAATGAAACTGAAATTATGAACTGCTATATGAGAAATAATAGAGCTTAATTGGCCAAAAATACAATTCTGATGGCTCATTTCTTCCACCATGGTTTTTGCTTTCTCTCTCTTATATGATTTCCTAAGATTTCCCTATTGTTCCTGCTTATTTTGCTTTACTGTGTTTTTTTTCTCTTGTTCAGGGCCATCTGATCTCATTAAATACTGTCTCATAAATCACTTGCAAGAAGAAGAGGGTGAACCATCTCTGATCTAGTTATTGTTGGCAATCTTTCAGAAAGCAAAGTCATCTATCTTTATTTTCAAAAATGGCATCACTGCATGCAGCTATATAAATCTCCCCTTCCCTCCCTGCAAAGAAAATAAACACTGACAAGAATAAGAAATAAGGGACAAATTCCATTCAAAATTGCAATTGAATTCAAGTAGGAAATGCTGAATTTTTTGCTAAAGGAACACTTATTTACTAGATAGCTTATGCATAAAATGATAGCTGATGCCTGTAAAAAGTAATAAATTTTCTGATCTTTATAACACAATTAAAGCAGCACTGATCAAAGATTATAGCTCTACATGTCTTACAGATCCTTGTGCTTACAGAGCCTGTGTTCACCTGTCTTACCAGTCTTGATTCAGCACACATTTTTAGCTTAAGGAAAATAGGAAATCATACCTTACTTGACCTGAACAGGATAACAGCTGCTATCATGGGTAAAGATTGCTTGGCTTAGACGCTAACCAGACATAATGATGAAATCTGACCCAGCAAATTCTCTGGGGTAACTTTGTTTGCCAAAACTTGAACAAAGGTAAGACAATACAAGCAATGGTGTGAAGTGTTGGAGTGTTTATAGGAGCATGGGATTGTCTAGACACTTTAAAGCAATGGTAAAATCAGCTCTAATTGCATCAAATTAAAATTGAAGGGAGAGAGTGCGAGGGGGGTGTCTGAGCTTAGCCGCAAAACAGAGGTGAGTTTTAGCAAGACTGAATTGCTGGGACGCTTCTGTGTAATGTCTCAGCAAAAAGCAACAGTCAGTCTATTCACCTGCTACCAAATAAGACACTTCTTGAGGGCTTGGATGAAAACTGTAAATTTCTTTTTCCTTGTAGTAAAGTCATTCCATATGTAATTACCAGGCTATTGGAGAGTCATCGCGCCCAGATGGCTTTTAAAGCAGGTGTGACAGCGTGCAGTGTAATTTGTGGGAATAAGGTCAGACAAGTTTACAGACAAGTCTACTGTCTGCCTTCACCAGCACACAGGCTTGCTATGCCCCAGGGAGGGAAAACAAATCCACTGAGTGTAGATAAAGCTGCCAACACTGAAAAATTTTAAGAAAAGGGTTGGTTGGGGTTTTTTTGCCATAGGTTTTGCTTTTGCTTAAAGAAAGGGTAAAAGCTATACCAGCAAAAGGACCTTTTACTGGTATAACTCTTAGGCCTCCTTCCAGCATAGCTCAATCAGCAAAATATGTCACTTAACTAACAGACTGATGTGAGCCAGTAAAACTTCTAAGTCTAGACCAGTACTTAGCATTCAATTCCAAATTCAGTCTGGTGAGATGCTATGTGTTCATATTAAAAACCTAATTGGCCATGACTAAGTAATAATAATTATAAACATAATGTATCTAGACAGCATAAACCCCAGGCTTATTGTTTTGCCTTCTGATATTATCTCAGTACAGCCAAGAAAAATTTCTGTGATACATCTTCTCTGTGAAAGCTACTTATAAATTAGTTTTAAAAATGAACTGGAAGATGAGGGCTACTGGAATATCCCCAAAGCCACAACTCAGAACCTGGTCAGCCTTTCTTGACCTGTCACTCAGGCAACTCAAGATGAGATGATTATTAACCACATGTGATTGGTGGGACGTATAGAAAGTAGATAATAGTTGTTTCATCATATCACTTTGAAGAGCAGGGATTTTTGTTAGCAGCTGAGAGTTTTGCCCTTCAAGCATGTTTAACATCATGGGGTGAAAAATCTTTCCATGGTATTTCAGATTTAGAGATTTAAAATTACTGTGTTTCTCCAGACGTGGCCTTCCCTTCTCCACATTCAACAAAGGCAGCTGTTGAAAGGATTGGATCGCTCTTCCCTATCATAAATTCCACAGAAAAGGTCTAGGGAAAAGGGAAATTCCATGAGATTACTTTATCAAAGTTTATACAATTTTTACTTTCCCTGTGGAATGACAGAGGATAAAGAATAGAGCCAAAAAGAAAACCAAAACAGCTCAAGGTTAAACAGGAGAAAAAGAATGAAGAATTTTAGCACCTTTTTTCCCCCAAAATGATTTAAAAAACAAGGCCAGTTTTCTTAAAATAAAAAAAGAAAAATTATTAAGAGAGTGCCTCCTAAGAATGAGAAATTGCTAATGGGGTTCAAACCCAGAAATTTAACAAGGTCATTTAAGTTCATCTTGGAGAAAGAGAGCAACAAACATACACTGTAAAAATTGCCTGCACCAAAGGAAATAGGACAAAAAGTTTTAAACCAGGAAATATTTATTAAACAAAACACAATATTAAGAGAAGAAATTTGAGCTGTTGCTCTAAATAGTTTGCAGAAGGATTTAGGCAAGGATTTGGAAAAAAAGTAATCTATTCTGACATGCCGGTTAGAGGACAAATGTTAAGAGATAAGACTCCAACTGTTTATTCTTTTTTTTTTTCATAGAAAAAGATTGCAACTGACTCTTTAAATAATTTTCCAAATGTATTTTTGACTCAGGAATATCTCAGAATTAATTCTTTCATGGTTACTAGGCTTCATCTGGCAAATGTTGTACACATTTTCTAAACTCAAGATGCTCAGTTGATAAATTCAATATGTCACTTACACATTAGTTATATATCAGAAAAAGCAAATTCACCCCATTAAAAGCTGTTTACAAACATAACTTTAACTGCAAATTAGATGCAAAACCCAGACAAGGTGACATTTTGGAGTCTACTTTAATGTCTGTGAATGAAAAAATCTGATATTCTGGAGATTTTGGGGTTTTGTGAGAAAGGCTTAATACAAATGACAGCTGGAAACTGAAGCTAGTCAAATAGTGCTAGAAGTTAGGAACCATGACAGTGGCTAGCTAGGTAGTGCAAATGTAAAGGTTTCATTGTGGGTTTGAAACCTGGTAGTGGTATTGAAACGGCACAGTCGGAATGGTCCCTTTGTATACAGACTCCTTGTCGGGGTTCAGCAGACTCCTAGTTGGCCAAGGATACACAGCAGTGATTGATAACTGGTATTGTTACAATAGTGTGGGCTCTCACATCCTTGTGTCTGAGACCACACTTCGGACCTAAACAATGTGTTAGCAAAGACACATTAATCAGTTTTCATGTTCCTCATGGTCTCCTCTAAGAAAGACTCACATGTCTGTATTGTTCTGGACATATTTACATCACTTCCTTCTCTACTTTTGAGCAATATTGATAACTTAAATATCAGATTATTTTTTACAAGTATCCTGAAGAATTTTTCCTTTCAAGTTGGTAATATCCTTCTTAAAATATTTCTGGGGATTATTTTGGGGTTTTGTTAGCTAGTTTTCTCCTCTCCAGTATTTGAGATTGGTCAAAGGTTACAGTTTAAATCAGATTAAAATAACCATTAAATAACAATGATTACAAAACAAAATGTGTCCAAAGTAGAATCTAGGAATCCCCAAGCCTTGACTGTATTTGTTATTTTATTATTCTGAAATAGCTCTGTTTCAAAATGTGAAATCTTAAGACACAGAAACACCATAACATTAAATAGTACATATACCTGAGAAACAACAGCAAGAGCAATATTTACAACTGAATTGGAACTGAAAGGCAGCTATTAGATGCCTTGATTTTTCACTTTCATTGTCCCATTCCACTGCTTTGTGAAGCATTTCTACACTTCATCTTTAAAAAGAACATATAAAATATCCACAAACAAACATGTCCATCTAGTTTGGATTTGAGCCCTAAATCCTTAACCAGAGCATCTGCATTCCTTTTTTCTTTGCTTTTGTACACAAGTGTGACTGCATACATGTATGGTCTGTCTGCCTGCCTGTCTGTCTGTCTGTCTGTCTACCTATCTGTCTATCTATCTTTACTATAAGTGTAGGTAGATGTAGAAGGATACACACACATCTCTCCTGTGACACTTTTATGTTCTTCCCTGAGACACAGTATGCTGTAGTATATGACTTCATGTCAGACGGACTTGGCACTCCAAAGATGAAAATCCTCAATTTATTTTTAGAAATACGCAAGTATAGCAGAAGAAGGATATTTTATTCCTTCACTTAGACAGCAATGAGAATGCATCACTGTAAAATGCATGGTTAAATTCCATATCTCATCAGTCCCAATCTTCTGCCTGAGGGATGGCCTATGTAACACAGGAAAAAAAATGAACAGTAATGTAACATATAGGTCACAGTAAATAGTTCCTGTAGGAGGTAGTAATTTAAATTCACTTTAATTTATAGGCAGTCCTAGGATTAATGGCAATGAATGATGCAAATACGGCTTCACTAGAGTCTAGACTGAGACAACAGTGAAGTTCACTAGAAGATGCATAAAACAGAAATCAAATTGCAGCAGTGAGGCCCTACTAGAAGTTTAACGAAACTGAACAAATGAAGCCACTATTCCTCACTAACATTCATCAGAGTCCAACAATCCTACCGTAATTGTTCTTAACTTTTAGAAAATTGTTGTTTTGAAGAAGATGGTATGGCACAGGTTGACAACAACTAATATTGTAGTTTCCACCAGTAAAACCAAGCAAAGACCTAAGCCTGCTGAACTGCTTGTCTGAAGATACACATGCTGAGTGCACTCCTTTAATGGCTTTAGAAAAATGAGGGAGTAAATCCAACAAGTAACAGTGAAATAATCTGTATTCCCAACACTGTCCTAAGTACAAGTGTTTCCCAATGTTCATTTGGCATTACATCTATGTTTCCTTCTTTTGAATTTGTTACCCTGATTGTCCTCCCAGTGAGTGGCAGACAAGCGCGAAGAACACATTTGCAATGTATATACATAATGTAACATGAACTCATCCCTTTGTCAGTGACAGTGACACAAGATAAGATGCTCAGTCCATCTCTTGCCAGTCTCTATCCCCCTTAGAACAAATTCTGAATTGTGTGTTGTAAGATACTGAAAATATATATATATATATACACGTACTTCTACTTTGTAGAGGAAAGCAAACAACAAGTCTGGATTTCTTCTTTCCCTTGGGGAGAAGTGGTTGAAAAGGGATATTTTTTTAGAAAAACAGTTCTTAAATTTCAGTCATTCACAGGCCACCATCTGTAGCTCTGCACTCTCTCCATTGACATTTTCCAGCAAACACAACTTCCTTGATTGACATGTGATGGAAAGGCCTCATGACTTGCTAGGACTCAAGAACTTGCACATGTTGACAGGCAGGTAATAAGTATAACCCTAACAAGTAGCAGGAGTGATGGCTGTCTGCGGGAAAGTTAAGAAGCAGGAAAGCTGAAGGCTTAAGGGGAGGTACATTAGAAGAAAAGGAAAGTCAGGTCAGTCTTGTGACACATATCAGCAACAGTGGAAGAAAAATGGGTCTCTGGAGAAACCAGAGTAAAACAAACTTTGCTGTGGAAAACTTATGATGGTGTGTTTGTTTTTATAATAATTTTGGTGCCACTGTGGTGAAGGTATAGTTTAGCTGTGAAATTTTCCCACCAAATTTTGTAGTGTTACTCATGTTACAATTAAGGCACAAGATTGAACCATGAGTAATGTCGTGATTGACACTGTAAGCACTACCCTTAGGAGGCATCCAAAGGCATAGCTACTTGGGACTGACAAAGAGGAGAAAATAGTGTTGCTTGCAGAGACTTCATGATCAAGTAGACTGCAGTTCACCATCCTGTTTGGTTGTGATTGGCTTCTTGAGATAGAATGAAGTGTAAAGAATCCTTTAAAGAAGTTAAGCAGAAAAATTAAGGAAAGTGGCAAAAGTAAAACACTTGGTGTAAGTAACAATTAGAACTGCAAAAGCTGAGCTAATAATAGAGAGCAAACCACCTGGTCTGACTGGCTAAGTAATTGAGTGGATTACTCAGCACAGAGGATAAAACAGAGATTTTAAATCTTTAAGAGCCTGAAAAGAGAAGCTTGACCGAAGCAGATGTCAGCAAAAAGATGACATCCTGGCAAAAATCCCCAGAAAGATAGATATCAAAACATTTTTTCTCCCACCCATTGACATAACTGGGGGAGAGTGGCTGGGGAACCTTTCAGCTTTCTTTGTGTAGTTCTAATGGCATTATCCTTTGTATTTTTCTCTAAATGTCCTGTACCTCTCAAGAAGAAAAACTATGCATTTTTGCAGATGCTTACAGTTTGAAAGAGAGAACAAATAAAGCTCCAGAAGGGGTACAGCAGGTACAGGTGCCAAAGCCATGTTATTGTTTGCTCGTTCACACAGCTTGAGAGAGATGGCAGGGACCCAACATGCACTTCATTCTGAGTTGTGGCAAAGAGGCAAACAGCTGGCTCTGCCACAAACTTCATGAGAGGGCTTTCTCTTCCCCAAAATAGATTGCTTGCTGGAAACCACCAGTTCTAAAAGAAAACACAGAAAGTTGCTGCAATTAAGTAATGGGTGCCTTTGAAATGTGTTTTTCAAATAATTTCTACATGATATTTTATTGCTTTTTTCTAATGTTTCCCAATGAATCTTTGTTTTAAGCAAATGTTTTACATTCTTTATCACTTATGGTAATGACATGTTGCATAAATAAAGGTCAGGAAAAGTCTTTTCACAGAAAATTAAAAGATTCTTTTCCATCACTGACTGATTTTCTTTATTAGGGGTAAGTGCTAGCTAGCTTTTTTCCCTCACTTTTTTCACGCTAGCTGAATTTTCACTCAGATTGCTTAACCACCCAGTGTTTTTCCCCCTCCCTTAGCAAGGCCAGAAGACCTGATTCTTTAACAAATGATCTGGGACTTAGAGATTTCAGGAGGATTATTGTACCCTAAGACAGTTCCCAGTCCCTGGGAAAAACTCGGGACAGTGGAAACTTCTGATATTTTGTGTCTTGCATATGGATTTCTTTCACTGCTTCCCCAAAGAAATATAATGAGAATAGTGCTGCTGAGTTCAGTCATCCACTAGTTCAGTTTAGATCAATCAATCAAGGAAAATTTTATACAACTTTGATATTTGGTAATTCAAGGTACTCTCTCCTGATTTCAATGGAGAGGAAACAGGAATTTTGTACTACCTGGAGCTGTGGCATGTTTTAATAGGTTTCTGTTCTGATTCCTGCTCCAGGAAAAATGGAGGTGGCTTGTGTTCTGCCAAGTATATTTACAGTCATCAAAAAGATAGAAAGAATATTTGGCATTCATCAGAAGTCTAAATTATGTCTACTAGCCTCTATTCTGCAGTCTCTGCAAATAGATGGCTACAAGTTAGTGTCACTGTTTAATGGCAGAAGGAAAAAAGAACTGCCTTTCATTAAAACTGAAAGACGCTACATCTTTTGACCACACTGACTTCTAAGCTAAACTAGGACCTTCTAGGAGACTGTGGAAAGTATTCTACCCACCCTTGAAGAAGAAATGAGGGGTTTTTTTCCAATCCCTCGTTATTGGCACACACCGTACTGCTAGCACTGCTTTCTGGAACATTCAGGTTTAGAAAGTTATGATTCACTTAGCCCCAGTGGTTTGACGTGTGCTGTGGTGAGTTACAACATTTTGCAGTGAGGAGTTTCCACCAGGGGTGCAGCCTTCCCACCATCTGCCCCTCAAGTGTCCAAATGACCCATAGGCCTTGCATTAGAGGTCAGACAGCTCCTACATACTTTTTCACATCTCTTATTTTCACACAGCTTCTCTCAGCTTATGTAGTAAGCAGAATTAATCTACAATTGTAAGTACCTATAACTCTCACTAACCAATGAAACTATATAGTTTGAATACTGCCAGTGAATTAATTGCCTCTCAAATAACAAATCCCCATAAGATCACCAGACATCAGAAAGAAAACAGAATAACATGGTGAAGTGTTTCCCAGTAAATTTTTCTTTTTGTAGGGTTAGAATCACAACACCGACCCGACCCCCCCCTCCCCCTCCCTCACTCTCTCGCTACAGTGGTAGTCAGATAAATCCTCTGTATGAACAGATAGAGAAAATATGTGTTCACTGCAAGTAGCAACAGGAAGGCTGACTTGATCCCTCATAAGGTCAACATCCACTTCCAGCCAAGGCAATTTTGTTTAAAATATCAGAAGCCAAAATATTGCTGAGATGAGACATATAATAACTGAGCCCTGAGCTGTCATCCCAAAACAAATGCATCATTTTCCTCTCATCAAAGAGCAAAAGCTTTTCCCAAATATTAAAGCTACAAGGGTGTGGGCAGGAGAATTGCCAGGTAAAATTGGCTCTCTACCTGCTTCACTTTAGCATATCAATCAACTTCAGTATAACTTCAAAGGCTACATTTAAATAAACTTCTATATATTATTTGTTAACCAGCAAGATTGGATGAAGTAAAATCCAGGAGCTGGAGGTATACAACCCGTGCTTGATATCATCCTAATGTGAGGGGTAGATACTGAAAAGAAAAGTCACTCCTACATCATCAGGTTAGCCATCTCTCTTTTGTTTATCACAAATGGCAAGTGTCTGGTTGTTATTTAATTTTTATGAGCCTGGAGGAAGAGGTAAATTTTCTAAAAGGGATTCAGACTGATATCCTTGCCAGCTTTCATTTTGTTTGCAAATCCCACAGACATCTTTTTACTATCAGATCACTGTCTGGGGAACACAATGGGTCTCAACTTGTTGATGTAGCTTTACAAATATTTCCTGCAATTTTTTTCTAACTGTTTCTATGTGGTCTATAATGTTGAAATTATGAGAGATAAATGTCCTAGGTCAAGTCCTTTTAATGAAAGTCCATCTATTCTAAGTATTACATTAGGATGAATGAAGACCTTTGTTTTACACTTGGAAAATCACAATAGGACTGTTTAAATTATTTCTTTCAAGCCTCTGTCTATTAAGTTTTCTTTTTATTGGTAATTAGTTTATTCTATCAAGCACATTTCATTTTAACATATATCAGCTGAACTGTACCTGATAATTGCTTAATCAGATTCTAAGAATTATGTAAAACAAACTAATCAAAAAATCTGGATTTAGACAAGCAGCACAGTGAGGAAAGCAGTGGAAACACACTGACCTATGACACTTGGAGGAATCCTGCTCTAGGACTTTGCTGTAATCCTTTCTGAAAAGATACTTTTTCTGTTTTTCTCTTCTGCAACCTGAACTACGCAAAAATTTTCAACTCATTTCCTGAATCATTCTTCATTCTCTCTTCCATCTGGTGAAAGGAGAGATGTATTTTATTCTATTTCTCCTCTCAAAAGACACAGGCAGTTAACAATTTTCTAAGTCAAAGCCCAGTTAGTAGCTTCATTTTTATTCTGTTTTGTCTCTTCCCCCCAGCCCTTATTGAAATGGTCTAACTGCTTGGTTCTTCTGTTATTTCCAACTATAGAAAACTCCTCTTGCTTTCATCCAGAGTTAGCAGCTCACCAGCACCACTCAGGCACTGTGCTTTGGCATGTTTTCTGTTGCCAGAGATTATCATGTATTTTTTTCTGTTTCCTTCTGATCAGTATCACCACTTAAAGTTCTTGCTTATTTTTAGCAATGAACACACTGTATCTCAATGCTGCTTATTTAGCAATGGTCATTCACCTAGAATCCTTTTTTTTTTTCTGCAGATGCCGATACACATGTCATTTTAACTCTCTGGAACAACTGTGAAAAACAGGAATGACCTTCCAAAACGTTCCTCTGTCATATGTCTAACAGTGAAAAGTTTAAACAAATTGCAAAGCACAATTCTGAGATTTCCTTTTGCACAAGGATCATCTGCAGAACAAAAGACTTCTTGAATTGTTGCTTACATGCCTTCCAAACACAGACTTACAGCACTCAGGAGAAGGACTGTTTGTGAATTTGCTAGATTTTCATCGATATTTAATACTTTGTCCCATGCAAACCTACCAGAAATATCCATCCAATTTAATTTGGCTTAGCTGCAAACACAACAATGGGGTTTGAAATCTAGCTAAATGATTGTAAACATTGAGTAATGATAAACAGCAGCACACTGAATCAGAGGTGTCTAATGATGATACATCTGCTTCTGTTTATCTCCTTCATTTATAATCCCCAAAAGGAAGAAATCAGCATGCAGATGACAGCAATTTACCCTAACTGGCATAGGCAGAGGAACGATACAGAGGTGTACAAGCAGAGAGGAAACACAGGCAGAAGATAATTACATGAGATCCAATTTGTAAAGATGTAATTCTAGGATGAGAGGAAGAAGGCTATAATCCAAAACATATATATCCTCAATGGGAGGAAGAAATGTAGGGAATGGCAAAGCCAAGAAAATCAGGGACCTCCAGGATGGGCTACTGAAAGACACAGTGCCTTTTTTATAACAAATTGCACATAGAGATGGGCCATGAAAGAAAAGAGCCTTTTCTATCAGTCTCAACTAGAATAATGTTTGGCATGTTTTGATTTTAAGGAAAGGAATGTCTGCAAAGTATGGAAAAGGTATATTGAGTTCAGAAAGGAGTGGGAAGGACTGTTGTGGCAAGAGATAATCATGAGAGTCTCCTCCTTTCCAATTGATGGATGTTGGTTATTGAAGACATTTACTTTCTCAGACTTCTGAGGCATGAAAGGAATTATGCTATTCTACAGCTTGTTCCTTTAGTGTGAAGGAGAATAAAGACATACGTAGTATATTACCTTCAGGGATTTGGGGAAGATGGAGGCTTTAAAAGCTTTACAAAGTCAGATTTTTTTTTCCTCAGTTGCAACACTGCAATGTTAAAAAGATCTCTCCTGCAGTCCACTTTTATTTAGTGCTACTTTTCTGCACTATAAAAAGAATGATCATCAGGATAGGCTTCACATTTCTCATAAAATATTTTGTAACACAACTTTTTCTGACAAGCCCTGAATTTTTCTGGCAATTTACCTATGCTACTGACGTGTAGTTGTTTTTATTGGCTCAATACATTTTTTCATAAATAGCAACCACATAAAGGATTTTAATATCAAGTCAAAATTACTGTTATGCACTTTGTGCTCTTTGTTGCTTCTACAAATCTGCATTTTATAAATCTGGGGTATTTTTCTTCTTTAACTGTCTGTAGTCTTTCCAGAGCCGTAAGCTTCCATATGTTGGTAACCATAGAAATAATTTTCCTACAATACTTTCTAAAATTTGTTTAAGATGGAAAAACTAAATGTAACAAAATTATACCCTTAAAGAATTCAATCTCTTCTCTTTCAAAACCAATTGCAGTTGAAAACAAAACAGTATGTTTTGGGGAAAGACTAGAAGTGGCAAAAATATTAGCAGAAAACAGCCATAGCATGGCAGAAAATTTGGTTATGTAATTGAAGTCCACAAAGAAAAGATAAATGAGGGGTAGAATTTTCTAAATTGCTATTCGGAAAAAAATAGGAAATATTAGTAATAGCATCAAGCCTGTCTGAATTCAAGAAGTGTTTGACCAACTCTCTCAGGCACATCATGATTCTTGGGGTGTCCTGCACATAGCCAGGAGTTGGCTATGATGATCCTGATAGGTCCCTTCCAACTGACCATATTCTATGATTAAAAACCTCTAAAAGCCTAAGGCTATGAAAGCAACATAATCACATATGTCACCTCTCAACTTGGCACCTTATTTCTCCAAGGATAAATTACCTGCTGGTATGAACTGGCTCAGATTTACTGAGATTTGAATTGTCAGAGCCTGACTCTACATTTCATACTTCCAAAGGAGTACTCTCTCTTCATAGGAACAAAGGAACACAATAAAAGAGGACTGGTCTATTGTTTAGAAATGTTTATATTTGCCTATGTTTTGGGAAGGGGAGGGGGGAGGAGGGGGAGGGAGGTGTTAGGTTTGTTGGTTGGTTGGTTGGTTGGTTTGGTGTTTTTGTTTTTGGGGTTTTTGTTGTTGTTGCTTCTGTTTATTTCAGACTCTGCGGTTCAACAATACAGACCTAAGCATATTTGTCTGTCCAGGGTACACTACACTCAGTCCCCACTGATGTGGGCAAAGCAGGGTCCAGTCAGGAACAAAGTAGTCCTTTTTTCCAGTGCCAAGGAAAACATGGAAAATTCAATAATATGTGGGTATGTGTAATAGCTTTGCTTCCAAAACCACTGCTAGTACTTTTCTTCCACTGCCTTTCCAGCTATAGGCAGTAGGCAGCCACCTGTGGTTAAATGAGCTTGTTTTCTCCTGCACTGGAACAGAACAAAGACAAGCTCTCACCACTGCTTTAGCTGAGGGGCACTAATGATGAGCCCCAGGTGCAGACATTGCAATTTCTGCATTGCTTTGCCCCATCTGTAGGAGAATAAATATTTACCTCCTCACTGCCTCAGAGAGAGGAAGAAGTAACATGAGAACAGATCATCAGATAAGGGTTCTAGATAAGCATGATCAGTAGTGTCTGCATGTGTTGTATGTATAGATATGTAGGCAATACACATGGCCTTTTGTGAAAAATGAGCAAATTATACTTTCATATCTCATCATTTATTGGCCAAAACATTGAAATTCTACTTGCACAAGAACTAGAAATATATATTTTCAAAATATCTTCCTCTCTTCTGTTATCAGTTTAGATTTACTCAGACATTTGAATCTATAGAGAAACAATGGTAACATTGAAGGAAGAAGAGCTGACAGCTGCCTGACGCTGTCCTGCAATTCGATGCATTGTTTGCTCGTGTCTTTCTGTTGCAGCACACCATCCTAACAAGCATGACCTTTAAATGATCCTTCAGCATATCCTGCTCTGCTCCTTCTGGCTCAGTTCACAGTTGGAAACTTTGCATTTTTTTATAGCCATAAACTGGGGCTGGATCAAGCTTAACAATCTGCTTATGTTGACACAGGGCCAATGGCAATCCTGTCATAGTGCATGTCCTGCTTGAGTAACTTAACATTTTAACCCCTTTCCAGGGATTCAGATTCTTTCTAAATGTAGATTCTCTGTGACATCTGGCTATGATAGTTTGTGGCCTAAAATTTACATACAAAAATTATTTCTATGTGAACAACGCTACTTTTAACCATAATACCCAAAGCAGCTTCCAGGGACAAAGTAACTGTTCCAAGTGTGGAACACAGTTTCAGGTGGAAAATAAGTCTAGGATAAAACATTAATCTGTTTCTTTTTCCACATATTTCATATTTTTCTTACTTCATATCAATGCTGTCACAAAGAAAAAGAAGTCCTTGAAAAGCATACACTGGCATGTGTAATTAGGAAAATGTTTTTACATATTTCAAAAATATGTTTCCAGTGACCAATATCCTTCATCCAATGAAAGTTTTCACATCCTGTTGCTGATTTTGTTTTGGTTCTATTGTGGCCAGTTTGCTTTCTATGGAAATATTTGCATGCTATACATTTCCAGATAGCTGATATGAAACTGATATGAAACTGGTTACTATCAGTTTATTGGTAACTACTACATTGAAATTTCAGATTTTAAAATTGTCACATTGTTAATCTAATTGTACTTGTGGTTATATTTT
>VWZD01007163.1:319538-356158 GCA_013396695.1 Sakesphorus luctuosus | reverse complement strand
CCCCCTTCCCCTCAGCCGTGTGTAGTCCCCAAAAAACAAAAGAGACAACCTGCCCCCACCCAAGAAATCAGCAGTTAACGACTCTTTTTTGTTAACTCCTAGCATGGGCAGTTAGTGGCAGGGGAGAGAATTTACATAAGAATCCCAAACTACAACAATTTTAATATGGGAAGATGAAGCAATTAAATATCAGTCACTGGGCTGTGTCTTTTCACATTATCCTGATATATTTAGAGCAAAGAGGAAGGTAATTGGTGAGACTGACAAAGTCATGCTTAATAAACTTTAACAAGGAAGTGCTCTTTCATAACTTTGCAGCATATTTTTAAGAAAATAGCTCTTACCTGTCAATGGGAGGGAATTCAAATTTATGTAAATCTTCTGTCAATGCATTACTTGTAAAAGAACTAAATCTGAGCAACGTAATTTCTACAAATTAGAAATGGCAAATACCCCAAATGACCCAAAAGAAAATTCTTCTTTAAAATATTCAGATGACAGATAGCTTGGAAGGACTACATCAGCTGAATATCGAGAGACTTATTGTGGTAAATCACAAATCACAACAGTAATGGAGAAATGTCGTAAATGAGGCTGTGGACAGGAATTAGGATACCAGATTTTCCTTTTTCTTTGCCATTTGTCTAAAACTGCAGCAGAATTCTGTACAAGTAAATAGTTTTCTATGATTCATGCTGTTTCTTTCATGCAGGACCAACTAATGATGGGTATCTGTAGTTGAAAAGTCTCACCAGAACAACTTCTGTAAGAAAGTGACTTGTGACACACAGACCCTGCACATTCCCTGAGACAGCATGATGGAGGGATTCAGAGAAGGGAGAGAAATCTTGTCTCACCATGATAAACTGTATGTGTGAAGAAGGAAATCCCATTCTTCACTCCTAAAGATGTATTTCACAAAATTCCTTCCTCTGCCAGTGAATAACATAGGTTGCCTATTAAGTTCTCTGCCGCCTATTAGTATTAATGGCATGTATTATAAAAGACCATTAATGTTCCTCTAAGAAAAAAGTATGCCCTATGCTTGTAGTTTCAGTTGGCACTGAATACTTCCTGGATCATGTCATATCCAGGTTATGCCTGAAAACCATTTTCTGAATCAGTGAAAAGTGTCAGACTGGAAAAATTTCATTTTACTTAGCTGGCTAGCACTGACTTAATTCTTACTCACTAGGAGTCCAATTTGTCTTGACGCAACATCTATTTCCAGTAAAGAGACCATCAGAATTGCTGCTGCCAAGAAATGAGGACTGAATTACACAGTATTGCATGAATTATTCTTCAGTTTACTTCACAACATCTAATTCAGTGAATCCTGCATTTTGTCTATGTTAGCTGTATATAACTGCATGTTATGAATTTATTAAAGACACCCTGGACCAAATTCACTGTTTTACCATCTGAACTACCTCAGTAAAGCAAATGTGCCATAAAGCTATTCATTTAACTAAGGACTTAGGGCTTGTCTGTGACTGTTTTATGCTATGCACGTAGAATCATCAAAACCAGTAAAAACATACAGGTAAACCCAGATGAGAATCTGCCTTCATTCAAGGCCAATTTTAAAGGCAAGACAATCCTACTATGTATGACAAGTCAATAAGAATGGCATATGAGAACAGAAAGGAGGAAACTTGTTCCAACACAGTCAATTCTTCTGGATAAGAATTTTACCATTAAAGGGTACTCATTAGCAAAGAGCATTCAAACAGGACCAGTATTTCCCTTGACACTGGCTTCTGTGTTTTCACACTGGCTAAATTAATGTCTACCTGATTTGTAATAACTACGTAAGTGAATGTAATTACATTACTTGTAATTAAGCCACTTTTGGACAAGGCAGGAGAAACAGTGAAGTGTATGAAGGCAGAATACTATGGAAGTATGGCTCTTTCTAGCTTGCCCCACACCCCTCTTCCAAGTTGAATTTCAACATCCAGTAACAATATGCAGAGAGACTAGACTAATTCTTTTTTCAAAGGTTCTGTGTTATTTTCTCATAGCAAATGACAAAGGATTTGCATAGTGTAAAGTAAAAGACTGTTGGAGTCAAAGACAATACTTAGCTCACTGAATAAAGGTTTTCCCTATACAAAGTTTCTATTCCTTTCTACAGTACAACTATTACAGATAATATCAGAGGATGCAATTCAAAATGAAGCTTATTCTAACCTTCCGATTGAACCTTCAAGTTTAAAGGTACAAATGAAAGTCTGGATTTTATTAATAAAGTTTTCAGACCACACTACTACTAGAAATTTTAAAGGAAGCCAGAACATTGTCTCTGTGTGCTATGTTTTTCTTGTACTCATATGGAAAGGAAATTCAGAGCGTAGTCATTCTTGTAAAATTCACAGTGAAGAAAAAAGCACTTGTTTTGGTGATTTGCTTTTTAAATATTTGGTTGAAAAGTTTTTATTATTTGCAGACATGGAAGATTTTTTTTACTTACTTTTGAGACAGGAAACATTTTCTTTCTGCTGTCAGTTTGGGTATTAATTGTCCTCAAACCCATTGTCTCTTAGTTGGTCTACAAAAGTAGTTGGATTGTTGGTAAGAAAGCCTAAAATTACCTCACACAAATTATTTTAGGTAGATACTTTGTTCAACACTTCTGATGGGGCAACAACTCTAACAAAATGTTTTTCAGATTCTTATTGAACTATTCATAATCATGCTCATGTTTTCCCCTCTGTGTATCTCAGCATGTAAGACATTGTTCATATTGCCTGAAATGCTGTCCACAGATGTAGCTTCAATACTGCACCCAGCTCTTACTTAGCCCGAGTTTTGTCATTCACAGGGAAAACATCCTAACATTTCAACCCTGAAAGCAATGGGGAGCCAAAATGTATCCAAAATACAGCTCTTTGAAGTAGAACAAAACAAACAAATATCAAACTATATCTGACAGTAAGATCATAGGTGGTAATTTAAAACAAAAGTGATCTTTTTGTCATTCCTGTCATCTTTACAGTACAGGTAAAATATGAGATGTGGCTCTCTTGGAATTCTACTGATATAGTATCTCTGACTGCCCAACAGAGCTACCAACAGCTAGCTCAGCCCATGTGGGGATTTATTTATGTGATTCATATAAATGAATGTGTGGCAATATCATGAAAGAGAGTGAATTCTAGAGATGCTGTAAAACCACTGATGCACTTGGGTAGTTTGAAAGCCCCTCAGAGACATTGATGTATTCTAAAACTACAAGTTTTAATTTAATTGAATAGGATTTCCCTCTGAAACTGGTTATCAAAATCTATTTTCTTCATAGGTAGCAAATTGATGGCATTGATGAGATAGAGCATTTAATCAATTTTATCAACAAAGCCGAGAAGATAACCTGGCCCAGTGTCATAACTAAACCAGAGAGACTGTCTGAAAATAAATGACACTTGTATTCACTGGGAATACACTAAACGGTGAATTGTATTTGAAATTAAAGAATTATTTTTACAATTAGTAAATCCCCTGTACATAAATTGTGTTCAGAAAAGTTATTTTTAATCCCAAAGATTCTCGTAAGTAGTTTTTAGAATTTCTTGCTCCCCGCTTTCCAATATTCTACAAAGTTTAATTCAAAGTGGCTGCCAATATCTTTCCTACCCAACTGTCTTGGGTTTGAGCCGGCAAAATGCCAACTGCCTAATACAAAGTCAAAGTTTCCCTCCCCCTCCCACTGAGAAAAGGGAGAAAGAAAAAAAAAACAAACTCAAAACAGGTTAAACTTCAATTACTTATATATATTTATACAGAAAAATTATAAGAAAACTACAATATAATACACACTTACACAAGTTAGAAATAACAACAATTTTCTACCTCCCACAAAAAACACAGATTCCATCACTCTAGGTCTAATAAAGCAACCCAAAAGACACTCAGCAAGGCAAAAGAGAAAATAACAATGAAATGTTTCTATTTCCCTTAACTAAAACAAAATATGATGTAGCGGCAGCAGGAGCAGGACCCAGCACAGCAGGACAGCTGTAGCGTGTCCTGCCTCCACTGTAGACGTGATGGCAACTGAGAAACTCCTCCTACCTCAGGTTTGCATCATCTTTGGTTGCTTAAGTCACGTGATACCTGTCTCTCCTAATCTACATAGATTCTCTGAGCTAATTTGAGGGCTAGCTAAAACTAAAGCCAAAACTACCACACCAACTAACTTCAAACTGATTTTAATGTGCATTTTTCTTAATTATTATTTTTATGGTTAGGACACTATTATATACTAGATGAAAGGATATGGGACAGTGCTGAAGGAACATGAAATAAATATGAAGCTATTAGCAATGACTGTATGTGCTTAATAATCATTCCTAAACACAGTTACACCCAACATACCTTCTTAATAGAACTGTGCACACAAAAGTACTGTAAGTACCACTCCTTTTCCATTTGCAGACGATCTTATTATCCCAGTTGAACTGTACCCACAAATCATATCCAAAACTAGACGATTTAAATTCTTAGCAATAGGGAATACCACATCTAATGAAAACATTTGCTTTATTCTTTTCTCTTCTTAACAAGTATGATACATATCACTAGTTAATTCCAAGCATAAGATTATAAATTCAGAAAATCTATACATAAGGCTACACATTGATCTAATAGGATGTCCTAGTTCAGCAGGTGGGACCAGTTGTCACTGTGTGGGGGTGGCCAAAGCTATGTATTCTACCCCCATCTATTCATTCCCAAGGTCAATGGCCCATTTGCAGCAGCTTCCCAGGGAGTCGTTAGCACCTCCACTCCCAGCCTGAGGGGGCGTAGGTGCTAATGGGCCATCAACAGTCCAAAAATAGCCCATGACTCACAGAGTTAATCACCCATTGTGTGAGTCCCCGCCCCAGGGGAGGGACTAGATGCTCCCTGAAGGTACAAAAAGGGGTAGGTAAGAAGACCTGGGGAACCCTTTTGTCGGACCCAGAGGTGCAGCAGGACCTTGACAGGAGGAGACCACCACTCCGGACCAGACCACAGCCATCACCTGTACCAACAGGTTTTTTCACTTCTTTTTGCTTTGGACTTGGGGGAACCACACAGGTCTCACACAAGGGCTAACAAACCCCTTTGGGTTTGTACCCCAGGGCACTGGGTTACACTGCTGGGTTTTGGGAGTTGACAGCAATTCCCCTTTTCGTCAGGGTATTTACTGTATTATTATTATTAAATTGTGGCTCTGACTCATAATCTCTCTTGTGTTGAGTTCATTTCTCCTGCTGGTTTACCTCTAAACCAGCACATAGGAACAAATAACACTTCTCTACCCTAAGCAGGTGTTTCATGTCTTTTCAGGACTACGATTTTAAAAGTCAAATGTGATTCTTATATCAGCTCTTCAGTGTGAAACCTTTCATCTTTCATCATACTGATGGTATTCTTCCTCTGATTATGAACTGTGTACCTTATAAAGTCTAATCCCATGTAGAGGTTTGCCCTTAAGAGTTTAAAGCTTTCATATTTCTGTCTCTCAGCTCAAATGAGATGGAAAGCTGCAACACAGTACAAGGCTATATTTCTATGCCTCCCTCTTCTTGCAATATTATTGATATTGTGACTATATGATACTGAGTAAAATTTACCTCCTCTATAGCTTCACAGAATTTTGCAGGTCAGAAGGACTTCAGGAATCTTCTAATACTGTAAAGAATTGCTGCAAGTTTACATTGGGAGCTTTTCTTTAGATCCATCTAAATGACTGTGTTTCATCAAATTTGCATGAGATGGAATGAGCCAGAAAGTATTTTGCTTTTGCAAAACCTCAGGCATTATGTTTTGGGTTTGCAAGTACAAAACCACCCCTTGTTTTGTTTTTCGGCTTGGATTGTCAGTCCAAGAGAAGTAATGAAAGAGAAGAGAGGTAATTATTGCAGCAGAGTTGTGAAATAAATTTGTCTTGCTAGAGGCTGAGAATTTGTTTATATACAAAAGTTAAACTATCTTTTATTTTTAATCTTCCTTACCAAGGGTTGGAGGGTCTTTTTGAGTTCTCCAGTCTTTTAATTAAAAGACATTTTTGTAGTTATTGTTATGGACAATAGCTTACATAGAAGTTTCAGAAATAATAGGTTTGACATTTGAACAAACTTTGTCCAGATTCAAACACAAAATACTTGACAGTTTACAGAAGAATCATAGACTCGTGAATAATAGAATCATAGAATACCAGGTCCAAAGTGACCTCAGGGATCACATGGTCCAAACTTTCTTGACATAAGTACAGTTTTGACAAGAAAGCCCAGCACCCTGCCCAGTTGAGTCTTTCAGGTATGCAGTGTCGGGGAGTCTGCCACTTCCTTGGGAAGATCACTCCAATGGCTGCTTGTTCTCTTTGAGAAAAGTTTTCCTTCTCTGTTTAATCAGAATCTCCCTAGGAGTAACTTGTTATCATTACTTTTCATCTTTTCCATATAAAAGAGAACCTCTACCTTCTTTGTTGTTATCTGATAAATACTTATGGTAATAAGGACTCCCCTAAGCCGTCTTTTCTCAGGGCTGAACAAAGTCAGTTCTCTCACACTTCCATCACATGGCAGTCTTCCCATGATCCCTTTGATCATCTTTGTAGTTCTTCTCTGGACCATCTAGAGCCTGTCCACATCTCTTTTGTATAGCAGAGGCCAAACCCAAACAAAATACTCTGGGGTTTTTACAGACAAGTGCTGAGTAGAGCGGGATAACGGCTCCTTTATCTCTGCTGGTGATATACTTCTGGATCCAATGCAGAATCCTGCTTGCTTTCTTTGCCACAGCATCATCCTCTTCACTCATATGGAGCTTATTGTCCACCAGAAACCCCACAGGTCTGCTTCCCAGTCAGGTGATCCCAGCCTGTGCTGCACTCCCGGATTTTGTTTTCCCAGATGCAAAACATAGAACTTGTCTTTGTTGAAATTCACAAGGTTATTGTTTGCCCACTTCTCCACCCTATCCAGGTCTTCCTTCAAAGTGGATCTCCCTTCCAAAGTGTCTGCTTCCCCACTTGATTTGATATCAACAGCAAACTTTGTCAGAGTACATTTTATCCCATTGTCCAGATCATTTATGAAGACATTAACCAGCATCAGAACCAGTATCAGTCCCTGGGAGACCTCACTTGTGACCCATTGCCAGTTTGAACAGGAAATATTTACCACCACCCTCCATGTGCTGTCCATCAGCCAGTTCCCCACCAACTGCACTGAGCGCTTGTCTAGTTCACAAGACAAAAAAAAATCTTGTTTGTGCTGCCTAACCCAATGAAATTATCTTTTGGTAATTTATTCTGACAGAGTTTCAATAAATTCCTTTCTGATTGGAATTAATGACAAACACAGCTGTGTATTCTGGTCCTCAAATATGAACCTGAGAAAGGGTAATACATTTTTAAGGAGCAATCCAATGGCAAAAATCAAAGGACTGAAAACACTTCCACACTGTAACTCATAATAATTCTGAAAAAACAGTTTTTCAAGTGTCAAGTATATGAAAATGGTTGGAACTAAAATCTGTCAGAGAAAAGCTTTTATGTATTTAGAGGCAGGAACAGATTCAAGGCATTTTTGAAAATGTGACCTTCAATATTTGGAAGCAGACTCTTGAAAGAATATTTTCTGTTTTGCTGGCCTTGGTAATCACTTTCAAAAAGAAAAAAACCTAATTCTGCCTAAAAACTTAATCAGCCATCACCCTGCTGGGCATCATAAATGAAAGCATTTTCATAATGAGAAAATGGATCAAAACATGTTTCACATCTGGCAAGTGCAAATACAAAGAAAACAGTCATTAGAGCTAACAGTCTTCTGGGTAAGAAATTTCTTGATGAGGGTAAGTAAGCTTGAAAGTTCACTATTTCAAAACTGAAGTGGGCAAAAGAAGTGAGCAAAGAGTGGAAAGCTGCAATATCTTCTTCCTCTGGGAGTTCTGGGACATACTGAGCTGACTCCTAACGAGGGCTGAGCTGGTAACTGGCACACCACAGAACACAACCTCCTTTCTCCTCACCTGTTTAACAGCCAAACCAATCTACTCAGAAAGCAAAGCCAGACTGGGGAAGGTGTTCTGGCTTAGGGGCAAGAAAGCACATCCCACACACCCCATTCCCATTCCCAGTCTCTTATTCATGTGTCTTCCCCGTGGCCCTTTATAGGCCCCAACATATTCCCCATGCAGGGAGGAAGGTAAAGACAGGTTTGCTCTCTGAGCATCTCCTTTTGGAAAAGCCTTTTGTACCCACAGAAAAATACTGGCATGACTCTTTCCAGTGCCACAGTAACATATATGGTTCTTTGGTGAATTTTCAAGAAGCCACATTCATGAATAATTTGTTTTCTCCCTGGCAAAAGTGACTGAACTGTAGGATTTCCTGGTTCATCATCCAATAAACAGACTGAATGTTAGGTTTCTTTCTTAACTGCATTTCTGTAAGTATTTGCACTAATTTACATCTGCCTGTGGTTTGAGCATGGTTACTTTCAGCTTCTGGCTAAAGATTGGCTAAAGATCCAAAGTGCACACTTCCTTTCTTCACAACTCTGCTCCCTACTCTGAAGTTAATTCAGAGCCAACTGAAAGGAAGTCACTGTCCTGTCAGTGCTTTTTCAGTTTTAAGGTTGTTCAGGATTTAAACTCAGACCTGCATCCAAACTTCACAAATAACTTCCATCCTTTTAATTTGCTAGATCATAACCTTGGATTCAAAACCCCTCAACAATTTCACGTTATTCCAAGGGGATTTTATTAAAACATTACAGAACTAGCTCTTGGTATATTTTGGCAGGAACAATAAAGTGAAAATTCAGGCTGTGAATAATTTGTTGTGTGATAGAGAAAGCAGGATGCTGGCAGACAATTCCTTTAGAAATTTTGACATGTAAAGTAAGGTTTCTGTTGCTGCAGGTGTTTAGGGTGGAAAATTAGGTCAAATGAGCTTTTCTCCTCTGTGTGCAATCCCTTCTGACAGGCATATGTCTCCTGGAAGACTTAGGGAGCCAGATACTGCTCCTCTATTTATCTGAGTCTCAGGACTGATCAAAATTAGCTATTGCCTCCATCACTTTTAGGTCATGGTTCACTTTTAGGCATTGTTCTAGTTTTTTTATGGACATAACTGCACTAAAACCACCAATAAAAGATGGGAATTACAAACTAGTGGTTTCTGTGGAAAGCACTGCATGGAGCATATGATGACCTTATCCTTTATTTTCCCTTCTGTCTCAAGGGTTTATGTCCTTCCTTCATCATGTTGATTCCTTAGGTTTGTAAAAAAGCATAATAAAATTTTCCAATATTGTTATTTTAAATTCATATGGTCAATGACAAAGCAATAGCTAACAGCTAAATAATTTTTCCAGTTAATGAATTCCTATTTATTTTCCTTTTTTTTTCCATTTTGCACATTATTTCAAAGTATTATGATACAGTAATAGCTAGACTTAGCTCAGTTTTACTACTCCTGTGCCTTCCCAATCTAACACCTGATCTGCCAGCAGACCAATTAGGAAAATCTAAAAATGAGATGAGGACCTATAAGAAAAAAAAAAAAAGGTGGAAGATCTACATATAGTTATCTACTATATTGTAGTGTTCTTACTGAACATCTCTATTTTTACTGTAATTCTACCTTGATCTCCATTATTAGTACATAAATTAAATGCATCTCATAAGTACAAAAAATCCCTCATAGAAATAAGGCACAAAAAAACAACTGATAAGTGATACCATCTAATACTATTCTGCCTTATGGAAGCCTGTCACTCTTGGCTATAAGGATTAGCTACAGAAACTAGCTCATATATATAATGTGAAATGTCTAAAACTAGGTGGAATTTAAATTCCACTTCCAAATATGACTGAGGGTCTAATATACCTCTTCCTCAAAGCACAAGATAAATTATCCATGGGGATGCCTCTAGAGCTACTCAATAGGAAAAATAGTTAAAGTGTGAGTCAGAACCATCCTCAGCTGCTGTGATGTAAAACAGTGAGTTTGTCTTTTGAGGTGAGGTGTCTGACAGCATAAGGGCAAAGGCAGGGAAGGAAGCAGCTTCTTGTCAGTACACTGACTTAGTGTACCCTCAGGAAATTTGTGGATGGTACTAAGGAGGAGTAGCTGACCTGCCAAACACAGACCTTCAGTCCAAGGATATTGCCAAACTTGAAGCCTGGCCAAACTGAAAACCCAAGAAATGCAACAAGGAGAAGCAGCAAGTTCTGCACATGGGACAGAAAGAGCCCATGTGTCAGTCCAGATCCTGGAGGAAAATATGTAGGGGTTTTAATGAATGCAAGGTGGAAAATGGATCAACTGTGATATTTCACCACAGATAAGGAAAACTGAAACATTGGGAAGTCATGGTCGGAAGATCATGGGAATTTATGATTGTCTTTAACTCAGTGCCAGTGGAGTTATGCTTATCATGATCTGACAAACTCTAGGCTCTTTCCAGTTCAGTAGGGGTGTAAAGAAATGAACATGGTACAGCAAATTATTGGGGTCACCCTTTGTAGGGTTAAGGGGTCTGCATTAATGACAGTCAGAAGAGCTCAGGCACAGCAGCATCAAAAGGCTTGACCAGAAGGCTAAAGTTTATTTTTAGTTACAGCTACACTTTTTATATACTCATGTCCAACATGTCATGACACTATTGGTTAGTCAATTCACCTAACATACATGGAAGCATCTGACTGGTTATAAGGTATTCTGCACTCTACAGGTAGCTCTCTGCTCCTTAAGGTTGTACTCCAAACTGCTTTCCTTCAAGGATACACTCTGAACTGCTCTATATCAATCTCTTCATTCACATACACACACTGTCTTCCACCCACAGCAAATAGCTATCAAGATGATCATGCATGGGCTACTACAGATATGAAGGGAATTTCATCTTCTGAAATCTTGGAGACTGACATCCAACACCATGGCTGACTTGATTTACTGTTGGCATTTATCCTGTTCCACAGAAGAGGCTTATTTGATGTCCTACAGGGGTCCCTTTCAACCAACATGTCTCTAATGATATGATAGTGTGACTTCATTTGCCCATGATGCAGGTGACCTGGACCTTAAGTCCTTGATGGCCTCAGGGCATTTCAGGACATAACTCCTGGGTTGTTTTCAGCAAGTGCTGTTAGTTGCTCTCCAAACATCCCACTGGACCTTAGTCAACATTCAAGGAGTACAGAAACAAGAAGAGAAAGGAAGAGAGTGACAGAGAAGAAGACACCAAAGCCAAACTCCTGTCCTGTGTTCTCACTTCCTGGAATTGTGGGATGACAAGCAAACAGAATCTGGAAAAAGAATCTAAACCAGCTGATACCCTGCCCCATTGCAGCTTGGAATGTTCTTCAAAGTGAGCAGTATTAATCACTGCCTGACAATTTCATGACTAAACTCCAATGTAAGCATAATTTAGGAAGTATGAAAATATCCTGAAGTTACTAGTCAGTGAGGGATAGGGGATGAAAAATATTAGAGGCTGATAAATATATCATCAGTGGAAAGAACGGTATACTGTAGCGAAAGAGGAAGATGCAATTTTTACATTTGTATTTGTAAGGATAGTGGAGATTGAAAAGTGGGAGGGGTTGTGACAGATGAGAAAGAGAAAAAATAATAGCAGAGAAACCTGGAGGGAAAGAGGCAAAATTGGATTGCTAAAATGGAAGAAAAAGTGAGATTTAAAAAAGACTTCAGTGTAACTGGCAGGAAAAGTAGAACAGAGTGGCAGTAAGAAAAGTATAAAAGATGAGAGATCTCCGTAGGTCTGGACAGATTCTTTAAATGATAAATCATGTTCTTGGTTGAAAGAGAGGAGTGCACAAGATACTTTCTGTAATGGAGTCTAAAGGCAGTGAGGCGTGAAGAACTTCAGATATCCTCTTGCCAAGAAGCACTGATGGACTGAAGCATTTCAGGAAAAAAAATGGAGAGAATTAAAGTTCTGTAATCCTGTATGGTAATGAGATTTTTTTCCAAAGGTGTACAGCAACACAAGAATAGAAGCAAAGGCAGAAAATGTTTGAAGATGAGCCAGCAATGGAGATTAGTGAAACAGACAGTGGAAAAGAAGAGATGGGCAGGCAGACCTGAAGGCATGCCAAAATGGAGAGGGGGGAGGGTAAAGCCCCAAAAGGTCTTGACAAGATCAATAGAAGAACAAGGAGCAGAAGACAAACAGAGGCATTTAAATCCTGGAGACTGCTCAGACACTGAACATTATTCCAGACCAGTGACCTGAAGGTGGGTTCATTCCCCTGCTAAGTCAGTCTTTAACTGGTTTGCTAAATCTGCCGGGACAGAGATCCATTTTAATTGAGGTGCTGGAGTGGAAATGAAGCAGTGCACAGACAGAAGGTAGTCCTCCCAAACCACCTGTGTCTCTGATCTGAACTGATGAAAGAGGTCTAGGATTTGAGGTATCTCTAAAAGATCAGACATTGCTGCAACTATAGCATACTGTGAACATTTCCAAGATATGTATTAATTATCCAACTCTGGAATTGCAAGTCTAATCACAACCCCAGAACTCTGCATTAACATAAAACCCAAGTATAAGGCTAAGTACCACAGTACTTCGCTTATGCTACTTCTATCCATGCCAGCTCTTTAGAGCAACTTCAGTGGTGCCTCTGCTTTACAAATATCATGGTGATGTGATAACCAATAGCTTTAGAGAGAAGATGGTCAGTATCCTATCCCTAATCCCATGATACATATTGTAAAAGCATGAAATTAAAATTAGTGAAAAAAGAAGAAAGTTACAGAGATGTTAAAAAATATATTTTTTGTATTATATTAGTTATAATTTAATCACTGGCCATAAAATCAAAACTCTGAAGCCAGATAAAACTCCCAACTCTCTCTCCAAGTGCAGAGCCAGCATCCCAGCACCACACATTGCACATGCTTGGAGCTAGAATCTCCTCACATTCCACCCAAAAGTGGAATTCAGTCACTTTACCGAAAATCTTGATTTCAAGTGAAACATATATGTTTTTAAATAATAAGTTTTAACTGTTCACAACCACAAATTCCCAGATGGTAGGGAGTTGTAAATATAAAAGGGAAAGCTTGCAAGGCATGGAAAAAATGCTCTCTGCCGGAGCTAAAAAATTATGCAAACTGGCTTGCTTTTGCTATCCTTCTTCCAAGTTGTAAAAAGCCAATGGATGGCTGCTTGCCATTTGTCATAACCAATTTCAAATATGGCTCCTCATTACCTAGTCTCATACACTTTCCCTATTTCTCTTTTTCTTCTTATCTTCTGTAAAAATCTCTATTTCTTCTAAAGAACTGTTATTGCAGAAAGCTTTTCCAGGTTTTAGTGTGTTGCTGGAATATCGTAAGATTGGGTCTAGTTCAGGGATCTCTCATAGTTTTGCAACACGTGCTGACGTAAACAGGACAGACTTTGGCCTTTTGATTTATATGATCTTAGTGCTCTGAATTGTAAGTGTTAAAGACACTGTGACTGTTCCGGTATTGGAAACATACTCTCCGCTTTTAGTCTTAAATATTATACTTGTTTTAGTCATTCAAGGTTTTGACATAGCAAACTTAGAAGCCTCTTGATAAATATTATATTTATAAATTAATTAACCTATTCAGGTACCTAAAGAGGGAATGCTAGAGGCATGGTTTTTGTCCAGCCTCCGCATGCATTTCCAGACAGACACAGGTCTCTTATGGTGCCTACATCATTTCTGCAGGGTCCCTCTCGGTATCTGAGGTGCCCTGAAGAGCCCTTGGCTGGTGCAAGACCTTTGTGGTCTTATAAATGATCTGTGCCCTGATCTCATCTCCCACTGAGATGCTTTGAGTTGATGAAGCATCAGTAATTTTACCTTCCAGTTGCAAAGCTATCATGACTATAACTAGTAAGAATAAAATAATGTGTTTCACTGACATGCTTTTAATTCATATTACAATAGTACAGTTAGTAGTTGGGTGTTTGAGATTTTTTTATAACTTTAATATGCATCCTTTCCCCTGCTCATTATTATTCTATGAAATGTTAGTTTTCTGAACTCTTAAAGGGTTCTATTTCTCTTGCCCTAATGACAGCCAAATTGGTTAAATGTATGCATAAATAGTGTCTAGACTGATCACACAGAATCCAAAAGTGCAGAGATCCAAAGGTGAAAAGCAAAGCTACTTCATGCAAAAGACTTCACAAAATTATGTATAGGAACATTTTAGTAAGTGCATTATTCCATGGAAACCCTTTAAGTTCCCTCCAGCCTTTACAGCAAATGGATTGAATTCTGCATATACCATTGTACAAACAGGGTAAAGCTCCCTTTTCTCACCCTGTAGGGCAAAGGATATTGGATCTTAAGGCCATAATATCTCTGTGCATAGGAAACTTATTACAAGTCCTGGGTCTGGGCCAGATATACATATATTTTAAGGAAACCATTCATTTGGAGAGAAAAGAATGAATGATATCCCTCTCAGATTGAAGTTTGAGGTTCTGACTTTTTTTGTTTTTGTTGTTTTTCTAATGAATAGCAGCTGTTCAAATGTGCTCAGAAGGTAGAATGCTGAATAAGCTCCAGTGCATGGGATTATTGTGCAAGGATTTGGGGACAAGGTCAAAGGGAAACTATAAATAAATATTTATATAACAGCTCCCATTGTTGTCAGTAAGGGATGATGGCTCAGCAATTCTAAAAATCAGCAAAGTTTTATTTAGGTGTCTGGTTATGAATTAGGCATCAAATATGAGAGACTGTACATAGTCCAGATACAAACTATGCTATGTAGTTGGGAAAAGTGATACAACTGTGTTAATCTGACTTCTCACCTATGTTATTGATTCTGATTGCATGACACTGCTTGTATAAATACACCCTTCATTTCAGAAAGGAAAAAAACCCCACATTACTGTACAGATATTAGGGGTATATGTGTTTACACAACTTCCTTTTTTTCCGGAAAATATATTTTGAAATATTGATGCAGTGGAATTAAGACCTTTTATCTGATATCAGAGTTGGTCTTCTAAAAAGTGGGTTACAGCAATTTAACTTTAAATCAGAATATAATCTGTTGATGCCGAAAGGACTTTTCAATATCTGAGAAAATAATGTAGACTAGCTAAAGATCTCTTATTAAGTCTTACATTATCATCATAATCCAAATTTCTCATGCAGCCATCTTTGCTGGTACGTACTGACTTCTGTGTTCATGCACTAGTACCCTCTACTGGTCTTAAATTTACTCTGGTGTTCAGTTATTCTGAGGAGGCAAAGACAAACCAATAATCGACACAGAATGATGAATACTTCTTTTCTATTTTGATCTAGAGGTTGTGATCTCTGTTCCAGTCAAAGGCATGACATTACTTGGTAATGTGAGGTGGTTTCTATCTGTCCTACAGTTCATTAAAACTGTGCATAAAAGCATGAATAGTGGAATCAACAATAAACCAGCACTGCTGGAAAAGACATAAAATATTGCGCAGCTAATCATAGAGAAAATATGGCACATGTAACAGTTCTTTGTTCTCTACATTCTTGCTGTCATCTGTTGTGCTGTTTTGAAGAATGTGAGATGTAAAGTGATTGGCAACATCTTTCCTTGAGGGAAGCAGACCTATATTTAATGTCCATGGTTCTTAAAATTCTATAGCAACCTGCGAAAAATACTAAATGCCCTGGAAATACATAAATTGACTTTGAATTTAATTTCAGTTGAAGGAAAAAAATAATAACAAAAACAGTGCAAAAAGAAAATAGGGCTAAAGGGAGGGGAGCATTGTGAACTAGGAAGCACTGAATTTCTCAAAAACACAGACAAGCAACTGGCCGTGTAGAATCTCATCTGCCACTTGGAGCAGTCTGGCAAAGTTACAGCAAATCATGTAATCATTGGATTTCACCAAAAAAGCCACATCTCTCAATACATTGAATGACGATTTTGATCTTAAATACTCCTATACATATATTTCCAAAAGTTGTCTAGTTAATGAAAGTGGAAATTAATTGTAATGATTTCCTAACATTAAAAGATAAATAAAGCTGTTTTAAACTACAGCTTCCAGAGAATGGAAAAAGGAGAGATAATTCTTATCCTGAGACTTTGAAATATCCATGCCAATATTTCCATTTTAGCCACTGAATAAGGATGTTGGACTTCAGTAATATTTAATATAACAAGATAATGTCCACAGATCCTACAGTTGCCCGTGGCTGAGACCCTCTAAATATCATACATTCTGATTTAGCAATGGCACACAGTGATGCACTTTTGAGCTAATAGGTTGACGTGGCTTTTCAGTGCCAATGCCAGAAGATTCTTAGAGTTAATAACTAGAGCTGCATCACCAGATACTCTTAGCCACCAGGTTCAGCTGAGCCTAGCAAAGCTTGAGCACTAAAAAACTGCGGTAGGTGGAGGGAGAACTAGGTTGGTTGTTGTTTTGTTTGGAGTTTTTTTCTTAAATCTTGTTTTGTGTTTATAGACTGTTTCTTTGCATGAAGGAAATACATCCAGAAACTTTTCTGTTTTGGGTTATTTTTATTGAGAAAATGTTCTATATAATACTAAAGCCCTTAAAGAGATATTTTTGTATTATGTTTAAACTTGGTTACCCATGGATATTCTCTCCCTTTGTCTTCATACTTGGCATTGTTACAAAGGATCACAAATTTTATGCACACCAAGGAAACCTTTGAACAGTAACAATAAATTAAGAGACCAGATGACTTATTCTGAATGTCTTCTTTTTCAACTGTAAAATGAGAAGAATGATCTTTCAAAAGAAAAACAAAACAAAACAAAAATTTCATTTTCTTCTGAAAAATGCTACATAGTTTCTAGCATCTTTTCTTATCCAACTAAGCGGAAATTATCTTAACTGATTTTCTGATCCCAGTTCTCTAAGTAAGTATGACCTAAATAATGCCCATCTGCATGTCCATCTGACTGTGCCCTGTCTTTCCCTTTTCCTCTTCTCTTATCCAATAACCTATTAAATTCTTAAGCTATTTTAAGAATATGTTAGAGAGAGCTGAGTGATCCAAAATATATTTCGTTCTTATATTTAACATGAAAATATTATGGTAAGGAGAGAAGAGTTCCCTATCTGTGCTCTCCTTCAGAGAAGAGGGGAAGAATAGTGAAAAGGCAATGGCTGGTAGGCCCATCAGGAACATACATCTCTGAATTATTGACTTGGCACCCTACCTCTTGCTCAGCTAGACAGCAATAAAATGTGCTTACGGTTATGGTACTAAGCTGAAAGTATTGTAGGAGTGGTTACTGTGATCACATGAAGCAGAACATTGTGTTTTAAACAATGGGAGAAGTGGGGAGAAGGGCTGGTAAGAGGAGGCTGGTTTGCTTAGTTCCACTTCTCAGGGAGTCATTTGAGAATACTTTTAGCTGTTGTTTTGTTTTGATTTGATTTGGTTGGTTTGGTTTTAATTATCTTGACTATATCATATTTATTTTCAAGAATTAATTAAAGATTAGGAATAATTCTTTCTGGTTTATTTCCAGATTTGCCTTAGTACAGTGGGTAAGGTATAAGGAACAGCCATTTCATGTAAGAGGAGGAAATGCCCTTTTCTGACTTCTTTCTGAATAAAGTTAACCAGATAGAGAAATCATAGAATAGTTTTGGTTCGAGAAGCTCTTAAAGATCTTCTAGTTCCAGCTTCCCCTGCCATGGGCAGGGACACCTTCCACTAAACCAGGTTGCTCAGAGTCCCTTTGAACCTGGCCTTGAGCATTTACAGGCATGCAGCATCCACAGCTTTTCTGAGCAACCTGTTACAGTGTCTCACCATCCCCACAGAAAAGAATTTTTTTCCTAATATCTAATCCAATCCTATTCTTTTGGTTTAAAGCCATTACTCCTCATTCTATCACTTTATGACCTTGTGAAAAGCCCCTCACCAGCCTTCTTGTAAGCCCACTTTAGGTACTGGAAGGTGCTACAAGGTCTCCCTGGAGCCTTCTCTTCTCTAGATTGAACAACCCCAACTCTCTCAGCCTGTCTTCATAGGACTGATTCTTCCTCATTGCCTTCATATGGTTTGGAAACAAAAACTTCTGAATTTTGGGTTCATTCCAAATCTCATGTCAGCTGTTTAATACCTTCTGCACTTCTACTACAAAATAAAACCAGAACCAAGATAGAGAGAGAAACAGACAGACAAATGACAAATGTTCTAATTCAGGTAAAAGCACAAAATAACAGATAAAGCAAAAGACAAGGGTATAAATTAAACTACCATTTGCTGGATATAACTCCTGGGAATATAACTGTCAATAGCTTTCAACTCCAAGCAATGCTGCCATTGTGGGCATTTTTCGTGACTAAATTGTGTGTCTGCAACTGCCTGTGTATTTCACAAACACATAAAAAATGATAATCTTAATTAGATCAAGAGTGCAAAATGAAAACCAAGATCCAGAAATGAATGCTGGGAAACAGCTTGAGATACAGATCATGCTGAGATGATTCATTTGACAAGTTATCTAATGTAAGTAAATATTGCTAGGTTGCGAAAGTAATTTTAAAGGAAGTGAAGAGTTTGTAGTTACAGTTGCCCTAGGGAAAATATATAAGTGAGTGACATTGTCTTCATACTCCTACTCAGCCTACTCTCTGTGAAAATATTTACATTGGCTGTTTTAAAGTCTGGGATCACATGATGTATTTTTACTGTGTTATATGAAAAGCATATATTTTACACAATATGTGGAATATACACATGTTTCTATACATATAGATGTTGACATTTTTACATGCAGAGAGAAAGAGAAAAAAAAGGGAATATGTGTTATGAAAGCCAAGATAATCAGCTTCTCTGGCTTATGGAATGAAACAATGGAAACACATTTTATACTGAAGTCTGAAAAAAAAAAATCTTCTTCCTGTTATTAATGTCTCAGCAGACTGTTTTCTGTGAATGAATGTCTAAACCAAGCAGAACCATGGGAAACTTAAACAGCTATTATAAACTGTCACGTGTAAAACCATTTGAGGATATCCATGGCCAAAAGATTTTACTAGACTGTTTTATCATAGTTCATGCCCATCTTAAGCAACCATTTTACAATGTTTTTTTTCTTATCAAAAGTTTGTATTTTATTTAGTGCTTATCCCTTTACCCTGTCTCTCATGAGAGCCGTTCCAGGTTTCAGGTGCTGATCTGAATTAGTGCAAGCAGACATACAGTAGTTAAGATTTTTATGCAGTACTACAGTGTCCAATGCAACTATGGAGATTTCTTTGCCACTGGTGATATACAACGTGAGACTCCTCGTTAGTTAACCACCCAGTGCAAATTCAGAGGTTGCTAGTTCCAGAACCCATGCCACCGTAGAAATCAATATTTAGAAAGCAACAAAATAAAAGCTTTCAAAATGCTGAGTCATTGCTTCTTTTAGCAGTTAAATTCCAGAAACTGCTGAAATTGTCCTTATATTAAAAAAATGTAACAGAACTGTGAGTGACACACAACACCACTGTGATCTTTGAGATAGGATTTATTTATACTGATATTTAGACTTTATCCTGTCCCTTTTCAATCACTATCTGGAAATGTCACTTTTCTCTACAAATTTCAAACTGAGTCATCCAGTCCATCTCAGCAGTTGTA
This sequence comes from Sakesphorus luctuosus, assembly GCA_013396695.1. Taxonomy (NCBI): domain Eukaryota; kingdom Metazoa; phylum Chordata; class Aves; order Passeriformes; family Thamnophilidae; genus Sakesphorus; species Sakesphorus luctuosus. Next base: position 336,526 of record VWZD01007163.1, on the reverse strand, counting down.
TTAGAAAAAAAGAACCTTTCAACCCAGCAGTTGTAACAGAATCATAGAATTACAGAATCACAGAATCAATAAATTTGTAAGTTAACAGCATGTAATACAAATAAAATTAACAGGATTTTATTAGGCATATTTGTTCTATGCCATTTCTGGCTAGTCCAAAAAGAGCTTTATTGAGTTATGAAAAGATGGAAAATGTTGTGTCATATTATAGATCTTATTTTCAGGAGATTATAGTAAGTTTATAATAAAGTTATCATTCTCTATACGAATTACAACACAGTTATTTGTTTCCACAAATATAATAATCCTCAGGGCAAGTGACAGGATTCCTCTAAGATACTGTAAATAAAGTGTGGAAAAATTCCAAGTTGATATGCATTTGGATAATTTTAATTGGCACAGAATCTTCTACAGGACATGAACATTAGCTTCACTTAATTAAATAATAATATTTTTCTACAATCAGCATGCCAAAGTATCTCAAACTGTTCTACTGTGTGGGGCCCATCATCCTTTTCCTTCTAGCTGGGTCAAAAAGCTATAGATTATCTCTGCAGCATGTCCTCTCTCTTGATGAAAATTGTCCCAAATGAAATTAAGGTCACAGCTTAGAAAGAAGCATAAGTAAAAAATGAAAAAGCAAGAGGGAAAGCAGCACTTGTAAATGAGCTTCATGCCCATAAAATAGGTCAAAGTTAAGATGAGCATCCCTCTCTAGCAAAGTAATCCTGTTGGAGGAAATTCTCACAGCATAAAGGTGATTTATGTCATGAAGCCACAAGTCTGCATCCCTGGGGAACATGTGCCCAGACCGCCCAGTCTTCAACATGGTTGTATAAATTTGGAAAACAACTGTGTTAGCATAGTGCTGGGCATGAGCTAACATGTGCACAGGCTTTTAATTCGAGGTTGTTCCATCTGGTTGTCCCAGGGCATGGGCGAAACAGACGCATAACTGCCTCCAGCTGCTCATGTACATATCCTGTACGTGAATTTCAGTGAAGGAGGGGAAAAGGAGGAGAACACACTCTTTGCAACAATAATTGGCTGTGGCCAATTTGCTTTGACTGGCAGACCCACATTTCAAAAATAGCTACCTGGCCAGGTCATCAGTTTGCACACCAGACTAAGACCAGAAGCCTCAAGGGAGTCCTATTGCCACAAACCGAAGTCCCAGAAAGTTGATGCCATCAAAATCTGCTTCTTTTTAAAATCCACTCAGTATTGCATGTTGCCTGTTTCTAACATTCTTAGGTAAATGGATTAACATATTTAAAACATCCCCATCTTTTTGGTCTTCTAAAAAAACTATATCCTGGAATAGACAAGGTTTAATGTGTGATACAGGAGCACCCATTCTGGACTTTCATCTCACTCTTATTCCTCCTTCTAGGAGGACATGTGGTAGAAACATCATGACTGCTCAAAATAACTGAAAATACTTTAAAAAATATTAATTATAATTTTCAATTTATTTTCACAATTTGATTTTGACAGCATCTAGCTTTGCAGATAATCACTGTTCTGTGGTGCTCCTCATCAACTAGAAAAATGTCACTGATAGCACTGGTGAAACTGAAAAGTAGAGTAAGCTTCAAAGTCTACTCATGAAGAAGGGAAGGCTGATACAGGATAGGACAGGACAGAGCAAGGTAAGGTAAAAAGGCTTCCATTTACTGTAAAAATTAAATTGCTTGGCTATTTCCTTCATATGAAATGCATTTTTATTGAAAAAATAATTGGCAATTTCATAGCTATAATCTGACTTACTAAAGTGGCTGATTATTGTGCCACTAACATGAGTGGATACTGGACCAGGTCCTTATTTATATGTACTTTCTTATGGACTCACTGCATTTAAATTATAAGTGTCGGTAAGTGCCACCTCTAAAGTTTTTCTGAGGGCATTTTGTGATGTTGTGTCACGCTGTTGCTTACAAATTGGTGCAAAAGTTATACTGCAAGAGTAACCACATCAGGAAACAGTAGTAATGTGTATCTAATAAAACCAAAACTATATTCAAGGGAACTGTTTTTTCTTTGGGAGATTAGTCTTTCCTCACTAAAAAAATCCAGAAAGTGGCTTAACCACAAGGCAGTCCTCAAGAAAGATATAACACATGGAGTTCATATACCTTGGAAGAAAATTATATGTAATTCCACAACCTTCTTCATCCCATCTAGATAATTTAACTCTCTGACTAATGATGAAGGAATGAAAAGATAAATCACTAAGATGGTTGGTTGCTTTCTAAGTAGTTAATTTCTGGTGTATTGCCTCTAGATATTTGGATGAAAAATATTTTTAATTGGAATGGGATTTTAAGCCATTTCTCCAGCTATTCCATTATATTTCTTTGTTCCTTTCCTTTACATCCTGACATAATTTGGTTTTCCTCTATTTCCCATGCAATTCTGTGTAACATTTAAGGCCAGCTATGATCTAAAACATGGCACACAGACAGGTAGCTCACATGTTTAAATCAAAATGAACACATATAATAGAGATTCTTGCCACAACTAGTATCCAAATGCAATGGAACCTCAAAGCTTTGTCCATAGGGTGAGATGAAAAGAAGTTTTAAGATAAAGGATAACTATGCCAAGACCTGAGACCTATCCAGTTCAAAGCATGTGCTTAGGTGATGCACCACTGGAGTAGGGGTTCAGAGACACAGACTGTGCACAGGAAAAGGCAACTCTTCAAAGTCTGTTGGTGCAATGCACTGTTGTGTGGCCCACTGTCCCCAGATCCAGTACACTTGCAACACAGGAGCAAGACTTTTACCCATCCCCTTAAGGTGCCAAGCGTGCCCAGGATAGAGCAGAAGCTGTTCCCACCTCCAGTTAGCAGTGCATTGGAGAGCAATATAAGCCATGTGCTTGCATGTAAATATCACAGGGAAGGTGATTATAGATTGGAAAAGTAATTTACACATTTTTACATCATAGTCCAAGTACTGTCAGAAATGGGTACCATGGAAGAAAGAAAAAAAATTCCAGTGGGGTATCATTCAATAGAAAACCATAAGAAAGTTCCTGTTTTATGTACATCAAAAGCTGATTCAGTTCTTTCACAGGTTTCAGCAATGTTCAGTAAATACACAGTGACATCCTTCAAGTTCATGCTTCATGATACTCAGCTTATATTTAGTTTCCGTTAAATTTATGGACTATTCATCTTTCCTATGCTGCCATTTCCTTGAAAAAGAGCATTAAAAGTAAAAAAAAAAATCACATCTGCACCCCTGTCATTTGTCTTTTTCCTATGTAAGTGGTTGAAAGCAGTTTCCTCCCTACCCCTACACTTCTCCATTGCCTAGTTTCCTCTCAGGTAACATACACCTCCTAAAAACACTGATGTGTAACCTAACTAGAGAGAAAAAGCAAAAAGGGGCAGAATAGACTGGATCCATTTGATAACTCATATTATACAGATCTGTATTAAATGCTGCATTTAATTACTGAGTGCATTACACATATGAGAACACCGCAGCATTAAGCAATAGAAAAGATAAACAGGGAGAAGATGATTGAACAGATATTCCACAAACCTTGGTTTGTTGACAAGCTGAATCTTGCCAACTAGATCTCAACGATATTCCTTTTCTAAAAAAAAAAGATGAAAAACATGACAAAACCAGGAGTTGGAAGCTATTCCATCATAACAACCACAAACCCCTATTAAAGTGAGGTGATTCTGGCTGTATTAACTAAATAATTAAATTTTTGTTGGCCTTAATGGAGACAAAGTTTCACAAGCAAATGTTCAGAAATCTCTAAGAGTTAAAAAAAATAGTCAAGACACTCAAACTTCTTACATTTTGAGTAATAAATAAGAGCAAGCCATCATGCTAACCAGGTTTGACATCTGAAATGCAATGTTGATGGAAAGAAGCTTTAAGATTAAGGAATCCACAATGGAGACTTCAAGTCAAAGTATTTTATGACGCTCTTAATTACTTAGGATTAAGTTTTGATTTTGACTTTTTTCTTAGGACTGCCAGCTGCAATAGTAACGGGTGCAGACAACTTCCCTCATAGGATGAGGCCCTGGAAGTAGGGAATGAGTGCTTTTCCATATGAAGAAAAAAGTGTTCTTAACATGACAGTCTGACTTTTCAGTTCTGTTTTATAATTCACTAAATAACATTAAACTTGCTCTCCTAAACTGAAAGTTTTTGTCTTATTTCTGAATAAAGTCAAGCAATAGGGACCCTACATAGAAGTTTCACCCAGCACTGCTACAACATGAAAACACTGGTTTTATAAGTGCTGAACCATATCTGTTGAATGAAAAAATGGTACTTGACATGCCAAGGAAACAGACTTACAAGTCCAAGAAAAAAGAATTTTTTTTTTTTCATAATTTTTCCAGTACCAAACTATAGTAGCTAAAAGCTTTATATTGCAGGTGGACTGCCATAGGCCTGGGAAGCTTTGGAGCCTTAACTGCTCTGAGGATCCCCAGAATCCAAAAACCTGACATATGAAGTGAGCTGCAAGAAGCCAAGAAGGTTGGGGAGATCAGGCCTCTCAAGACTTTGAGGTTCTTGGCTCAGAAATATCCCTCCAGGCAGTCTGCTGCTGATTCTGTAGCTTGGAGGAGAGGCTCTGCTTAGGAGCCAGGGAGGAAGATTTTAATCCATCAGACATGTCTACATTCCTGCAAAGCGTTTCAGCAAATCAACATTTTCCAGGGAAGCAGTATTCCTTTAAAAATTTCCAGTCAGTCTGAATGCTGCTTTCATGCCACAATGCAAACCCATATGGACACTCAATATTCTGCCCTGTACACATCTTTGTGCTGCCCTCTTATGTTCTTTTCCCAGTTTGATGAGTTTAAAATCATAATGGAATGTACTCAGGTTGTTTATTTTATGTTTGACTCTTCACTGTGTCTTTTAGCAACCTTTTTAGTCCAGTGTTTTGCCTGAACAAATTCTACAGACTTGGAATTCTGGTGATGTTTTAGTAAGGTTCTCAGTTTCAGTATCCCTGTAGTACACTACCTTCTTACAGCATTTCTTTTACATTCACAGTACTGTATAAAAATACCTTCCATATTAAGGTGACTTGCAAGACAGTCTAATGGAGGTTCAGCTAAGCTGTCATGCAAGAGATCATGTCCATTTCTTTGTATTGCCACTGGTATCTGCCTTGGACATAGGACAACTGTAAAATGGAAATACCAGAGGTTTGAAAATACTTTTTAAAAGATATTTCCTTTTTTTTTGCAATAACTACATTATTGGTTTTCATCCTATCCTTCATTAAACTATGGAGGTACCTAAATTACTCTTATGAAAGCTCTTCATGAATAGCAAGTCTATGGCTGGCTTGTCAAAATTGTTTGCCAGCTCTCAGAAACTCCATGAGAAAATCTTCACAATTTTGGAACAGGAAAATATTTTAAAATTCTGAACAAAAGAAGAAACAATAATGTGTTCATTACTTCACAATTAGCTTGATTCAGTCAGCCTCAGTTTGTCCTCAAACTGAAAGACCTACATCATAGAAATTACATTCCTGTTAGTATCAAAGTCAACCATGCTTATAAAAAAAAAATCACCCATGAAAGAAAATCCACACTTTAAAACATTGATGGTTTAAATCTCCTTATCCAGAATCCTGTGTATCCAGTTTTCAAACAGGCTGAAGTCCAAAGACTTCCTTAGTTCAAAGTGGAAATGAACCTTAAAAACTGGTTTAACATTCATCTGAACACCAAAATGTGACTTAAAAGCTTTGGCCAAATTATTTTCCACTATAGAGACACCATAGCACATCCAACTTCTCTTCATATATTTTTATATGCCAGAAATTATTTGATCCTTGTGAGGCAGCATAGTGCTTCTTTCAGTCACACAAATTGGAGAGCACTACTTCTAGCCATCTTGACTCCAAGCAAGAAACATTGATATCAGGTCAAAATTAATTCTTTACTAGTACTTCCTTAAAGAAGAAATCCATTAGAAAGAAGCAGTTCTTACAAAAATCTTAAAATACAATGATCCTGTTTGGCCACGGGGACTCTTTATAAATCACTTTAATACTTGATAGCCACAATACATGGAATCTTTTTACTTCACAGCTAAAACTCATGGAGCCTACAGGCCAATTATGACGTTAGTTCCTTCCTGTCATAGATGAACATGTCAACTAGAAGCAATCAAGGCAAAAGCTAATAAGGCAAGAAATGCTGAACAGATACAACCACCCATATTGGTTGCCATTGCTTTGGACTGTAATCAATTTTCTAGTGGCATAAGCCACTAGCTTTCAGCCATCACTCCAAAAGTCTGTGAGTCTCGTGTGTGATCTTTTAGCCAGCCTAGGAAAACTCAGAGATTGTTAGAGATATATGTGTATGCAAATATTTCAGCATTTGCTACAGTGAGAACACCAGAGTAATACAGCGCAGGATGAGACTGAGCCTACAGGTACCTAAAACCCAATCATATCACCCATATTGGCCAAGGACAATTAATGTTTAGTGTGGAGTTTATCTCATTTAGGGATGTTATTATTTGACATTTGCAGCTAGGAATCCAATGTTGCTTCCTTTGCGAGAAATGGAGAAAAATAGGCCTCCTGAGGATGTAATCCATTTAATTTTAAGAACATTCAATTTTTAGGCACCTTAACCACTTTATATTGGCTATAAAGGGCAATTTGCTTGTTTGCATATAGACACCAGTGCTATAAATGGCTTAATCTGGACTTTGCAAATTTACTCTTGATTTCCACCAACTCTGATGGGTGACTCAAAGTCATGTAATCAGAGACTCACAGAATAATTAAGGGTGGAAGGGACCACTGGAGGTCATCTAGTCCAATCTCCTTGCTCTAGTAGGATCAACTACACCATGTTAGTCAGGATTTTGTCCTGATGGCTTTTGAGAATCTGTAGCAAAGGACATTCCACAGATTTTTTCAGGGCAACCTGTTCCAGTTTCATTATGCTGTTCAGGTTCTTTTAGATGTTCCATATATGAAGGATGTAAGGTTTAATATCAAATTTACTTATTTGAAAATGGTGTTACATGGGATTTCTGATTTAGAAAACTGATACAAAAATATACAGAAAACCAGACAGTTTAAGCACGATACCAATGTGACTCCCATGACTGTTCTCACGCTTATTGCCATGACTTCAGGTATCCCCAGATACTGAGAAGGAATAAGTAGGTTGAAACCAGCTCAAATGGATTTCTCTCTTCAAAGTTCTTTTACTAGTTGCTATGCTGGTTTAAAGGTAAAACAGTGGGAGAAATGAACCTGACTCAAGAGAGATTACGTCAGAGTTACAATTTCCTAAAAAGACTACAATAAATACAATGAGACAGAGAAATATTGGTTTTAACCTACAAAATCCAGATGTATAACCCAGCACCCCGGGGCACAAACAGAATGGTGTTTATCAGCCCCTGTGATGAGCCTCATGTGGTCCCCCTGAGCACAAAGGAAAGGAAAACCTGTTAGTGAGGATGGTAGTAGCAGTCTTGTCGAGAGTAGCAATCACAGTCCTGCTGAGGTTCTTTTCCCCCTCTGGATCCAACAGGCAGTACCAGAAATCTCCAAACCTGAAGATTATATATGCTAAGGTTCAGGTGGGAATGCCCAATACCTCTCCCAGGGCAGGGAGTTTCACAGTGGGTGATTTAACTCTGTGAGTCATGGGATATTTTTGGAACCTTTGATGGTCTAGGTCATTGCAACTGCCTATTGTGCCAGTCCCTAATGGCCCATTAGCTGACATGACCCCTCAGGCTGGACATGAAGGTGCTAATGCCTTCCTGAAGGGGAGTTATTACAGCTGAGTCACTGGTGTGAAGGCAGAAACATTCCCGTGCCTGGCAAGGTTCTTTTATGCCCAGCTTGTATCCTGAGATGTACCCTGGGCAGCTGCTGCAAACGAACTATTATTAACAGTTCATGAGAAATTATACAGAGGGTATAGAATACACAGTTTTGGTTACACCCACACAGTGATAAACTGCTCCCAGCTGCTGTAACAGTTGCCTAGTTTTTATATATTTGGCTGAGCTATGTATTCACTTCCCCCATGCTGGCCTACCTAACTCAGGGAATCATTCACACTTTTTTAAGGAAATCAGGGAGATTGATCCACTCAACTGGCTGGCCGCTTTTTTAAACCAAAAGTCACCCTCTGGTCCTCTTTTTTGTGGAGATAAAGTCAGCTTCTTTGAAACAGCTGAGGTCAGTCTCACCCTGCATTGTTTACTGAGCTTCACAGTCATGTTGTCCTTGCCATCTTCTCTGAGCCTCCTCTCATTTTAAGGGTTTACTGGTCAGCCACACTTAGTAAGATGACTTAAAAGCATTTTTTCTATTATTGTTTCAGTAGCTAGAGGTTATAAAACGCAGCAATAAGGGAAAGCGCCTTCTTTGCTCCAGGTGCAACTTAGTGTGTGCCAGGAGGAAGCAATTCAAGAGGCCAAGTAGGCTTCACCACTTTACTTAACTACCACTGCAAAGAGGAAAGATTCTGAATAAAACAGACCTATCCTCATTGCCTGTAGACCTAGTTTTGTACATTTGGCAGAGAGCCCATACAACGCCCCTGGGTTGTTTAGGCTCTACAATATATAAAAGATCTTGGGCAGAGTTTTTGACAAAATTTTCACATTCCTCAAGTGTGGGGAAGTTATTCTTCATGCAGTGTTCAAACAAGCTGACACAAGAGAAGCCTCCTGGAGTTGGCTCAGTTTATCTGTAATGAGCCCAAAAAGACAGAAGCCAATATTCTGCTCTATAACTGGAATCAGCAGCTTATCTTGTTAACTCTTCACAGTGTAGCTGCTATGCCTGAGGAAGCTGGATACTCCTCCCTTTCTTTAGATGACAACACTTGATGTTCACTTGAGCATTGTGAGGCTTCAATTTACACTTAGATCAAGCCTCCTATGAAGTAACTACCCTCTTACTATTTAGGGAAAAACTCAAATGACCACTTAGAGATTTTATGGCATTTTTAGCTAAAGATGATTCTATCATCCCACAACACAGTGTGATGATTCCAGTTGCTAGTTAAAGGTACTTTAAGTCTTGACAATATCTGAAAGCAGGAATAAAACTCTTAAGACAAATCTGTAAGTTCAAAAAGCCACATTGAAATCAAACTAGTAATAAGTGTTCCTTGACTGATATCTTAGATGCCAAATTGTATTTCAGAAGCATTTTTATAACAAGATTTTGAACTCTGAAATAGGGGTTTAGGTTTATAAAGGAAATAATTACAAAAGGAAGGCCAAGTCCCTGCATCTGGATTGAGTGGGAGCACCATAAGGCTTGGATGTTCTAAATGTAAGTCTGTACAAATAAATGTTAAAAACTTCTGTAGTATAGATACTGTGAAGGTATACTTTTTTTTCCCTTGAGGAAAATAAAGTGGTAGTAATAAGCAAGAAGTATTTCTAAATATACCTGATTTTTTCAGTAGGAAAAAATTTATTTATCTTTTATTTTTCAGAACATATTTCCAAGAAGAGTAATGTAGTACTTTCAACTCAACTCTACATAGGTACTGATAGATTTAACACCTCTTCTAGATATGGCCTTTAAGTGTCATTTGTGCTATAATGTAGGAGAAAACTTAGATTTTGCTATGTCTGCTTATGAGACCAACCATATGAAAAGCTCTGATTTCTAATATTTTGGTCCATTTAGCCATTCATATCATGTAGACCTGTCTAATGCTGCACTACTACAAACATCACAAAACTGAATTAGATACAACAAAACATAATTTAAATCTGCACTTATCTGCCCTGACATGCTGAGCATTAGGAAAACATCTTTGCTCTTTGATCACATGTTGTTATGCTACTTACTCAGCTCACATACGAAACAATTACAACTGTTCATTTTGTAAAACTATACACAAATAAATCAAAAAAGCTGTTCATTACTAAAATCCTCTAACCTCTAAAATGGAATATTGCTTTTGCTGCCTCCAGTTCAGTTCTTATGGACGGCATTAAGGTGTCTGAAGTCTATAGGATTCTTTAAAAGTAGAAGCAGGGAATATCTTGTGATTTCTCAGAGTCATTTCTCCAGAGTTTGTGCTGGCTACAGCATTGTTAATTATCTGGTACCAAATATAGAAAGCCTATTTCTTAGTTCTAAAATACATTCAGTGACAATTCACCTGGGCATCCACTTCATGATTTAAGATTTGCCTTCAGCTATGTAAAATCCAATGATTCTGAAGTGTATCTCTGTTAGTTTTTGATGCAAATATACACAGTGCAAGAATACTAAAAGGGGCAGGAAAAAACACTTGTTTAAATCAAGGAAGAGTTTCCAAAAGTAGGGATGGATAAAAAATTGGAGTTGAAAAAAGGGTTTCTAACTTTATATGCTAGAATAGCTGTATAGTGAAAGAGGGGAAATATATCTGATTAGCATTGTAAAGGACCCCGTTAATTTTCTGGAAAAGATTGTACATCATGATTGTCTGTGTTATTAGGAGCCTAAGTTCATTGGCCAAAGAGTTATATGTGCTTCCTAGAGAGGCAACAAGAAGTGAATGCAGATTGTGGTGTGTTTCAAGTGTGCATCAAGAAAAGTGTCAGCAAGTCTTGGAGCTTAAAGAAAAACCCCATTGTTAAGAGCTGAGTATTTGGGTCTAATTTTCACTGGCAGAAGGGACTTGCACAGCTGAACAGCAGTTTGGCAGCATTCTTAAAAGGATAGATTTTGTTCTTCAACTTGAAATGTTATTCTTCAGTATAAAATGAACAACACTGGCTGAGAAGGTTAAAACTGAGGAAGTGGAGGAACTTTTCATAATTTTCAATGCCAGATAATATAGTGCAAACCACAGTCACCCCAGTAAAGTGAAGGAGACTCATGTGGAGAATGTTTACTGCCCACTGCTACAGATACTTCTTCATTCTTTTTTTAATACTTTAATAAAGTTAAATTCTTGGCTAAGTACAGAAAGCAAACGAAGCAAAGTTCTTATCATCTCTTTTATTTGTTTTGGGGTTTTTTTGTTCTTTTGTTGGTTAATTCTTTAGAAGAAAATGTGGCTCTGAAATGATGTGGAAGTGGCATAGAAAATGCCTGACAATAGTTTCCATGTTATTACTCCCAGGTTATTAACAGTCTGATAGAAGTATCCTATGCAGTTGAAAGAAAAACTTCCTCTTCACAACATTTCACTGGGAAAACAGAAATAAAATAAGTAAAAAAGATATAATGACATACTCAGCAGAAACTAAACCTACTTCTTCTAGCGGTATCTCTCATAGATCGCAGTAGATTGCTTCATTCATTGTTTGGTGTTTTTTTAAATCACAGTACCTCTTTATAGCTTTATTTATTAATACTTTAAGAGGCCACACTATTTACTGCCCTTTTGCTTTGTCGTTTAGAACACAAAGGTAAAGCAGCAATGTATATCTCAAGGTAACACGAGGAATGAACTTGCCCCACAGGTTTTCATTCAAGTAACCCCTCAGATAAACCAGGTACAAATGGGCAACACTGGTTTGAGGGAAACCAAAGAGCCCTGGATAACTGTAGCAGTGTATGCAACACTTTTCTGTCCTGTGCTCAAAGGTCTCCGGATGCAAGTCAATCCGGAGGTACGTGATGAGCAGAAGTGTCAGCACAGCGCTGTGCTCAAGCAAACAAACTGGAAAGGCAGACATGGGATCAAGCTGACACAGCTATACAATCCCCGTCTGGAGCTGCCCTGCAGACACAGCCAGTGGGCTCCAGCCACCCACCAGACATGCCCAAAGGCACTGGAAGCATGGACAGTCCTGGGACATTTTTGTTTGCACTGGCACAAGAAACAGTTCTGTTTTGCTGATGGCAGCTGAGGGCCCACCAAGGCTGCAGCAGACCCCTAACACCATCTATTACTAAATCCCTGCCTTCTCTGTTGCCTGTGTTTTCTGCACACCTCAGTGAGTCTTGGCCTGTCATCACTTTTCCTCACACACTGCTGACCCTCATTTTCCCTTTGTTTCTTGTTAATCAGCATTTACCCAAATTAGTTGGTTATATAACTTGTCAGGCATTATAGTTTAAATACGTGAAATATCAAAAGCAAATAAAGGAAATACTGACACTGGCAATAGAGTTAGCACGCTCTCCCAATACAAATACTCAGCATCTGAAGACAAGTAGTGAACAAGTCATGACAGCACATGGGTATTGTTTCTGTAAGTTAACAGTTTGTTTTTCTGCATCATAAAGTTGAATGCAGTCCATCAACTTTTCTAGAACACCTCATTTTTCTGCTGGAAGTTAAACAAGGTCCTAATTCATTTGCAGAAATTTATTCCCAATTTGCTGCCAAGTGGTAAAAGCAAGAGTTAATTTATTACCAGCTCCAACAGAAGGCATGTAAAAACTGCTGCTTTTTGACATGTGCACCATTCATGGGACTTGAGTCTTCTGGGCTCCATCTTTCTGCTCATTAGGAGACAGCTGTCAGGAAAGTCAACCTGACCATCAGGTATACTCATCAGCAGGACTGTCATGGCCTACTCCTCTCTTTGTTGACCATAGTAAATAAAAAAAAAAAGTTTCAACTTAAAAATGTCTGTCTTGCTTAATAAATAGAACCTCAGTGCACTCCCTCCTTGCTGTATAAGGCTGCTTGACAAGAGAAGCTGAGAGAGAAGCTGAGTTTACCAATGAGAAATCGATGGCACTGAACAGAGTTAACAGGAGAGGAGAGAAGGCTGGAAGTTTAATTCCACATGCAGCAATTCTTTCAGCAAGGACCATGGGATTAAGCAATACACTTTGATATGCCAGGAAACAGAAGCTTGGGCAAGAAGAAGAATTACCACAGAATCATAGCATGAGTTGAGTTGGAGGGGACCTTAAAGATAATCTAGTTCCAACCCTGCCATGGGCAGGGACAACTTTCACTAGACCACTTTACTCAGAGCCCCATTCAACCTGGCCTTAGAATTATAGAATAGAATCCTAGAATCATTAAGGTTGGAGACCTCTAAGACTATAGAGTCCAACCTTTGATCAAACACCACCATGACAACTAAACCACAGCATTAAGTGCCACACATTCAGTAATTTCTTGAACACTTTAAGGGATGATAACTCCACCACCTCACTGGGCAGCCTATTCCAATGCTTAACCACCCTTTTAGTGAAAAAATTCTTCCTGATATCCAACCTGAACCTCTCCAGTCGCAGCTTGAGGCCATTTCCTCTTGTCCTGTAACTAGTTGCCTTGGAGAAGAGGCCGACCCCCACCTTGCTACAACCTCCTTTCAGGTAAACGTACAGAGTGATAAGGTCTCCCCTGAGCCTCCTTTTCTCCAGCCTAAATAATTCCAACTCGTTCATATGACCAACTCTCCAGACCCTTCAGCAGCTTTGATGCCCATCTTCAACACACTCCAGCACCTCAATGTCATTCTTGAAGTGAGGGACACAGAACTGGACACAGCACTTGAGATGCAGCCTCAGCAGTGTGGAGTACAGAGGGCCAATCACTACACCACTTCTGCTGGCCACATTATTTTTGATAGAAGCCAGGATGCCATTAGCCTTCTTGGCCACCTGGGCACACTGCTGGCTCATGTTCAGCTGGCTGTTGACCAACACCACCAGGCCCTTTTCCATTAACAGGTTTCCAGCCCCGTCTTACCCACATCTGTATTGCTGTATAGGATTGTTGTGCCTGGAACACTTCCAGCGATGGAGCATCAACAACTTTGCTGGGCAACCTGTTCCAGTGATTCATCACACTCACAGTAAAGAATTTCTTCCTAATATCCAATTTAAATCTACCCTTTTTCAGCTTAAAGCTGCTAAGAATATCTAATTGAGGAAAAGCAACCCAAACTGAAAAACCTAAAGGTAAGGATGTCTGAAGTAGAATACAGAGAAGATTCCTTGCAGAGGGCAGTAATATACTGGCACTGCAGCTGCAAAGAGAGAACAGATAACTAGTTCCTAGAAAACCCAAAACTTAATTTCTGAGACAGCAGTTGTGGCAAAACAGGTTTCCAAAACCCTGCTTTGATGCTGGCTTTTACCGAAGGTAGAAGGTAACTTCTCAGGCTGGGAGCTAATTAACCACAAGGATGGTGATAGTGATGTAAATTTCCCTCAAACACTGCCAATGTAAGTAAAGGCATTTCACAGTTAGTGGAGGACAATCAAAATAAGAAGGATAGTTCTCTCTTTCTCAAACTGTCATGCTTGACTTACGTTTTACTACCTCCTAGTCTTGTCAAAAAGCATAGCATTAGTTTGCTGCCACCACTCTCCTTCAACAAACAGGTTCTTGTTCATGTGAACAGTCTTTCACCTTCAGGCTAACTTTCAGAAATGGCTGTGTCAGAAAGTCAGTTGGTGGTCCTTACAGCTCAGGTATTTCCTACCACTTTGTAAGCACTGGGTAAGCAGCAGGTATCACAGCTGAAACGGCAAATATCAGTGACATGGATGATTGCCTTCACCATTTATTTGCTCTGCCTGTCCCTATCCACTGTATAAAAACTTCAACCACTTTGTAAAGATGTTTTCCAACAATTTGCTTCACCTAGCATCACCAGATTTTATACTTATTATACTGATGTGCAGCAGCTGTCAATCTAGATACCAGTAACTGTCTCTTTTGGAAATATAACTGAAACTTCAAAGTACAAAAAATGTTGTGACCACAGGGCTGCCTAAGCCCATTTAGCATCTACAAGTTCCATATCATGGGCAATCTTTTACTGCTAACTCCATAATTGTATCTGCTAAACATCAAAAAAAAAAAAAGCCTGTCCTTAAAACTTTTCATTCCCATAATTTTCTAACTGCACTCAAATGGTTTAAAAAAAACACCAAACAAAAACAAACAAACAAAAAACCCCAACCCAACCCAAACCAAAAGAAAACAAAACAAAAACCCAAAACAAAAAGAAAATCCCCCCACCAAAAAACTTCGCAGTAGGGTAAACATATGTATTAGAGCTGGATCTACTTTGTTGTCAATGTAGTATGGCTTGTACGGTGTTAGGGTGTTTTCTGCTTCTCACTCTGTCTCACCAAGAGAGCAGGCTAGGGGGTGCACAAGGAGCTGGAAGGAAACACAGCCAGGACTGCTGGCTCCAACTCATCCAAGGGATATCCCACACCATATGGTGTCATATTCAGCATATAAAGCTGGGGAGGAAGAAGAAGGAAGGGGAGGACGCTTTGAGTGATAGCATTTGTCTTCACAAATCACTGTTACAGATGATGGAGCCTGGCTTTGCTGGATGTGGCAGAACACTTACTGCCCATGGGAAGCAGCAAATGAAGTCCTTATTTTGCTTTGCTTGTGCATGTGGCTTTTGGTTCACCTATCAAACTGTCTTTATATCAACCCACGAGTTTACTAACTTTTACCCTTCTGATTATCTACTCATCTCATTTTGGAGGACTGGGGGAGTGGCTATGTAGGGCTGGGTTGCCCACCATGACCCAAAAGAAGTTCTGCAGCTAAAAGCATGGATAATGAGCTTTTTTTCTGAAAGTGAATCTTTATAAATGCATTTGGAATATATGACTTGTCCAGATTTTTATGCTGACTGTTAGCTTATTGATAACAGTTGGAGATGTTTCTTCCCCCAGCCTTTTTGATAATCACACCTCTTACAGGTTTCAAAGTCAAAATTGGTCCATTCATTAAGATTCTGATTATTTCTATTAATTTGGTGATGATACACTTGCCACAGCCTTACAGCGTAGAACGTAATGCCGTTCACTAGATTTACTTATCATGGAGATTGAATTTGAAAGCTCCACAACAAAACTCAGAGGCATTCTTATGATGCATCTGATTTCTGCAACTCCTTTGTGTCTTGAAAGACTGAGTTATTTGTATTTTTAGAACAGATGAGCGTAACTGCCACACTGGCTATCTAGAGAACAGAAAATTGTGCATATCCGAAAACTACACAGTGGAACTAACTGGATAATAGAGGATGGTCTTCTGAATGATGAATTTTACACTGGTCCAGATGCAGGCTTACTTTTGTGTACTGAAAAAATTGCTAATACGGGAAGGAAATTGAGGGGAGGGATGTTAATGATTTAATACTAGAGTTTGTTCTCCGGTGGGTTTCAAAGGCAAAAGGTAATTCATGACTGAGCCTATATTCAGTCTGGTTCATTACTGGTTTCTGCCTTTTACTCTATCCTTGTCATTTCCTCTCCATTTCAGTTCTGAGATTTCTGTTCACATGCATTTTGGAGTGTTTTTCCTTGAGAGATCAATTCCCACATAGAGATAGGATACAGGCTTTTGCAGCAGAATTGTGCCAGTATGAAGTATAAGGCTCGATGTGAAGTTCATTCTTTGTGTTGTGATAGGACACCAATATCAAAGAACCATGGAATTATTAAGGTTGGAAAAGACCTCTTAAGATCATGCAGTCCAACCATTAACCCGGCACTGTCAAGTCCATCACTAAACCCTGTCTCTAAGCACCGTAACAGTACGAAAAGAAGCCCAGGCTGGTCGGTCCAGTTTTGGGGTTGCGTACTAGACTCTAGTCTGCGTGTGCGAGCACACAAAGCACGCAGCTGCACACTTGAGCGTTTCAAGAGTGCTGGATCTGCTCAGGTCCCAGAAACAAACTTTCCGTGAGCTTCAGGGCTCCAACCCACGCCGGGGTCCGACTCCCCCCGAAGCCGCAACTCCCGTGGCCCTCCACCCTGCCGGGTCTGGAGCCTCCTTCACCCCCCCCTCTCCGCCCCCCGGCGCGGGCCCGCCCGCAGCCGCCCCCCCTGCCCGGAGGGGCCGCCCACCCCGCAAGAGGAGCCGCTCCGCCGCGCCCTCCCCTGCACAGCGCCCGGCGCGGGGAGAAGGGCGGAGCGCGGCGTTCCGGCGCCCCTGCATCCCGCGCCCCTCGTCCCCATACACGCTTCGGGAGGCTGCTGCTGCGGGAGGATCTGCGCGCCCAGGCAGCCCGTCCGGCGGCCAAGAACCGCCC